>BTPG01000006.1:211429346-211938592 GCA_036245525.1 Semisulcospira habei
TCCATTGGTGCGAAAGATCTTGTTGAGTTGCTGTCCTATGCTTGGTGACATACAAAAACTTGGTTGTGAATACGCAAATAAATTTGATGCAACGGTATATTAGTTATTTTGGGGCGGATGTCGCCGAACATTATACAGAATTGTTTGCAACAAGCGTGTACCAGAGAACTTCAGAGAATTGCTCTGGGAATGTTTACATTGTAGCAAAAACATTATTAGAGACAGGAAGGCGGTAAAAAATAACATTATTAGAGACAGGAAAGCGGTAAAAACAGTATTAGAGACAGGAAAGCGGTAAGAGCAGTATTAGAGACAGAAAAACGGTAAAAGCAGTATTAGAGACAGAAAAACGGTAAAAGCAGTATTAGAGACAGGAAAACGGTAAAAGCAGTATTAGAGACAGGAAAACGGTAAAAGCAGTATTAGAGACAGGAAAACGGTAAAAGCAGTATTAGAGACAGAAAAACGGTAAAAGCAGTATTAGAGACAGGAAAACGGTAAAAGCAGTATTAGAGACAGAAAAACGGTAAACGCAGTATTAGAGACAGGAAAGAGGTAAAAGCAGTATTAGAGACAGGAAAACGGTAAAAGCAGTATTAGAGACAGGAAAGCGGTAAAAACAGTATTAGAGACAGGAAAACGGTAAAAGCAGTATTAGAGACAGGAAAGCGGTAAAAACATTATTAGAGACAGGAAAACGGTAAAAGCAGTATTAGAGACAGGAAAACGGTAAAAACAGTATTAGAGACAGGAAAACGGTAAGAGCAGTATTAGAGACAGGAAAACGGTAAAAGCAGTATTAGAGACAGGAAAGCGGTAAAAACAGTATTAGAGACAGAAAAACGGTAAACGCAGTATTAGAGACAGGAAAGCGGTAAAAGCAGTATTAGAGACAGGAAAACGGTAAAAGCAGTATTAGAGACAGGAAAGCGGTAAAAACAGTATTAGAGACAGGAAAACGGTAAAAGCAGTATAAGAGACAGGAAAGCGGTAAAAACATTATTAGAGACAGGAAAACGGTAAAAGCAGTATTAGAGACAGGAAAGCGGTAAAAGCAGTATTAGAGACAGGAAAGAGGTAAAAAAAAACAACATTATTAGAGACAAGAAAGCGGTAAAAGCAATATTAGAGACAGGAAAGCGGTCCAGGTTGCCGAGTGGAAAGAGAAGGGGATTTTGGTCGTCGGAGATCTTCTTGATAATGATGGTTGTTTGTTGTCTTTTGAAACATTTAACTCATTCTACCCCAGACACACCACAGCAAGATAAAGATAGACCATGATAGTTCAAGAGTGATGCCAGAATAGCTTGGCGCCTATGGGCGCCAAGCTATTCTAGCAACACCCTTGAACTATCATGGTCGATCTGTGTCCTGCACTGCACTGCAGTCTTCAGAGGACAACGGCAACATTTGGGAATTTCGGTCTTGGGCTAGAATGTGTTAAACTGTTGTACCCAGATGTGTCTGCACACTTTGTGATTTTCTCTGCTCTAGCTCATGCTACCAGGGCTTGCTTAACCCCACCAGCGATAGGTCCTGTTAACCCATACAGCCCTGACATGCCGCCACAGGCTGAGGACCGGCCGTGCTAGTTTTATGGGTGGTGTTCATTTTAGATATATATCTTTTGGTTCTTTTCACGAGCTCGGTCATTCAAGCAGTGTATAATCTCAAATTTAACATGTATCAACACTTGTCAGAAATTGACCGACCCTTGGAAAACCAAGTCAGTCTCAAAGCCTTCGGCTCAAAAGGCATGTGATCGTGTGTGCTAAAACTTCCCCAGTATGCAAAAGGTCCTCGGGCCCGTGACGGCCGCAGTGGCCCGCAACACCGGTGCGCGCGTGCCTACTGCCGCGGCCGTGAGCCCGAAGACGCTTTGTTAGTGGGGTTGGTGGATGCAGGCCGGGTTTTGCAAATACTAGCAGCGGACAACCGTTAACTCATTCAGCCCGGCGGCCGTATTTCCCAAATTTTGGAGGTGTCATCTAATGACTATGCACCAGTTGCAGGAGATGGCTCGACCATGATAATTCAAGAGCAGTGCCAGATTAGCTTGGCGCCGACAGGCGCCAAGCTAATCTGGCGCTGCCCTTGAATTATCATTGGTCGATCCATCTCCTGTTGTAGCGCGTCAGGGCTGAATGGGTTAAAGGTGTCAAGTTGGGGCGTTCCTGCCCAGTGTTACCCTGCCCCGGTCTCACCTAATGTCCGAAATCACAGACCAGCACGGGTCCTTTTCAGACTTGTCAGGCGTGAGGCCTGAATGACAGAATATGACTCATATAACCTGACAACTTGTAACACCACTGTTTGATATGGCGTCTTCTTATCTCTGATTGGTAGACACGCGTTTGACATGAGTCGTACTCTCTGTGCTTCCTGTTTAAACAACGTTCTTATTGTGTCCATGTTAGTACATGCATAAGCCCGTCGCTACACAGAAAAAGTCAATTCAATCCAACTGCATAGATCCGCATGTGACCAAAAAATGTTAAACAAGCGGTGAGATGAACAATAATAAATTATAACACACGCAAACGCACACACATACACACACACACACACACACACACACACACACATACACACACGCACACATACACACACATACACACACATACACACACGCACACACACACATACACATACACACACACATGCACACACACGCACACATACACACACACACACACACACACACACACACACGCACACATACACACACACACACACACGCACACATGACACACACATACACACACACATACACACACACATACACACACGCACTCGCGCATACACACACACACTAAATTATAACACACACACACACACATGCACTCGCACACACACTTGCACACACACACACACACACTAAATTATAACACACACACACACACACACACACATGTTCATGCTGCTGATGCTATCAACTCAAAATGCGCCTTTTATTTGCGGCCTGGACATAACCCCTTGTCAGACGAGAAAACCTACATACCACCCAAATGCAGGAGGCATCGCTACTTCGGGGGGGCTGATAAGGATCTCTGCTTCTTCCTGAAACCATTCTGTGTCCAAGTTCATTGGACAGTTGACAGCTGTGGCTTTTGGTCGTTGAGTCAACACAAATTTCAGAATGGCAGGAACATATGATGTGGTTAACACTTTCTACTGCCGATGTTCCTTAACCCATTCGGCCCTGACGCACTACAGCAGGAGATGGATCGACCATGATAATTCAAGGGTAGTGCCAGATTAGCTTGGCGCCGACAGGCGCCAAGCTAATCTGGCACTGCCCTTGAATTATCATGATCGATCCACCTCCTGCAACAGGTGCATAGTCGTTAGACGACGCCTCCCAAATTTGGGAAATACGTGCGTCGGGCTGTATGAGTTAAGCCGGAATCCTGACTAACAAGCGATAGGCACAGACTGTCATGAGGCACAGACTGTCATGAGCGCCTGCCTTGCAAGGGTCCATGACAATCTATGCCTGCCTTGCAAGGGTTGATGACAATATATGCCGCTTGCAGACAGAGCGGAGGTTGATGAGGCCGAACTTCGCTCTTCGGCTGCAGCGCGACTGACCGTTCTCTAGGGTGTGGCTCGGGAGCAAAGGTCCTTCGGCCCACGGCGGTCTCAGTGGGCCCGAAGACGGGTTGCTACTGGGGTTGTCGCTGCAGGAACCGCAGCCTCCGGTCTTTGATCGCTGATGTGCACGAGGAAAATCGATTCACTGCTCGTGAACAAACTGGCTGACATTCTTGATGACAAGACACATCCTTAGATATGAATTTGACAGCAGACGTATCGCCGAACGAAGTGGCAGACTCCGAGTACCCAAAAGTCGTACATCACGTTATGCCAACTCTTTTGTCCCTCAGGCTGTTACCCTTTTCAACAGTAACATCAGTAGATAGTGTCTGTCAACATTCTTTAGTTCTTTAGTACTAGCCCTTTCAGTAGTTCACTGCAACATTGCTGACACCAGAAGCACAAGGGGGATTTCACCATTTTTGTTCTCGCTGTCCCATGAAGGATTAATTAAGTATTATTGTATTTTATTGTATTATTGTATTGTATTTTATTTTATGGTATTGTATTTATGGGCAGACAGCGAATTTCCCCATGAGGGATTAATAAAGTATTATTGTATTGTATTGTATTGTATTGCATTGCAGGCACCAGCCCAGAATACTTGTCCTCTTTGCTGCATGTGTATACACCCTCTCGTGAGCTCCGCTCCTCTTCTGATAAACGGAAGTTGTGTGTACCTTCTGTCCAAACTAAAACATTTGGTCAGCGCACTTTTGTCTATCAAGCCCCAGTGTTATGGAATACACTTCCTCTTGAGGTCAGAAACAGTGAGTCTGTCTCTGACTTCAAGAGGTCGTTGAAAACTCACCTCTTCAAGCTTTACTTTGAATAACTGCCAGTGTTTGATGCCTTAGTTGTAGTTCTGCAATCCTCCTTGTTTAGACTGAATGTTAATTAGAATATAAATTATTATGTATGTATTGTTGTTTAGTTTATTGTAAAAGTGGTGTGTTCGGGCATTGTGCTTTGTTTGTTATGTGCATATGTCATTGTATTTTTATTTTTGTGTACAGATTGTAAAGCGCTTAGAGCTTTTGAGTAAGATTAAGCGCTATATAAATACTCATTATTATTATTATTATTGCATTGTATTGTATTGTATTGTATTGTATTGTATTGTATTGTATTGTATTGTATTGTATTGATTGTATTGTACGGTGGCGGCTTCCAACATGTCATGTGGCTGACAAGGAGTACTCAGCAACAGAGGGTGCAGAATTGAGTACACATCAGCTGTCGTGTTAATACTAGTGAGTGCACATCGGCTCATGTTTGACAAACAAATAAACAAACAAACAACTATCGAGGAAGGTAGTGACGAGGGTCATTTTATTTGGAGTTCGTCGCTTGTTACAAATTTTCATCACAGAGGTCCGTACATACGTGGACGTGTTCAGTTTTTTTTTTTTTTTTTTTTGGTAATCTTTCATGACGTCATATTTCCATGGATATTCTGGTTCCGACCCTCCTCCATCTCAAGGTGTGTCAGGAATGTGTACATCAGTATAACGTGTATTGTAGGCGATCTGAATCCCGACATGCCATCGTAAACCTATATCCATTAATTCCTCCATCAGCTCACTAGCTATCACCATAATCTTCCAATTTCTTTGCACACATGGTTACTTGATATGTCTGTCAGAAAGTGGCACCATAAGATTGTTATCTGTTTGGTTGAAAGACTTATGGCCGCACACACGACTCCACGCTGCAATTAATCAAGCAGCACTGGTGTGGAATTGCCTGACAAAACAGTAGAAGAAAACCTGTCGTCAAGGCAATAATTAGCACCTACGGCGTGTTATCATTGTAAAATACCAATATACCACATGGACTTTGGTTTGCTGTTAGAGTGGCGGTCTGTGACAGGACAGTGGACACGTCCCGTGGGCAGGAGCCTCGGCGAGGACATCAGGTATTATCAGTTGTATTACCAGTTAGGCTCTGCCAGTAGTTCTTGTCACCTCTCGTATCCGATCAGGGAGGTCAATGTCGGAGGTGAAAGTCTAGGGCTTTAGCTTTAGGCTTTAGCTTTAGGCATTAGGCTTTAGCTTTAGCTTAGGCTGAGACTTTAGTTTAGGCTTAGGCTTTACTGAGCTTTAGGCTTAAGCTTTAGGCTTTAGTTTTAGTCTTTAGCTTTAGGCTTTAGGCTTAGGCTTTAAGCTTTAGGCTTTAGCTTTAGCTTTTAGGCTTTAGCTTTAGGCTTTAAGCGTCAGGCTTTAGCTTTAGGCTTTACTGAGCTTCAGGCTTAAGCTTTAGCTTTAGGTTTTAGCTTTAGTTTTAGGCTTTAGCTTTAGGCCTTAGCCCTCGATTTTCACCTCCGACAATGAACCCCCTGATCGGACTCGAGAGGCGACGAGTATTTCTGTCATCAGCCTTGCGTGTTCTACGTGTGTAAAGCGTGACGGCCAACAAATTATGAATAAACTGAGAGCCTGCTGACTTGTCTCGTAGCGTGTATCGAAAAGACGAAATCTGTACGAAATAATGTGTATGCTGATCTGTTCTTTTTTTTAAATTCCAGATACAGGAACAAATGTTTTGCATGTCGGTGCGATGCCATGTCGCCTTGATTCTTGTAGTCACATTAGTTGAGAAAAAAATACTCCAGTTTTATATTCAGATCGTAATAACACAAGTTTGCATGTTTTATCCCAGTGGTATAATGCTCCTGTCTCATTGCTAAGTGTGCTGGTCTGAGATTTTGAGTGAATGGTACGGCTTGAAGCTATCATCGCGTGGCTTGAAGCTATCATCGTGCGGCTTGAAGCTATCATCGTGTGGCTTGAAGCTATCATCGTACGGCTTGAAGCTATCATCGTGTGGCTTGAAGCTATCATCGTACGGCTTGAAGCTATCATCGTACGGCTTGAAGCTATCATCGTACGGCTTGAAGCTATCATCGTACGGCTTGAAGCTATCATCGTACGGCTTGAAGCCGTAAGGTGCAAAATCACTGACCAGCACACACATGTGATCGTGTGTGCTAAAACTTCCCCAGTACGCAAAAGGTCCTCGGGCCCATGACGGCCGCAGTGGCCCGCAACACTGGTGTCTAGATCTGCCATGAACAGAGATAGTGACGTCATGATTTTGATGAGGACACTGGTGTTTACTTCAAGGGCTTGTGTCATTTCGACGGTATCCACACGCTGACATCGGAGTAACATGTGTGTGCAGGCACAAATTACACACATGAAATGGGACCAGACGCGGGCACAAAGAATACACATGAAATGGGACCAGACGCGGGCACAAAGAATACACATGAAATGGGACCAGACACGGGCACAAAGAACACACATGAAATGGAACCAGACACTGGCACAAAGAACACACATGAAATGGGACCAGACGTTGACACAAAGAACGCATATGAAATCGGACCAGACGCGGGCACAAAGAACACACATGAAATGGGACCAGACGTGGGCACAAAGAACACACATGAAATGGGACCAGACGCGGGCACAAAGAACACAGATGAAATGGGACCAGACGTGGGCACAAAGAACACACATAAAATGGGACCAGACGCCGGTACAAAGAACACACATGAAATGGGACCAGATGTGGGCACAAAGAATACACATGAAATGGGACCAGACGCCGGTACAAAGAACACACATGAAATGGGACCAGACGCAGGTTTAAAGAACATACATGAAATGGGACCAGATGCAGGCACAAAGAACACACATGAAATGGGACCAGACGCGGGCACAGAGAATACACATGAAATGGGACCAGACGCCGGTAGAAAGAACACACATGAAATGGGACCAGATGCAGGCACAAAGAACACACATGAAATGGGACCAGACGCTGGCACAAAGAACACACATGAAATGGGACCAGACGCAGGCACAAAGAACACACATGAAATGGACCAGATGCTGGCACAAAGAACACACATGAAATGGGACCAGACGCGGGCACAAAGAACACACATGAAATGGGACCAGACGTGGGCACAAAGAACACACATGAAATGGGACCAGACGCGGGCACAAAGAACACACATGAAATGGGACCAGACGCGAGTACAAAGAACACACATGAAATGGGACCAGAAGCGGGCACAAAGAACACACATGAAATGGGACCAGACGTGGGCACAAAGAACACACATGAAATGGGACCAGACGTGGGCACAAAGAACACACATGAAATGGGACCAGATGCAGGTACAAAGAACATACATGAAATGGGACCAGATGCAGACACAAAGAACACATATGAAATGGGACCAGACGCGGGCACAAAGAACACACATGAAATGGGACCAGACGCGGGCACAAAGAACACACATGAAATGGGACCAGACGCGGGTACAAAGAACACACATTAAATGAGACCAGACGCGGGCACAAACAACACACAAGAAATGGGACCAGACGTGGGCACAAAGAATACACATGAAATGGGACCAGATGCCGGTACAAAGAACACACATGAAATGGGACCAGAGGCAAGTACAAAGAACATACATGAAATGGGACCAGACGCAGGCACAAAGAACACACATGAAATGGGACCAGACGCGGGCACAGAGAATACACATGAAATGGGACCAGACGCTGGCACAAAGAACACACATGAAATGGGACCAGACGCTGGCACAAAGAACACACATGAAATGGGACCAGACGCTGGCACAAAGAACACACATGAAATGGGACCAGACGCTGGCGCAAAGAACACACATGAAATGGGACCAGACGCGGGCACAAAGAACACACATGAAATGGGACCAGACGTGGGCACAAAGAACACACATGAAATGGGAGCAGACTCGGGCACAAAGAACACACATGCTCCGTACTTGCGACAATAAACAATGACACAAAAAAGTGTGGTGGCCCTTACGTTTTGACCATAAGTATAATATCCTTTTATGCATTTTGCAAAGCAATAAACTACTTAAACCACACAAAAAAATTACTCAGATTTGAAACGCGATTGATCTGATGGACTGACTCACGCTGATTGACAAACTGGGAGCGCCACACAACACAGGCATTTAAAGCCAACAGAAGTATTGCTATCAGCCAGGGGCCAGTTGCATGAGTGCGCTTAGTACTGTGCCAGCCACTAAGCAAGGTGCTCGCTATAGCGGAGCACCTTGCCTAGTGGCTTGTGTAGGACTAAGCGCACTCAGGCAAACGGCCCCAGATGTGTTACGGGTAACCGTGCGTGTGTGCGGGTCTCTGATGTTTGACCTTACTGCGCTAAGCGGCAAGATCCAAAATGACCGATCAGGACGCACAATACATGGTATTTACAGCGAGTCTCTGTTGGCCACAGGGTGAATGAGATTAGCGCGTGACCACCTCGTCAGTTCAGGGACGGCCATTGAGCAGTTGTCTATTGTGCCAGTGTTCTTCGTGTCCAATCAGCCGGTGCCAGGCACAGCCGGCTACGGTGGAGAAATTAGTTTTCACGACATGCTTCAGTACGTACCGGCAGATCGATTCTGTTTCAATATCAAACCAACAAGTTTGACAGCGGCAGAGAGGAAAGAGCCCCCAGGAAACTTTTCCAGGCCGCCAGTAACTGCTAATCAACTGTCCCTCAGCGGAATTGCAGAAAATTATTTTGCGTGGGATGAAAAACAGCTGAAAACAAAGCCGTTAGGACGGCGACGGGCAGATACTGGCTGTTGAAAACGACGTCAAACTCGACCCTGGTTTTCTGACGCCTGTAATGCCCGGTCAAAAGGCAGCAAGTCCGATTTTGTGAAAAGCGAGTTTGTCATTGTGTTACAATGGAAATCTCGCTTTGCACGTCGTCAAATTAACCCAATAAACACCACGGCTGCATTTCCCAAAAGTTTCTAGGTGTCACCTAAGAACTATGTACCATTAGCAGGAGATGGATCGACCATGATAATTCAAGGGTAGTGCCAGATTAGCTTGGCGCCTGTCGGCAGATACTGGCTGTTGAAAATGACGTCAAACTCGACCCTGGTTTTCTTACGCCTGTAATGCCCGGTCAAAAGGCAGCAAGTCCGATTTTGTGAAAAGCGAGTTTGTCATTGTGTTACAATGGAAATCTCGCTTTGCACGTCGTCAAATTAACCCAATAAACACCACGGCTGCATTTCCCAAAAGTTTCTAGGTGTCACCTAAGAACTATGTACCATTAGCAGGAGATGGATCGACCATGATAATTCAAGGGTAGAGCCAGATTAGCTTGGCGCCTGTCGGCAGATACTGGCTGTTGAAAATGACGTCAAACTCGACCCTGGTTTTCTTACGCCTGTAATGCCCGGTCAAAAGGCAGCAAGTCCGATTTTGTGAAAAGCGAGTTTGTCATTGTGTTACAATGGAAATCTCGCTTTGCACGTCGTCAAATTAACCCAATAAACACCACGGCTGCATTTCCCAAAAGTTTCTAGGTGTCACCTAAGAACTATGTACCATTAGCGGGAGATGGATCGACCATGATAATTCAAGGGTAGTGCCAGATTAGCTTGGCGCCGACAGGCGCCAAGCTAATCTGGCACTACCCTTGAATTATCATGGTCGATCCATCTCCCGCTGTAGTGCGTCGGCGCAAAATGGGTTAAACGCCGTCAGCAAACGCCGTCAGCAAACGCCGTCAGCAGCTTAGAGTTCGTTTGACTGGAGTAGACGTTAAAAACAGAGAAAGGTCACACACATTGGACAATTCCATAAATCGCAGAGAATCTCCCCACGAAGAAAGGAGCACGCTTAGAAAAGCCAGTCACAATACAGTTTATGAATATTTAGAAAATATTTTTTTTTCAAAATGGACAAACAATACAAACTATTTTTCAAAATAACAATAATGATGATAATAATGAGTACTTGTATAACAGACAAACAAACCAGAGTACACCTCGCAGCGTATCTTATCGCGTGGGTGCTGGGCAACCACCTTTTTGGTCTGGAATTCAATCAATCGATCTACACCGTGCAAATCGCCGGTTCTCCGCCATGGCATTTGGTACCGTAAGTCAGAGATTAGTAAATTGTAGCCAGTAACGGCCAGACCATGACAGTGGCACTGAAATGTGACCACAACCTCATTCCTTGGACTGCGACAGCCTGAGTTGTGGTCTACAGCGGTGTGTCGCCGGCTTAACGTATCTCCACTGAAGCTGTTGACGCCAACAACGGCCTGTCTGTATTTTGGTAACGGCATAGAGGAGTTTGTTTGATCGTTTGATCTTCCAGTTGATTGGGGGTCGGCTCAGCTCGTCCTGTGTATTGGCTAGTTCCTTACTGGTGTTTATAGAGCGACACTGGCACTGGCGGCACTGCGACGTGGGTGACACTTAGTTCTCAGTCAAGTCCTACTGAAGTTGTGTGTCGGTCGGTAATCCGTGGACTATGGCTTTCGCTTTGACTGACGTATAACGCGATCTTCAGCGACTGAGCACTGGCACAGACAACAGTTTCTTCATTCAACTTACTCGCGGCGTTCCGCTTGAGTGTCTGTTTTCAAGTTATTTTCTTATTCCATTATTGAGAACAAAAAAATCGCAACAAAGAACGAAACACGCTTAGAAAGGACAAGTACAAAACACCCAGTGCGCATAAGGCCATCGGCCCGAAAGCCCTTTTGCGCATTGGGCAATTGTGTTGTACTTGTCCTTCCTAAGCGTGCTTCGTTCTTTGTTGTGAGTCATTTGGTTTGCTGGGCAGCCTCTTGTTTGGTGGGGATGTCGGCGTTTGAGAGGACCAGTTGAACCGGCATTGACGGCGTTATTGCCAGGGGACCAGTTGAACCGGCATTGACGGCGTTATTGCCAGGGGACCAGTTGAACCGGCATTGACGGCGTTATTGCCTGGGGACCAGTTGAACCGGCAGTAGTGGCGTTATTGCCAGGGGACCAGTTGAACCGGCATTGACGGCGTTATTGCCAGGGGACCAGTTGAACCGGCATTGACGGCGTTATTGCCAGGGGACCAGTTGAACCGGCATTGACGGCGTTATTGCCAGGGGACCAGTTGAACCGGCATTGACGGCGTTATTGCCAGGGGACCAGTTGAACCGGCATTGACGGCGTTATTGCCAGGGGACCAGTTGAACCGGCATTGACGGCGTTATTGCCTGGGGACCAGTTGAACCGGCAGTAGCGGCGTTATTGCCAGGGGACCAGTTGAACCGGCATTGACGGCGTTATTGCCAGGGGACCAGTTGAACCGGCATTGACGGCGTTATTGCCAGGGACCAGTTGAACCGGCATTGACGGCGTTATTGCCTGGGGACCAGTTGAACCGGCATTGACGGCGTTATTGCCAGAGGACCAGTTGAACCGGCATTGACGGCGTTATTGCCAGGGGACAAGTTGAACCGGCAGTGACGGCGTTATTGCCAGGGGACCAGTTGAACCGGCAGTGACGGCGTTATTGCCAGGGGACCAGTTGAACCGGCATTGACGGCGTTATTGCCAGGGGACCAGTTGAACCGGCATTGACGGCGTTATTGCCAGGGGACCAGTTGAACCGGCATTGACGGCGTTATTGCCAGGGGACCAGTTGAACCGGCATTGACGGCGTTATTGCCAGGGGACCATTTGAACCGGCAGAAGCGGCGTTATTGCCTGGGGACCAGTTGAACCGGCAGTGACGGCGTTATTGCCAGGGGACCATTTGAACCGGCATTGACGGCGTTATTGCCAGGGGACCATTTGAACCGGCAGAAGTGGCGTTATTGCCTGGGGACCAGTTGAACCGGCAGTGACGGCGTTATTGCCAGGGGACCAGTTGAACCGGCAGTGACGGCGTTATTGCCAGGGGACCATTTGAACCGGCAGTGACGGCGTTATTGCCAGGGGACCAGTTGAACCGGCAGTGACGGCGTTATTGCCAGGGGACCATTTGAACCGGCAGTGACGGCGTTATTGCCAGGGGACCAGTTGAACCGGCAGTGACGGCGTTATTGCCAGGGGACCATTTGAACCGGCAGTGACGGCGTTATTGCCAGGGGACCAGTTGAACCGGCAGTGACGGCGTTATTGCCAGGGGACCATTTGAACCGGCAGTGACGGCGTTATTGCCAGGGGACCAGTTGAACCGGCAGTGACGGCGTTATTGCCAGGGGACCATTTGAACCGGCAGTGACGGCGTTATTGCCAGGGGACCAGTTGAACCGGCAGTGACGGCGTTATTGCCAGGGGACCATTTGAACCGGCAGTGACGGCGTTATTGCCAGGGGACCATTTGAACCGGCAGTGACGGCGTTATTGCCAGGGGACCATTTGAACCGGCAGTGACGGTGTTATTGCCAGGGGACCATTTGAACCGGCAGTGACGGCGTTATTGCCAGGGGACCATTTGAACCGGCAGTGACGGCGTTATTGCCAGGGGACCATTTGAACCGGCAGTGACGGCGTTATTGCCAGGGGACCATTTGAACCGGCAGTGACGGCGTTATTGCCAGGGGACCATTTGAACCGGCAGTGACGGCGTTATTGCCAGGGGACCAGTTGAACCGGCAGTGACGGCGTTATTGCCAGGGAACCAGTTGAACCGGCAGTGACGGCGTTATTGCCATGGGACCATTTGAACCGGCAGTGACGGCATTCTGATTGCCAGGGGAACAGTTGAACCGGCAGTGACGGCGTTATTGCCAGGGGAACATTTGAACAGTGGCGGCGCATGCGAGTAGCTTGATCTCTCACTGACGACCTTGAGTGTTGTCTCGATGTCTCGGCAACAGCCCCACGTGCCCGTCCAGGAACTCACAAGTACAGAAATCGCCTGACACTCAAACTGTAAATAAGAAAACAAAGTGGAGCCGGCAGTGAAGAAACGCTGAGCGTGACGTCAATAGAAATAGAAGCAGGACAAAGGTGTTGAGTGATACAGACCGTGACAATGAGAAGCCTGCAGTCACGCACCACTAGTCTGCCCTAGATAGAACAGACAACGCCGATAACGCTTCAGTGGCGGCTCACTCCATGATGCTGAGCTGGACAAGGTGATCAAACTTCATCAGTCCTTGCAGATCTTCAGTCCAGGCATCAATCGTACACAAACCAAGAGGAATCACTCAGCGCCGGACAGTCAAACAGTTAGATCCCCTGCCCCAGGGGATCTAACTGTTTGTCTGTCCGGCGCTGAGTGATTCCTCTTGGTTTGTGTACAATTCTGCCAGCGCTAGCCTCACCTATCTGGTTTGTGAGCAGGCATCAATCGCACAACCAACCAGCGGAAATCCTGCCCGGGCAGAGCGGCACACCGACCCAACAGCTAACTCGGAGCAGCCGACGCCCGGAAAAAAACACAATAACCAAAAAACGGAAATCCAGAACTTGAAAAGTATGGGCGACTGAAAGATCAGACAATAGAATCGTAACGCAGCCTTCAGGTGTCAGTGCAGACTGTTTGTCAGAACCTCAGACTAGCTCAAAGGTGTTCAGTCCACTCCGTGCCACCAACTCCGAGGCCAGTATTGGAAACTGACATGGCGTCTGAAAGTGAACCCGCCAAAGAAGATGCCGCACCACTCTTTGTTCTTGAAGAGAGGGAATACCTCGACACTTCCCGTGCATCCACGGGTGTCTCCGCCATGCTGAGGAATGCGAGCAGCGCCCGGAACACTAGAATACGTGCTCATGCCCATCGTGACGTCAGTTTTGCCACATCACGTCACGACCACACCATTGACGTCGACCTCTCAGCAGACTCTCCAAAGTCAGTATAATCACCCTGCACTCAGCTCGTCAGTCATTCAGTCATTAAGTATTCATTCATTTTCAGTGCTCACTCAGTTTTCGGCCATATTGCAGTAGTAGTAGTAGTAGTAGAAGTAGTGGTAGTAGTATTGTGAGGACAAAATAGGCCGTGAGGCCTTTGCAAATGTTCTTTCTTTCTTTAATTACTTTATGGGTCTGCTACGCATGCAAATTTTCCTATGTGAAATCATTCATCATAGGAATAGAAAATCTCTATGAATTTTGGTAATTTGTCCAGCTGGTTTTTTTTAAAAATTATATTAGGTGCTTTTTTAAATGAAACTGGTAACTCATTCCAAACAATGGCAACTCTGTTAGAAAAACAAAACTTCCGCAGGTTAGTGTTGCAGTGCTGTACAAAGATTTTCCCTTCAGAGTTTCGGGTTCTGTCACAAAATGGTGCTGCAAAAAATTCGTTCCAATTTAGGTCGTCGATGCCATTATAAATTTTAAAAACTTGGATTAAGTCTCCGCGTATTCTACGTCCACGTAAGGAGTGTAGTCCAAAGTATTTGTGTCTGTCTAAATAAGTCATATTTCTACATTCTTTGACCAGCTTTGTTGCTCGTCTCTGTACCCTTTCGAGTGCAACTGATTGTCCCTTTAAACCTGAGTGTTTGCGAATTCTAAATGTGGTCTGACTATTGATTTATACAGTTTACTAAAAATGACCTTGTCCAAATAAGTAAAAGCTCTCTTAACTACTCCAACCATTTTGTTGGCCTTATTGATACAGTTCTGAATATGGGGGTCAAAAGATAGAAATTTGTCGAAAACAACACTAAAGTCTCTTTCCTCCTCACAAGATACCACCTTTTTAATGTCGCTGTTAACTTTCATCAAGTAATCATGTTCAGGATTGTTCCTTCCAGAGTGCAAGACCTTGCTTTTCTCTACATTAAAATGCAAGTCCCATGTGTCGGACCACTCTTGCAAGTGATCCAAATCATGCTGCAACACGTCTTTATTGTTCGATTCATTATAGATTTTAGTATCATCTGCGAATATTTTGTACATGCTATTAACACAGTCTGGCAAGTCATTTATAAATATAGTAAATAATATAGGTCATAAGATGCTTCCTTGAGGTATACCGCTCAGCACCTTTATTTTGTCTGATTTTGCGTTTCCAAACTTTACCACTTGTTCTCTTTCACATAAGAAACTTCTTATCCAGTTGAAAATGTTTCCACATACGCCATAGGCCTCTAGCTTCTGAAGAAGCCTTTCATGAGAAACAGTGTCAAATGCTTTTCGAAAGTCTAAGTATATGATGTCAACCGTTTTTTTGTTGTCAAGTAAGGAAGTTATATCATCCATAACCTGTAGTAATTGAGTAACACATGATCGTTTCTTTCTGAAACCATGTTGGCATTCAGTGTACATATTCTTCACAGTAAAATGATTAACGATCTTGTCTCGGACTATAGACTCTAAAACTTTACATACTATACACGTTAAACTTACTGGTCTGTAGTTTCCTGCATCTGACCTAGAACCGTTTTTTTTTTTTTTTTTAAATAGCACTTACCTCTGCGGTTCGCCAGTCTTGCGGTACAATACCTGATATAAGGGAAAACTCAGGCCCGGATCACTTACCTCCGGAGGGGGGGGGGGGCAAACTTCTTGTTTGGAACCTTGAACTTGAAACATCAGCCTCCACCACGCTAGATCTTGTTTTCGCAAGGGCCGAAAAATCAAACAGTGTGTGTGTGTGGGGGGGGGGGGGGGGGTAGACGGCCACCCAAAAATCAAACAGTGGGGGGGGGGGGGGTAGGCTGGGCACCAAAAGATCAAACAGTTGGGGGGGGGGGGGGGAGATTGGCCAGCGCCAAAATTCAAACAGCAAACAGTGGGAGGGAGGTGGGGGGGGGGGCGTTGGCGACCGCCAACAAATGAAACAGGTGGGGGGGCCAAAATAAAAAGGAACTTTGTTATAGCATTTTAGCAGGCGGCCCCCCCCCTCCCCCCGCTTAGATCCGGCCCTGAAACTGGTAAATAATGTCATGCCCATCGTAATTACTGACATATTTATAACTGAATGTTTATTTGTTGCCTTTAGTTCAACAGCATAGATACTGTAAAGAAATTGTCAGGGATTCTCTTTGGAAATGCACGCCGGTGCACGTATTATGGACCAGCAAAGAGCAGCCACCTATCTTAGCAGCCAGCATTCTAAGGGAAGTAATACGTTAGCTGACCTGCATGCAGGTACGTGGATCGTTTCCCTTGACACCAAAACTCTTAGTTTTAGAGAGAAAAAAGAAACATCCGGTGTGCCCGTCCTGTGACTAACTGCACCAGTGCCTGAATTCATCAAGTTTTCATCGATTGCCTAACATTTGTTATTTCTTTGACATATTATTCTCTACATGTTTTACTTCTAATCACCATAGTCCATAGTAAACATTAATTGGTGCCTTGCGAAATCACACTTGGGGGGTTTCGACACCAAAAATCGATCACAAAAGTCGCTGAATGACTTACTTTACATGTGTCGATACTCATTAGAGGTGGTGCGCTGAAGGGGAAATAATGCTGAAAGTTTCAGTCCTTTCTGCCAAGCCAAGATTCGGGGTAGCTGGTCATCCATGCTAGGACGATTGGTTTATGTTTGGTTGATTTATCGGACAGTGTAAAGACTAATGTTTCGTGTGAGGGCACCGCTTCGTTGGTACGTGAAATATTTCCGGTGAAACCACTGCGTTGGTCTGCAAAGTTGTGACGACCAATCTTTTTCTGGGACAGTTACATAACATTTGGATGGCTACCGAGTACCGTGTGCCACAGAAACCTTGAACTCGCACCCGCGATACCTCAGTTTGGAGACCTTGGAATACGCTGATCGGGACACCGTCACAGCGGACTAACAACTCTTGTCATGCGTTTCAGTCGATGAAGAAAGTAGAATAACGCCCGGTTTTGCTAGTTTTTTTCTGTGTACGATTAGTGAGGGGACCAGTTGCAGATCCGGAGTGCAAGGCACACCCAATGTAGATAGATCTATACCGCTTTCCAAACACAAAACAGCTAGTTTACCGTGAAAGCTAACAACATTTGGCAAGGTGACAGTGTGTAACAAAAAATGGACAACGCTGTTCACAGACCGATAAACGGTGACGGCCCGGGCCTGGAGCTGGTAGAGACGTCGGGTGGAGATAGAGATACACCTCGCCTGCCTCGCAGTGAAAGCGCCGAGGTTTTGAACCTCACACTCCATCAGGTCAGCACTCCTGTTTCATGTACACTTGTCACGTAATGGCTCCTATACACGTACAGTCTTAAAAAGAACTAGATAGAAAGACATGACTTTCTTTAGTTACTTCTTTCTTCGTGTTATTAAGATTATTTTATAGTCATATGGTACAGAAATTATTATTGTTTGAGTGGTAACAATTAACATCACAACCACATCCAAATGGAATGTTTTCTTACAGATCCTGTTAAGTTGATGGCACAGAATGTGAACTCTGTGAGCCTTAGCAACAATGAATCGGGGTCATTGGCCAAAGTAGCAGAATGGATCCTCAGGAGCCACACTGGTCATGACCATTGTGTACGCACAGGGTCATCGTATGACACAGCCAACAATCAAAGGGGAGGGGGCGGGTATGCCTGAGCCTTTCAGACCTTGCCACCAATGGCCAGAAAATCCAAATAATGTGTGTGTTGGCGGGGGTAGTTTCCACAATTGGCTGTAAAAGTTATAACAGTGATCACAGCTAGAGCTAGCACAAAATGTAAAAGTTATAACAGTGATCACAGCTAGAGCTAGCACAAAATGTAAAAAGATCCCTGGGTCATCTCCAAGATGCATGTGTGTATGCAGACAACCCCCAAAACATGCAAGGCCTCCTGAAAGTGCCTGATTTTCACCAAAAAATGCAGTACACAAGACTGCTGGTCCTGCTTAACCCACATCATACTGAGGCTGAAAGCTTCAAATGTGTACACTGCCATATGCAAGCTACATTATAGTACTTACAGATAAGGATATAGACCGATGGCTTTAGTTCAAGGGTGGTGCCAGAATAGCTTGGCGCCTAGAGGTAACCCACATCATACTGAGGCTGAAAGCTTCAAATGTGTACATTGCCATATGCAAGCTACATTATAGTACTTACAGATAAGGATATAGACCGATGGCTTTACTTCAAGGGTGGTGCCAGAATAGCTTGGCGCCTAGAGGTAACCCACATCATACTGAGGCTGAAAGCTTCAAATGTGTACATTGCCATATATGCAAGCTACATTATAGTACTTACAGATAAGGATATAGACCGATGGCTTTACTTCAAGGGTGGTGCCAGAATAGCTTGGCGCCTAGAGGTAACCCACATCATACTGAGGCTGAAAGCTTCAAATGTGTTCATTGCCATATGCAAGCTACATTATAGTACTTACAGATAAGGATATAGACCGATGGCTTTAGTTAAAGGGTGGTGCCAGAATAGCTTGGCGCCTAGAGGTAACCCACATCATACTGAGGCTGAAAGCTTCAAATGTGTACATTGCCATATGCAAGCTACATTATAGTACTTACAGATAAGGATATAGACCAATGGCTTTAGTTCAAGGGTGGTGCCAGAATAGCTTGGCGCCTAGAGGTAACCCACATCATACTGAGGCTGAAAGCTTCAAATGTGTACATTGCCATATGCAAGCTACATTATAGTACTTACAGATAAGGATATAGACCGATGGCTTTAGTTCAAGGGTGGTGCCAGAATAGCTTGGCACCTAGAGGTAACCCACATCATACTGAGGCTGAAAGCTTCAAATGTGTACACTGCCATATGCAAGCTACATTATAGTACTTACAGATAAGGATATAGACCGATGGCTTTAGTTCAAGGGTGGTGTCAGAATGGCTTGGCGCCTGTAGGTGCCAAGCTATTTTGGCACTACCCATGAACTATTTTAGTCCAACTTATTTCACCCACTGGTGTATTCCGAATGATAAGGGTTAAAAAATACAGTTGATCAGTTCTTATATACTAATCAGGGCGTAGAGAATCTAATGATGGAAGGGGGGGGGGGGGGTAGAGTGTGGTTTGTTTGGTCAGGCCTTGAAAAATCGAGTGGGGTGGTGGGGGGGGGGGGGGTAGGACTGTAAACACAAATTTGCATTACATTACATTCATTGTAACTTCCAGTATTCTTAATGATTTTCAGTATCACTGAATTTGCCATCAGTGTTTCTCTTTATCTCTCTTTTTAAACAGGCATTGCATACTGGCTGATGCTTTTCTTCTTTGCCATATTGGCCTTCACAAACTTGTAAATTTAACACGAACACTGTGAATTCATAATTCACTTGTTTGACATGACCAAAATGACGCTCCTGCTGCTAGTGGCAGCTTGCCATAATCTTTCTCGTCATTTTACCTTCATCTTCAATGTCAGCGACGTGCGATCAAGGATTCTTATTAATCCCTTACGCCCTGAGGATGAAACTATCAAATGTGTGTAGATATACTCTGAGGTCTATATCAGTTCAGGAGACAGATCCACCATGATATTTCAAGGTTGGTGTCAGAATAGCTTGGCGCCTAGAGGCGTCAAGCTATTCTGAACCAACCTTGAAATATCATGGTCAATCCACATCCTGTCGTAGTCTTGCAGGGTTTAGTGAGCTAAGACGATGACATAAGAGCATTTCCCCATGATGAGCACATACGTGGTCGGGGGGGGGGGGGGGGGGGGGGGGGGGGAGGGGAGGGGGGGGGGGTTGTTTTGGACCTTCAGTGTGACGTAAAATCATGCAGGAATCATTGCAACAAAAATTGCTACAGCCTACTGTCAGCCAGAGGGTTGACCCCTTTGTTTATGCAGACGCCAGTAATGTTGACAGTCCGGGTGGCTGCACGCACAAGGGTGTTGAAGGATCTGGTCTCTCATCCACATCTAGGTTGTAATGGTGGCAGACTTCAGTCCTGGAGACTGATTCATCCTTTTAAAAATCCCAGAAAGCTGAATTTCATGGTTTTGATTAAGACAACAGTCATTTGGCCAACGCGCACCGTAGAGCTGCAAGAGACATGAATTCTCATGAGCCCCTGCATCCGCAGTCCTGTACTGGTGCATCCGCAGTCCTGTACTGGTGCATCCGCAGTACTGTACTGGTGCATCCGCAGTCCTGTACTGGTGCATCCGCAGTCCTGTACTGGTGCATCCGCAGTCCTGTACTGGTGCATCCGCAGTCCTGTACTGGTGCATCCGCAGTCCTGTACTGGTGCATCCGCAGTACTGTACTGGTGCATCCGCAGTCCTGTACTGGTGGATCTGCAGTCCTGTACTGGTGCATCCGCAGTCCTGTACAGGACTGCGGATGCACCAGTACAGGACTGCGGTCTGTGGCGCAGTGGTTATGGCGCCTGCCACCAATGCTAAAGGTGCGAGGTTCGATACCGGGTTTTCGGTGTCGGATTTTTCTCTTCTAGTAAGTGTCACCGTTAATTCGGGCGGACCGTCGGGGGTTCTTTTTCCGGGTGCTCCGGTTCTTCCACCCCCTCCACTTTGGTACCGGTTTCAGGCCACTTTATAAATTTCAAATACAAGCGATCAAAATTTCTGAAAACTCAGTAGCTGAGCTGACCCTTCGCACCACGTGCATGTCCTGTGTCTGTCTTGTACTATGTTTGTCTTCAGAGTGAATGCGTGTGTCACGTGAGCGTGCGTGTTGGGTGCAGTTTGCAGCGCTTTGAGCCGATTCGCCGAATTGAGAAAACGCGCCTATATAATAACCATTATTATTATTATTATTATTATCCGCAGTACTGTACTGGTTCATCCGCAATACTGTACTGGTGCATCCGCAGTACTGTACTTGTGAATCCGCAGTACTGTACTGGTTCATCCGCAGTACTGTACTGGTGAATCCGCAGTCCTGTACTGGTGCATCCGCAGTCCTGTACTGGTGCATCCGCAGTACTGTACTGGTGCATCCGCAGTACTGTACTGGTGCATCCACAATACTGTACTGGTGCATCCGCAGTACTGTACTGGTTCATCCGCAGTACTGTACTGGTGCATCCGCAGTAATGTACTGGTGCATCCGCAGTACTGTACTGGTGCATCCACAGTACTGTACTGGTGCATCCGCAGTACTGTACTGGTGCATCCGCAGGGGCTCATGAGAATTCATGTCTCTTGCTGGCCATGGACTATGGGGCATAGTTAGTCTGTGGACTGTCTTCAGTCATTTCAATCTTTTGTATTGTCACCCATTAGACTGTCTTGTAATTGATATGTTCTGGACTCGGTGATTATGTGTCCTGTGGTAAATGCATGTCCAAGTATACAATCTAGCTGTACAAATAATTTTCACTGTATTGTGTATGATTGTTTTCCCCAGTGTGCGCGAGATGGGGACGAAAAGAACATGCGTATCCTGCTGCGCCACTTGGGCACCCACGTGAAGAAAAAGATCAACCAGTTTGACGAGGACGACCTCACCCCACTTCACTATGCCGCACGATACAACTTTGTGTCCGTCGTTAAACTGCTCGTGGAAAAAGGCGCAGGTCAGTACTTCACCCTTTGTGCATGCCCTTGGGTACTGTCAGCAGTACCTGTAATTACAAGCACAAGGAATTAATGAGTTAATTTTGATGCAGCTTTGTGGCCGTCATCAAGCAGCTGTTTGAAAATGAGACGGAGAAGTATGGCAGTTAGTTTTAATGCAGCACTTTCAAGCAAATGATGAGTCCACCTGCACTAAATGAATGGGTACTGGTTCAGTTAAGATGGGATCTTGATGAGTCCACCTGCACTAAATGAATGGGTACTGGTTCAGTTAAGATGGGATCTTGATGAGTCCACCTGCACTAAATGAATGGGTACTGGTTCAGTCAAGATGGGATCTTGATGAGTCCTCCTGCACTAAATGAATGGGTACTGGTTCAGTTCAGTTAAGATGGGATCTTGATGAGTCCACCTGCACTAAATGAATGGGTACTGGTTTAGTCAAGATGGGATCTTGATGAGTCCACCTGCACTAAATGAATGGGTACTGGTTCAGTTCAGTTAAGATGGGATCTTGATGAGTCCACCTGCACTAAATGAATGGGTACTGGTTCAGTTCAGTCAAGATGGGATCTTGATGAGTCCACCTGCACTAAATGAATAGGTACTGGTTCAGTTAAGATGGGATCTTGATGAGTCCACCTGCACTAAATGAATTGGTACTGGTTCAGTTAAGATGGGATCTTGATGAGTCCACCTGCACTAAATGAATGGGTACTGGTTCAGTTCAGTTAAGATGGGATCTTGATGAGTCCACCTGCACTAAATGAATGGGTACTGGTTCAGTTCAGTCAAGATGGGATCTTGATGAGTCCACCTGCACTAAATGAATGGGTACTGGTTCAGTTCAGTCAATATGGGATCTTGATGAGTCCACCTGCACTAAATGAATGGGTACTGGTTCAGTTAAGATGGGATCTTGATGAGTCCTCCTGCACTAAATGAATGGGTACTGGTTCAGTTCAGTCAATATGGGATCTTGATGAGTCCACCTGCACTAAATGAATGGGTACTGGTTCAGTTCAGTTGATGGGATCTTGATGAGTCCACCTGCACTAAATGAATGGGTACTGGGTCAGTCAAGATGGGATCTTGATGAGTCCACCTGCACTAAATGAATGGGTACTGGTTCAGTTCAGTCAATATGGGATCTTGATGAGTCCACCTGCACTAAATGAATGGGTACTGGTTCAGTTAAGATGGGATCTTGATGAGTCCACCTGCACTAAATGAATGGGTACTGGTTCAGTTCAGTCAATATGGGATCTTGATGAGTCCACCCGCACTAAATGAATGGGTACTGGTTCAGTTCAGTCAAGATGGGATCTTGATGAGTCCTCCTGCACTAAATGAATGGGTACTGGTTCAGTCAAGATGGGATCTTGATGAGTCCACCTGCACTAAATGAATGGGTACTGGTTCAGTTCAGTCAAGATGGGATCTCTGCGCTCGGAAAGGTCCATATGTGCTCCACCCCACCCAACAGAGTTCCTTTCGATATTGTACCCAAGGGTACTGATTACAGGACAGTACTGGCGGATACACAACAGGGTCAATTAACTCCTTACGTCCTGAGGGCAAAATTATCAAATTTGTGTAGATCTCCTCTGAGGCCAATATTATTATTATTTTAGTATTGTGTCAATGTGCATGAATGAGTGTTTTTGTACGCTGTCAGTACTTTAGTTAGTTAATTTCAATTAGTTAGATGATGTAAAGCACTCTGAGCCTTTCTTTGTGGGGATATTGCGCTATAGAAGAGTTATATATTATTATTCGTTCTGGAGACAGATTGACCATGATATTTCAAGGTTGGTGTCAGAATAGATTGGCGCCTAGAGGTGCCAAGCTATTCTGACACCAGCCTTTAAATATCATGGTCGATTCACATCCTGTCTCAGTCCTTTAGGGCTTTATGGGTTAACGTATTTGTATGTTTGCTGTCTTCTTACAAAAATAAATGATTATAAACAAATCACTCTTCAGCTCCCAGAACAACATGACTTCCATTCTATAGAAAGGAAGTACCTGTAAATTTTAACCCACATCATACTGAGGCTAAAAGCTTCAAATTTGTACACTGCCATATGCAAGCTACATAATAATAATAATAATAATAGATTTCTCATTTCTCATATTTATAATATAACTCAATGCGCAGGCGAAAACAACGCACACATGCACACACACACACGCACACACACACACACACACACACACAGAGTCTGCAGGGGGGGGGGGGGGGGGGTAGTTACAGAAAATTGTAGAGATCACACGAAAGTCTGCGAGAAAAGGTGAGTTTTTAACTTTGCTTTGAACTGCGTAATGGGGGAGGCATTTCTCAGCTCAGTCGGTAAGGAATTCCAAATTAAAGGAGCAGTACATCTGAAAGAGCATTCACCGGCAGATTTGAGATGGTACTTTGGAACTTTGAGAAGTTTCTCTCCCGATGAACGCAGTGAGCGAGAGAGCTGGTAAGTGATCAGACTGGAGGAAAGGTATGATGGAAGATTGCCATCAAAGTGGCGGTATGCAAGGGTTGCTATTTTAAACTGTATGCGGGATTGGATTGGAAGCCAGTGATGGTCTTTCAGTATAGGGATTACGTGGTCTCGTTTTCGCCTGCGCTTCACAAGCCTTGCGGCATTATTTTGAACTCGCTGAAGGCGGCTAATCTGCTCAGATGGAAGACCAAAAGAAGAGAATGGCAGTAGTCAAGACGGCTCGTGACTAAAGCATTCACTAACTTTGCAGTGGCAGATTCAGAAAGACTGTGTCGGACAGAGGCAATGCGTCTCAAGAGAGTATGAAGCACCACGACAAATTTCACCGACGTGATCCTGCATACTTAAAGCCTTATCGAGCTTGACACCAAGATATTTGACCAAAGACTGAAATGGAATATCAGTGTCATCTATGCGTAAAGACTCAGTGTGAATTTGTTGAAGCCGGGATGCTGAGCCAACAGGGAGTAACTCTGTTTTTTCTGGGTTTAACATAAGTTTGTTGCTGTCCATCCATGTCGTGACATCGTCAACACAAGACTTGATGCCAGTTTCAACAGACTGAAATTCCCCAGGTGGACTACTCTGAGAGATTTCGGTGTCATCTGCATACTTATGATAAGAACACTGATGGCTGGAAATGACATCTGACAGCGGTTGTGAATACAACGTAAACAATACAGGGCCTAAGACAGAGCCCTGAGGCACTCCAAACTCCAGAATGGAAGGTCTAGAGACACTGTCTTTTACACCTACAAACTGGTACCAATCGGAAACATTATAGTACTTACAGATAAGGATATTGACCAATGGCTTTAGTTCAAGGGTGGTACCAGAAAAGCTTGGCGCCTAGGTGGTGCCAAGCTATTTTGGCACTACCCTTGAACTATTTTAGTCAAAATTATTTCACACACTGGTGTATTCCGAATGATATGGGTTAATAGTGTATAATTTAGCACATATTCAGTCCATACCTTGCAATCATTCTCTGTTGGTGGCCAGGGTTTCCTGCGACATATATATATATATATATATATATATATATATATATATATATATATATATATATATATATATATATATATATATATATATATATATATATATATATACTCAATACAAAACTCAATACAAATTTTCCCCTTCTTTGACATGTACGGATATATTGTATAACAAGCAAATTAATATTCATGAGAGCTTATGAGAGCTTGCTTGATATACTTTCCTTCCCACAATCCCTTGCAGACCAGAAAGATCCAATCGTGATGCTTGCCTCTGTCAAAACAAACATGCTAGCTGTGCGCATACTGTCACATTAGCAAGCTCCTTATGCTCACTAGTAATGAAATAATTCTTAGTGTGTACATACGCTCAAAATTTCTTTCCCCCACCCTGGTCTGCCCTGGGGGACTTGGGTGGGGTTAACTACTTTTTAGTTCCCAGGGTCACCCTGGTCAGCCCCACAGGGTGGGTTTTCCCTTCTATTCTGGGGCATGTGCTTCTGTCTACCCTTGGTCCATTCATCTGTCTTTTCCTTTTAAAACTTTTACTGTCTGCACTGCCTGTAGCTCTTGATATTGGATGTGTGTTGCTAAATGGTCTTAGCTTTATTTAGGCCCCTATCGTAGGTTTATTTAACGTGTTGGACCGGCTGGCGACATACATTCAATGTTCTGTTTAGTTGGGTTTTTTTCACAAGCAGTGCAGGCACGTCCTGAGAAAGTCTTGTTGCTGTTGGGACGTTAAGCAATGTACAGTCAGTCGAAATTTCTTTCCCATACACACACATAAACGGAGAATAGACAGCAGCGAACACACGAATCGAATCGCCATGCTATTTAGATAGATGACACTGATGTCTGCTAGTGATAGTGACAACCTTAGAAAAGGACTTAAAAAAAAACAACCTGATGGCATTTTCCGTCATTATCCGTGTTCTAATTACATGTAGACTTTACTCAACACTTTGGTATCAGTTTCAGCCAACTTAATAAAATTTCAAATACAAAACGATTTTCAAATACCGTCAGTAGCTCGCTTGAGCTTGCCCTTAGCACCACGCGAATCTTCTGTGTTTACGTACACTGTGTGAGTGAATGCGTGTGATTCACGTGAGCGTGCTTGTTGGGTTCAGTTCGCGGCTACATTCTGCGCATTGAGTTATATTATAAATATGAGAAATGCGCCATACAAATGCTATGCATTATTATTAACAACATGCACGATTATAGAAAGCACTAATGTCTACACAGTAACTCGAAATCTCTGTGCTGAGTCAGTCAATCGTCTAATCTAATTTGTGGCACACACCAGGGTCACCATTTGGACAGAGACAAACACATATATATCGGAAGTACCACAACCAGATAGGTGAGGCTAGCGCTGGCAGAATTGTACTCAAACCAAGGGGAATCACAGCGCTGGACAGACAACAGTTAGATCCCCTGCCCCCGCCTGTCAGGCGCCAGCCCACAGAGAAATACGCAGGTTTAGAATAAGATGATCATTTCCATCCTCAAAAAGAATGGATCAGGTCTCTTATATAACCATGTCTTTCTCCGGAACTTAGGAAGTAGGCAGGAGAAACATACATAATAATATTAATAATAATACCGTTATTATATAGGCGCTTTTTCTCAATTTTGGGGAAATCGACTCAAAGCGTCGCGCCTGAAACCCAACACACACACTCACGAAACAGACACGGATTTACGCCATTTAAGACAAATACAGTACAAGACAAACGAAGGGCCAGTCAGCTACTGAAGTTACAGAGAATTTTTGATCGCTTGTATTTGAAATTTGTAAAGTGGCCTGAGACCGGTACCAAAGTGGGGGGGGGGGGGGGGGGGTGGAAGAACCGGAGTACCCGGAGAAAGAACCCCCGACGGTCCGCCCGAATTAACGGTGACACTTACCAGAGGAGAAAAGTCCAACGCCGGAACCCGGTATCGAACCGCGCACCTTTGGCATTGGTGGCAGGCGCCTTAACCACTGCGCCACGGACCGCATACACAAACATGAAGGTGCGCTACTATATGTGGTCGGGTAAATGCCCTGATTTCCCACAGTAGATGCACAGAACATTACACAACAATGTAACGATACAAATTTGGAAGTACCACACCCAGGTTCATAAATAGACAAAGTTATTAAGGTCTGTGGTCACATGTAAGGCAGCTTATCCGCCTGTTTTCTCCAACATCGGAGGCGTGCGAGAGGGAATTTTGCACATTGAAATGTGTTCAGCAGTGTCAGATTTGCTGGGTTCTATATGTTTGATGCATACATTTGGTGTTGGACGGTAAAGTTCCCTTCATCCTACGTGCATGTAAACTTTACGTCATGTCACCTCCTTTGCAACATTTCAGAAAAGTCTGACGTGAACTCCAGACTGTGCGGGCCCTAGATTGTGACGTTAAAGAGTTTTGTGTTGACGTGATTGTTCTAGTACGTGTAGTACACACAGTGCCAGTATCAGTGGCGCTCAAGGGGTAAGGTCGCTATGTTTCAGCGCAAATCTAAAAATAAACGTGACAGTACCCAGCGAAACTCTACACAGCCTGAATGAACCTGGGCGTAATGAATCTACCCAGTGTAAATGTGTGCTGTCACTATTCCATTGAGATATCTTTATTTGAGTAAATTCAAGCCTTTGTCGATTTATGCTGGGGAGAATCATGCTGTGAAGATTCACGCTGAGTTTATTTAGTTCTAAAAATATATGGAAAATCAGAGGAACACATTTGCACTGTGTGTATACAATACAATACAATACAATAATACTTTATTAATCCCTCACGGGGAAATTCACTGTCTGCCCATACAACACATGGCATCATCATTCACTCATTAAATTAAAAAAAAAAAAATCATAAAAAACCCATAACATTCAATTAAAGAAATAAACTGTAACAGATTAGTTATTTGGGTTTAACGCCGAGCAGGCGACTAAGGCCATCTCACGGCGGGAACTGTAACAGATGTATTGTTACCTTTGTATAATAATAATAATACTAATAATAATACTGAGAGGGCTAGTACTAAGGACAGAAGAATGTTGACCGACACTATCTACTGATGTTACTGTTGAAAAGGGTAACAGCCTGAGGGACAAAAGAGTTGGCATAACGTGATGTACGACTTTTGGGTACTCGGAGTCTGCCACTTCGTTCGATATGTCTGCTGTCAAATTCATATCTAAGTGGATGTGTTTTGTCATCAAGAATGTCAGCCAATTTGTTCGTAATCCTTCTGTTGTACAGTGTGTCCAAATTATCCTGTGCCCTACCAAACACCCCGCCCCCTTTCCGGATTACTTTGTTAAGGCGATCTTGGTCTCTGTTACATAAATTTTTCCCCCAGCATGTCAGTCCAAAAGTTAAAATGCTAACAATACTGGAGCAGTAAAAAATCTGTAAAAGCTGAGTGCTTACATGAAATGATCTGAGCTTTCTCAAACAGTAAAGACGGGTATGCGTTTTTTTCACAATAGCATCTGTGTTTTGTTTCCAGTTGAGCGCGTTGTCAAAAAGAACACCTAAATACTTGTAGGACTCTACACGCTCAACTTCTGTTCCCTTGATAACAACATGCGCCTGTGTGGATTTGTGCTGAGTACATTTCGGTTATTAGTGTCAAGCTGGGAAGTTTTATGTCCAAATATAGCGAAATTGACCACTTCAGCACCAATGGTGGAAATCAGAAGGACTCTGGTAAAGTTTTGTTTTGGACTGGGTACATAGTTATATGGAGCAACATTTTTATCTTGATATAGTGCTGATAAACACACAGATGTGTTTACTTGACCTGATTCAAAATGTCCTCATCTTACGACTCGAACATTATCACATCTGCCTGTTATTGGCGCTATTTCAAGCAAAATGTTGCTCAATGTAATATACTAACTCCAAGTGCACAAAGAGCATCAGGCACATGTCACTCAACAGGGGGCAGCAAATGCCCGAGGGTCTTTTGTTTACTGTGATTTTGCCAGTGATGCAGGATGTAGACAGTGAGCAGGAATCATGCCATGCTGTTCATATTTAACCCATTACATCCAGAGGATGAAATTATCAATCTTGTTAGGCATCCTTTGAGGGCTGCATCACTCTCTTAGAGACAGATCGACTGTGATAGTTCAAGGGTGGTGTTGGAATAGCTTGGCGCCCACAGGCGCCAAGCTATTCTGACCCCACCCTTGAACTATCATGGTCGATCCACATCCTGTCGAAGCGTGTCACGGCCTTATGGGTTAACCGGCACATTAACTCATTCGAGACGTGCCGCCTCCGGATATGCGGCTTAAAGCGGCGCCACATCTCGAATGATTTAACATTGATAGATGCACCACCAGTCAAGTGCACTCTCTCGCAAGAAAAAAAGCCGCAGCGCATGAACGTCCGGCATTGACGACCTTTTTCTCTGTTCTTTGCCCACCTTATTAGAAAACTTTACAAACAGTTGTTTGAACATTATCCTGGCGCGACGTTGCAGATGTAAACAAACGTGGGGAGGACGACGTCACTCCACTGCACCATGCTGCCCGCTACCGACGAGAAAGGAGGCGGAGAGACTCGCCACACAACGCACCTGATGATGAGGTGAGTTGTGCTTTACTCTGGCAGTGCCCTTAGTCGTAACATTTGCATCTTCCACCCCTTGCCCGGTGCTGACGACATTTGTTTCCCGCAGAAAAGACGAGTGACTTTTTCTCTGAACAGTGTCATCTTTTTGCAGTCTCACGTGGTCAGCGCAACGTTCGTATGTCTATGAAGCCTTCATTCAAAACTTGCATCCAGCTCTTTTCTAAACATAAACATGTATTTGTCCAATGCCACAAAATGTGTGTCTGATCAATTGGGACATGGATTACAAGCCTGTCAGGGCAGCCACCTGTTTAACCCCTTTGGCCTCGACGCCCTACAGCAGGAGGTGGGTCGACCATGATAATTCAAAGGTGGTGCCAGATTAGCTTGGCGCCTTCAGGCGCCAAGCTAATCTGGCACCACCTTTGAATTATCATGGTCGATCCATCTCCTGCAGCTGGTACATTGTCATAGGGTGACGCCTCCACAATTTTGGAGATGTGGCCGTGGGGTTAAATGGGTTAAGCAGACCACCCATTTCTTGTCCCATGGTGTTCTTTCTGGTACTTGGATGCCCCAGTGTCAAGAGAATCACCTGTCAAAGTGGGACCACTTACAGTTTGCTAGGCGTTGGGTGCTTGCATCACACTGGCTTGACTTGCCCTCTTGGCAACGTCATGCCGAACAAAATAACTGACGGGTGCAGACTGTGTCGTGTGCTGGTCTGTGATTTGTGGAACGTGCGGGTCCAAAGCCATAAGGTCCAAAATCACAAACCAGCACACACGCACGCGACCGCACTGTGTCATGGCTGTACATCAAGTGCTGGATTTAGATATTTTTATTCGCGGCCCCAGGGACCGTCGGCTGCGCAGGCCGTTCTGACAGGTACGGGAGAAGTTATGCTCACTCCAGAGAGGTCTGTTTCTTCCTGATACAGTCAGGACAAGTCAGGACACACTTGCCAGACTACTGTGTGAGGAACTGGTCATAAATAACTTGCCTTGGCCACGCGTGTGGGCACACTCAGTCAAGGAGGAAGTAGGTCCGTGTGCCAAGAATGTGCTAGATAACCTTCAAGGTTTCGGTACATCTTGACAACACCACAGCAACAAGAGGCATAGATCCTCATGAACCCCCACAGGGGGTTCATGAGGATCTATGTCTTTTGTTGGGAGCAATATCATCTATAATGAATCGAGCAATAAAGACATGCTGCAGCATGATTTGGATCACTTGCAAGAGTGGTCCGACACATGGAATTTGCATTGTAATGTAGAGAAATGCAAGGTCTTGCGTGCTGGAAGGAACAATCCTGAACATGATTACTTGATGAAAGTTAACAGCGACATTAAAAAGGTGGTATCTTGTGAGGAGGAAAGAGACTTGGGTGTTGTTTTCAATAAAGTTCGATCTTTCGACCCCCATATTCAGATCTGTATCAATAAGGCCAACAAAATGGTTGGAGTAGTTAAGAGAGCTTTTAATTATTTGGACAAGGACATTTTTAGTAAACTGTATAAATTACTAGTCAGACCACATTTATAATATGCAAACACTGTATGGTACCCAGGTTTAAGGAGACGATCAGTTGCACTCAAAAGGGTACAGAGACGAGCAACAAAGCTGGTCAAAGAATGTAGAAATATGACTTACTTAGACTCGAATACTTTGGACTACACTCCTTATGTGGACGTAGAATACGCGGAGACTTAATCCAAGTTTTTAAAATTTATAATGGCATCGACGACCTAAATTGGAACGACTTTTTTGAAGCACCATTTTGTGACAAAACCCGAAACTCTGAAAGGAAAATCTTTGTACAGCACTGCAACACTAACCTGCGGAAGTTTTGTTTTTCTAACAGAGTTGCCATTGTTTGGAATGACTTACCAGTTTCATTAAAAAAAGCACCTAATATAAATTCTTTTAAAAACCAGCTGGATGAATTACCAAAATTTTAAAAGATTTTCTATTGCTATGATGAATGATTTATAGGAAAATTTGCATGCCCAGCAGACCCATAAAGTAATTAAAGAAAGAAAGGACATTTGCAAAGGCCTCACAGCTTATTTTATCCTCACAATACTACTACTACTACTACTACTAATAAGGTTAGACTGCATTATCGTGGTCATGGCTCTGTTCACTTCAGCCCATGACAACAGACTGCAAGTAGCAACCAAGACCTTAATCCGTTTAACCCCACGGACCATTTCCTAGATGTTCGGGTTGTCACTAGGCGACTCTGTACCAGTTGCAGGAGATGGATTGACCATGATAATTCAAGGGTAGTGCCAGATTAGCTTGGCACCTGATGGCACCAAGCTAATCTGGCACTACCCTTGAATTACCTTGTTGGAGCCAACTCTTGCTGTAGGATGTTGGGGTTAATGCACTAGAACCACATATATGAAAATACAGTACCAGTCTGACGCCACCCTTAAACTGTCATGGTTGATAAGTATTGTGCAGCTGGTTTTAAAGACTTTAGTAGACGGGTGATAAGAATCGAAACGTGTCCTGCTGGTTCACAGAAAATAGCAGTAAGAACGGCAGAACGTACCAAACGTGAAATAGTCATCAGCTGGAACAAATTATTAGAAATATTAGAATAGTGCTCGGGAAGCTGACGACATCACACTAGTCGTGGCGGCCATCTTGTGAGGATACGGGACTAAGGCACTCGTAGGGAAATCGCTGTCAGGACAATGTCAGGAAAGTCCTGAATAACAGCAAGTCTTGCCATCACCGTAGGAAACCGCTAGCCAGAATCTGTTTTTGTTTGTTGCCAAAGAGGAAACGTGAACAAAAAAAAACGTGTTGAAACACTACTTCGCTACTATCTGAAGACTATCCTATCCTCAAGATGGCGGCTGATGCGCCGATGCTCCTAAGCAACGCAGGGAACTTCCCGTGCCCTATAGCTTCCAACACACTACCCACTCTCCCTCGTGGTTATGTACAATTTCTACTCTTTCACACAACTCTGACACATTTGCCAACCATGCATGGAAACGAGCACAATAAAAATCACGGGATACCCGGTACCTCCCCTGTGAATACAAAAAACAATTGCAAGTAAGTCTGCTTTTGTAAACATCAATATTTTTGTTGTTTTACTATGAAAATCTTGCTATTCGCACAAATGTGCAGATGTGTGTGAGGATTCTATGACAATCTAAGATTCTGTTTCAATGTTATTTCTGTTATGTCCTTGACCCAGCTGCTTCACCTAGGCAACAGGTTGGTAATTAAACATGAGTCTGATGACGAGGGCACGGAAGGAGAAGAGGGTAAAGGTGATACGGCCGGTAAAAATGACGAACATAAACGGTCACGGGAAAGTGTTGTCGCAAAGGTTGGTTGTGTTCTCCTTGGCTGTTGTTTGGTGCACATCAGTGTTCTGTTTTTAGTAGTCACTTTGGAGTGTTAGCTGTGCGTCGGAGTACACTCATTGTCAGCTTTACAAATTATCCCATTTTTTTTTTTTTTTTTTTTGGGGGGGGGGGGGGGGGGGGTCCGTGGCGCAGTGGTAAAAGCGCCTGCCACCAATACAAGAGGTGCGAGGTTCGATACCCGCTTACGGCGTCGGACTTTTCTCCTCTAGTAAGTTTCACCGTTAATTCGGGCGGACCGTCGGGGGTTCTTTCTCCGGATACTCCGGCTTTTCCTCCCCCACGACTTTGGTATCAATTTCAGCCCACTTAATCAAATTTCAAATATAAACGATTTGAATTTCCAAAACTTCAGTAGCTCGCTTGAGCTTGCCCTTAGCACCAGGTGAATGCTTGGTGTTTATGTACGGTGTGCGAGTGAATGCGTTTGATTCACGTGAGCGTGCTTGTTGGGTTCAGTTCGTGGCTGCGCTTTGAGCCGATTTTCAATTGGGATAAAGCGCCTATTTAATGCGCTAATTTATTTGTTTAACCCATTGTGTCCCAGGTATGAAATACACACATTTTGGAGTTGTCCTCAGAGGACTGCATTGCAGTTCAGAGACAGATTGACCATGATAGTTCAAGTTAGTTATTTGGGTTTAATGCCGAGCAGGCAACTAAGGCCATCTCACGGCGGCATGATAGTTCAAGGATGGTGCCAGAATAGCTTGGCTATTCTGGCACCACCCATGATATTTCAAGGGTGATGCCAGAATAGCTTGGCACCTATAGGCGCCAAGCTATTTTCTGGCGCCACCCTTGAACTATCATGGTCGATCCGTATCTTGCTGTGGTGTGTCAGGACTAAATCAGTTAGTGTTTTTGTTTTCAGTGGTCACTATGTATATGCACATTTAGTTGCTGTCTGTTCATTGGAACACATTCTGTGACGTCCGTTCCATCATTACTTATCACTTCAATGTTCACAAAGTTATTTATCACTTCAATGTTCACATACACTTATTTATCACTTCAATGTTCACATATAATTTTGTGTGATTTTGTCTGCAGTGATAGAGAAATTTTGCGTTAATTTTCAGTTATGTATTGGTCTTTGATTATGGACCGTCCAGCATCAAGCGGTAAGGTCCAAAATCACTTACCAGCACATAGCTGTGATTTTTGTGTTGATCTTCAGTAATGTGATTTGGGGCATTACGGCTGCAAACCGTTGCGTCCACAGTCACAGACTAGCACACAGTTACAGGTAGCTGTACATTTTCTGTGTTTTTTAACCCCTTGAGGTCTGCTGATGATGCCATTCGACAGAAAAAATGTGTAGTTTCACATCTTTTCCAGCGAGCGGTATCGTCAATAATAGTCGAAGGATTCAGTGCTAGTGACTCGGCCCTCGGCCTTTCTAATGATCAGATCGGTGTTTTGTCGCACACTTTGTGTTAGCTGTTGACTGTAGTCAATGGTCTCGGCTGTGACTTTGCTGATCTTCAGATGGATGATGCCCCCCCATGAATGTTAGAAGGCAAGCTGCCTCCGAAGCACGTCCAGGGGTCGGTGATTGACTGATTGTGCAGTTTGAACTAGTGATGCACATGAATGCGACAGTTAGCTCCCACAACACAACCTGTTTTGATAAACCACACTTAATCCCTTCAGCTCTGATGCCCTACAGCAGGAAATGAGTCGACCATGATAATTCAAGGGTAGTGCCTGATTCGCTTGGTGCCTGATGGCACCAAGCTAATCTGGCACTACCCTTGAATTACCTTGTTGGAGCCAACTCTTGCTGTAGGATGTTGGGGTTAATGCACTAGAACCACATATATGAAAATACAGTACCAGTCTGACGCCACCCTTAAACTGTCATGGTTGATAAGTATTGTGCAGCTGGTTTTAAAGACTTTAGTAGACGGGTGATAAGAATCGAAACGTGTCCTGCTGGTTCACAGAAAATAGCAGTAAGAACGGCAGAACGTACCAAACATGAAATAGTCATCAGCTGGAACAAATTATTAGAAATATTAGAATAGTGCTCTGGAAGCTGACGACATCACACTAGTCGTGGTGGCCATCTTGTGAGGATACGGGACTAAGGCACTCGTAGGGAAATCGCTGTCAGGACAATGTCAGGAAAGTCCTGAATAACAGCAAGTCTTGCCATCACCGTAGGAAACCGCTAGCCAGAATCTGTTTTTGTTTGTTGCCAAAGAGGAAACGTGAACAAAAAAAAACGTGTTGAAACACTACTTCGCTACTATCTGAAGACTATCCTATCCTCAAGATGGCGGCTGATGCGCCAATGCTCCTAAGCAACGCAGGGAACTTCCCGTGCCCTATAGCTTCCAACACACTACCCACTCTCCCTCGTGGTTATGTACAATTTCTACTCTTTTACACAACTCTGACACATTTGCCAACCATGCATGGAAACGAGCACAATAAAAATCACGGGATACCCGGTACCTCCCCTGTGAATACAAAAAACAATTGCAAGTAAGTCTGCTTTTGTAAACATCAATATTTTTGTTGTTTTACTATGAAAATCTTGCTATTCGCACAAATGTGCAGATGTGTGTGAGGATTCTATGACAATCTAAGATTCTGTTTCAATGTTATTTCTGTTATGTCCTTGACCCAGCTGCTTCACCTAGGCAACAGGTTGGTAATTAAACATGAGTCTGATGACGAGGGCACGGAAGGAGAAGAGGGTAAAGGTGATACGGCCGGTAAAAATGACGAACATAAACGGTCACGGGAAAGTGTTGTCGCAAAGGTTGGTTGTGTTCTCCTTGGCTGTTGTTTGGTGCACATCAGTGTTCTGTTTTTAGTAGTCACTTTGGAGTGTTAGCTGTGCGTCGGAGTACACTCATTGTCAGCTTTACAAATTATCCCATTTTTTTTTTTTTTTTTTGGGGGGGGGGGGGGGGGGGGGGGTCCGTGGCGCAGTGGTAAAAGCGCCTGCCACCAATACAAGAGGTGCGAGGTTCGATACCCGCTTACGGCGTTCGGACTTTTCTCCTCTAGTAAGTTTCACCGTTAATTCGGGCGGACCGTCGGGGGTTCTTTCTCCGGATACTCCGGCTTTTCCTCCCCCACGACTTTGGTATCAATTTCAGCCCACTTAATCAAATTTCAAATATAAACGATTTGAATTTCCAAAACTTCAGTAGCTCGCTTGAGCTTGCCCTTAGCACCAGGTGAATGCTTGGTGTTTATGTACGGTGTGCGAGTGAATGCGTTTGATTCACGTGAGCGTGCTTGTTGGGTTCAGTTCGTGGCTGCGCTTTGAGCCGATTTTCAATTGGGATAAAGCGCCTATTTAATGCGCTAATTTATTTGTTTAACCCATTGTGTCCCAGGTATGAAATACACACATTTTGGAGTTGTCCTCAGAGGACTGCATTGCAGTTCAGAGACAGATTGACCATGATAGTTCAAGTTAGTTATTTGGGTTTAATGCCGAGCAGGCAACTAAGGCCATCTCACGGCGGCATAATAGTTCAAGGATGGTGCCAGAATAGCTTGGCTATTCTGGCACCACCCATGATATTTCAAGGGTGATGCCAGAATAGCTTGGCACCTATAGGCGCCAAGCTATTTTCTGGCGCCACCCTTGAACTATCATGGTCGATCCGTATCTTGCTGTGGTGTGTCAGGACTAAATCAGTTAATGTTTTTGTTTTCAGTGGTCACTATGTATATGCACATTTAGTTGCTGTCTGTTCATTGGAACACATTCTGTGACGTCCGTTCCATCATTACTTATCACTTCAATGTTCACAAAGTTATTTATCACTTCAATGTTCACATACACTTATTTATCACTTCAATGTTCACATACAATTTTGTGTGATTTTGTCTGCAGTGATAGAGAAATTTTGCGTTAATTTTCAGTTATGTATTGGTCTTTGATTATGGACCGTCCAGCATCAAGCGGTAAGGTCCAAAATCACTTACCAGCACATAGCTGTGTTTTTTGTGTTGATCTTCAGTAATGTGATTTGGGGCATTACGGCTGCAAGCCGTTGCGTCCACAGTCACAGACTAGCACACAGTTACAGGTAGCTGTACATTTTCTGTGTTTTTTAACCCCTTGAGGTCTGCTGATGATGCCATTCGACAGAAAAAAATGTGTAGTTTCACATCTTTTCCAGCGAGCGGTATCGTCAATAATAGTCGAAGGATTCAGTGCTAGTGACTCGGCCCTCGGCCTTTCTGATGATCAGATCGGTGTTTTGTCGCACACTTTGTGTTAGCTGTTGACTGTAGTCAATGGTCTCGGCTGTGACTTTGCTGATCTTCAGATGGATGATGCCCCCCCATGAATGTTAGAAGGCAAGCTGCCTCCGAAGCACGTCCAGGGGTCGGTGATTGACTGATTGTGCAGTTTGAACTAGTGATGCACATGAATGCGACAGTTAGCTCCCACAACACAACCTGTTTTGATAAACCACACTTAATCCCCTTCAGCTCATGATAATTCAAGGGTAGTGCCTGATTCGCTTGGTGCCTGATGGCACCAAGCTAATCTGGCACTACCCTTGAATTACCTTGTTGGAGCCAACTCTTGCTGTAGGATGTTGGGGTTAATGCACTAGAACCACATATATGAAAATACAGTACCAGTCTGACGCCACCCTTAAACTGTCATGGTTGATAAGTATTGTGCAGCTGGTTTTAAAGACTTTAGTAGACGGGTGATAAGAATCGAAACGTGTCCTGCTGGTTCACAGAAAATAGCAGTAAGAACGGCAGAACGTACCAAACGTGAAATAGTCATCAGCTGGAACAAATTATTAGAAATATTAGAATAGTGCTCGGGAAGCTGACGACATCACACTAGTCGTGGCGGCCATCTTGTGAGGATACGGGACTAAGGCACTCGTAGGGAAATCGCTGTCAGGACAATGTCAGGAAAGTCCTGAATAACAGCAAGTCTTGCCATCACCGTAGGAAACCGCTAGCCAGAATCTGTTTTTGTTTGTTGCCAAAGAGGAAACGTGAACAAAAAAAAAACGTGTTGAAACACTACTTCGCTACTATCTGAAGACTATCCTATCCTCAAGATGGCGGCTGATGCGCCGATGCTCCTAAGCAACGCAGGGAACTTCCCGTGCCCTATAGCTTCCAACACACTACCCACTCTCCCTCGTGGTTATGTACAATTTCTACTCTTTCACACAACTCTGACACATTTGCCAACCATGCATGGAAACGAGCACAATAAAAATCACGGGATACCCGGTACCTCCCCTGTGAATACAAAAAACAATTGCAAGTAAGTCTGCTTTTGTAAACATCAATATTTTTGTTGTTTTACTATGAAAATCTTGCTATTCGCACAAATGTGCAGATGTGTGTGAGGATTCTATGACAATCTAAGATTCTGTTTCAATGTTATTTCTGTTATGTCCTTGACCCAGCTGCTTCACCTAGGCAACAGGTTGGTAATTAAACATGAGTCTGATGACGAGGGCACGGAAGGAGAAGAGGGTAAAGGTGATACGGCCGGTAAAAATGACGAACATAAACGGTCACGGGAAAGTGTTGTCGCAAAGGTTGGTTGTGTTCTCCTTGGCTGTTGTTTGGTGCACATCAGTGTTCTGTTTTTAGTAGTCACTTTGGAGTGTTAGCTGTGCGTCGGAGTACACTCATTGTCAGCTTTACAAATTATCCCATTTTTTTTTTTTTTTTTTTTGGGGGGGGGGGGGTCCGTGGCGCAGTGGTAAAAGCGCCTGCCACCAATACAAGAGGTGCGAGGTTCGATACCCGCTTACGGCGTCGGACTTTTCTCCTCTAGTAAGTTTCACCATTAATTCGGGCGGACCGTCGGGGGTTCTTTCTCCGGATACTCCGGCTTTTCCTCCCCCACGACTTTGGTATCAATTTCAGCCCACTTAATCAAATTTCAAATATAAACGATTTGAATTTCCAAAACTTCAGTAGCTCACTTGAGCTTGCCCTTAGCACCAGGTGAATGCTTGGTGTTTATGTACGGTGTGCGAGTGAATGCGTTTGATTCACGTGAGCGTGCTTGTTGGGTTCAGTTCGTGGCTGCGCTTTGAGCCGATTTTCAATTGGGATAAAGCGCCTATTTAATGCGCTAATTTATTTGTTTAACCCATTGTGTCCCAGGTATGAAATACACACATTTTGGAGTTGTCCTCAGAGGACTGCATTGCAGTTCAGAGACAGATTGACCATGATAGTTCAAGTTAGTTATTTGGGTTTAATGCCGAGCAGGCAACTAAGGCCATCTCACGGCGGCATGATAGTTCAAGGATGGTGCCAGAATAGCTTGGCTATTCTGGCACCACCCATGATATTTCAAGGGTGATGCCAGAATAGCTTGGCACCTATAGGCGCCAAGCTATTTTCTGGCGCCACCCTTGAACTATCATGGTCGATCCGTATCTTGCTGTGGTGTGTCAGGACTAAATCAGTTAATGTTTTTGTTTTCAGTGGTCACTATGTATATGCACATTTAGTTGCTGTCTGTTCATTGGAACACATTCTGTGACGTCCGTTCCATCATTACTTATCACTTCAATGTTCACAAAGTTATTTATCACTTCAATGTTCACATACACTTATTTATCACTTCAATGTTCACATACAATTTTGTGTGATTTTGTCTGCAGTGATAGAGAAATTTTGCGTTAATTTTCAGTTATGTATTGGTCTTTGATTATGGACCGTCCAGCATCAAGCGGTAAGGTCCAAAATCACCAGCACATAGCTGTGATTTTTGTGTTGATCTTCAGTAATGTGATTTGGGGCATTACGGCTGCAAGCCGTTGCGTCCACAGTCACAGACTAGCACACAGTTACAGGTAGCTGTACATTTTCTATGTTTTTTAACCCCTTGAGGTCTGCTGATGATGCCATTTGACAGAAAAAAATGTGTAGTTTCACATCTTTTCCAGCGAGCGGTATCGTCAATAATAGTCCAAGGATTCAGTGCTAGTGACTCGGCCCTCGGCCTTTCTGATGATCAGATCGGTGTTTTGTCGCACACTTTGTGTTAGCTGTTGACTGTAGTCAATGGTCTCGGCTGTGACTTTGCTGATCTTCAGATGGATGATGCCCCCCCCCCATGAATGTTAGAAGGCGAGCTGCCTCCGAAGCACGTCCAGGGGTCGGTGATTGACTGATTGTGCAGTTTGAACTAGTGATGCACATGAATGCGACAGTTAGCTCCCACAACACAACCTGTTTTGATAAACCACACTTAATCCCTTCAGCCCTGATGCCCTACAGCAGGAAATGAGTCGACCATGATAATTCAAGGGTAGTGCCTGATTCGCTTGGCGCCTATCGGCGCCAAGCGAATCTGGCACTACCCTTGAATTATTATGGTCGATCCATCTCCTGTAACAGGTGCATAGTTGTTAGATGACGCCTCCAATATTTGGGAAATACGTGCGCCGGGCTGAATGGGTTAGCCCTTATTACCAGTGTGTGAAATAAGTTTGACTGAAATAGTTCAAGGGTGGTGCCAAGCTATTCTGGCACCACCCTTGAACTCAAGCCATTGGTGTGTATATCCTTATCTGCAAGTACTATAATGCATCTTGCATGTGGCAGCGTACACATGTGCTAATCTGGCACTACCCTTGAACTCAAGCCATTGGTGTGTATATCCGTATCTGCAAGTACTATAATGTATCTTGCATGTGGCAGCGTACACATGTGCTAATCTGGCACTACCCTTGAACTCAAGCCATTGGTGTGTATATCCGTATCTGCAAGTAATATAATGTATCTTGCATGTGGCAGCGTACACATGTGCTAATCTGGCACTACCCTTGAACTAAAGCCATTGGTGTGTATATCCGTATCTGCAAGTACTATAATGCATCTTGCATGTGGCAGCGTACACATGTGAAGCTTTTTGTCGCGATAATTCCTGCAGGTGCCAAGCTAATCTGGCACTACCCTTGAATCATCATGGTCAATCCATCCCGTGCAACTGGTACATAGTCGTTAGGCAACGCTTCCAAAATTTGAGAAATGGGACCTTGGGGCTCACAGGGTTAATTGGAATTGGGAGGGCAAACCTGAAACTGTCCTTCAGTTAAGAAGTAATTTATATACCTGTAATTTAGAAATGCCCATTTTGCATTGTTTATATCGATGTCGTGAACCAGCAGTTGACTTCAGCGTGTTGTATGTGTACATGTAACTCTGTATGACTTGCACATTCAAACATTTTTTTAAAAATTCAAAAACTGTATTGTGTCAGTCTGGCCGACAAATTTTCTTTCGTTGGGATCACATGCGTGCGTACGGTTTTAGCCACATTATGACAATGGTGTAAAAAAATAAAAAAATATAAAAAAAAAAAATCCACATGACCACAGTGTTAGTGGTATAGGAGTGAGTCTGTCACTTGCAAGATGCCACTGCGACATCTGAGGTGCAAGTTCCTCGACGGCGTCAACAAGGAGAGAGGGGGATACGCTAATTACACACTCCTCATTTAGCAGACGGATGGCCGAGGGTACAAAGCTGAAGTGAATGGAACAGCCTTGCATGGTTGTGGTGTGAATTAGTTGCCTGCTCGGCGTTAAACCCAAATAACTAACTGACTGTGGTGTGAATTGATAGTGTCATTAACCCAAGGTTGATAGTCATTACTTTTTTTCTTTAATGAAATAACTTTTCTTTAATTCTGGTAAAAGGTTAAAGAAATAAATTTTCTTTACTTTTTTTTTGAAAATTAAAGAAATAAATTTTCTTTAATTTTTCTTTTTTAATGAAATAAATTTGCGTTAAATACATGAATGATCATTTATTGCTCAGCTCAGACAAAAAAAGTGGCATACAGTTGAAAAGTGACACGCCACCAGATTTCCTCCTCTACCCACTATCTAAAACACTATCTGGCCAGATACATGCAGTAGTTATGAGAAGGGGGAAGACAGAAAAAAAAACCTCGGAAAACTGCACAGCGCAAGAAAAAGTCATACGGCTAAAAATGGAACAATTCAGGCTTGTTTGATCTTATTTCGCACTGCTGACAAATCCACTCATCTGCAAGAGCCATAGATCCTCAAGAACCCCAGCAGTCTTGGGTGGGGGGGGGGGGGGGGGGGCGGGGGGTTGGTGGGTTAATGACGATCTATGCCTACTACTATTAAAAATGTATGCATGCACCCATTCAGGTTTTCACCTGTGCTGTCCAATCGTTGCTGTACCATCTGCCTTCTCACTCCTGAAACGAAAACCACCCAACTGCAAGAGGCATAGATCCTCATGAGCCCCCGCAGTTGGTGGGGGGGGGCTCATGAGGATCTATGCCTCTTGCTGGGATAATCTGCGCTCATGTTTCGCTCAAGCAAAGTGGATCTCTTAAGTTTTTCACCTGTCCAATCATTGCTGTACCATCTGACTTTTTACTCCTGAAATGAAAACCACCAAACTGAAAGAGGCATAGATCCTCATGAGCCCCCGCAACTGCGGGGGCTTGTGAGGATCTATGCGTCTTGCTGGGATAATCTACGCTCGTGATTTTCTCAAGCAAAGGGGATCCGTTAAGTTTTTCAACTGTCCAATCTTTGCTGTACGAGTGCCATCTGCCTTCTCACACCTGAAACGAAAACCACTCAACTGAAAGAGGCATAGATCCTCATGAGCCCCCGCAACTGCAGGGGGCTCGTGAGGATCTATGCCTCTTCCTGGGATAATCTACGCTCATGATTTTCTCAAGCAAAGGGGATCCGTTAAGTTTTTCACCCAGAGGCATAGATCCTCCAAACCGCCTCAAACCGGCTGCAACTGGGTCAAACCGGCTTTGCGCATAGGCACCTGTTTGTTCGTGGCGGAAAAACGAACTGGAGTAACAAAATTTTTAACGAAAAAAATCGATAATCGTTACTTTTATTTTTTAATTCGTTTAATTTTCTTTAACTTTTTAAAAACATTAACGCGTTAAATTTTCTTTAACCAAAAATTTAATTTGTTAAATCATTATATCGTTAAATCTTCCAACCCTGCATTAACCCCTTCCCTGCCAGAACGCTAGCAATACACACATGTAAGAGGCGTAGATCCTCATCCCTCGCAAGTAGGGGCTCATGAGGATCTATGACTCGTGCTGACCCCACTTTGTAGACTTGTTCCTGGGACAGCTGGGATCCTTTGGCAGAGATTTGTGCGGTCTGTAGCAGTGAAGGGGTTCAGGTCTCGTTGTTTTTCTCTTTCCAATGGCGTACTGTCGTGTTGGGTGGTAATCTGTTGCATTTCTTCACTCCACTGCACTCTGTTTTCTTACTTGTTAGGTCGATAGACGAAAATGTATGTCTGTGCTTAATGTATCAGCTTTGTTGTGGTGCGTTTGTGTACGTAGTGCAGTACTGTGATGCTGGCTCAATCTCTGTCATCAGTGTCTGAAAAATCGGTCGACTTTGTGTACGTAGTGCAGTACTGTGGTGCTGGCTCAATCTCTGTCATCAGTGTCTGAAAAATCGGTCGACTCCATTTAACCTATTTATCCCCAAGACCTCAATCCTCAAATTTTGGAGGTGCTGCGGACTATGTACCTGTTTCAGGAGATGGATCGACCATGATAATTCAAGGGTAGTGCCAGATGAGTTTGGCGCCTGAAGGCGCCAAACTCATCTGGCACTACCCTTGAATTATTATGGTCGATCTGTCTCTGCTGCAGGGTCCAGGGGCTAAATAGGTTAAGGCAGGAGATCAGGGAATGGTTGGTTAGTTATTTGTTTTAGTTTGTTTTTAGTTTAATGTCGAGCAAGGCGAGTAAGGCTGTCATGGCGGAGATCAGGGAATGGAGATAAGAGTGGGTTACTTTATGTCGGACTGATTTTTTTTTTTTATTTTTTTTTTTTTGTGTGGGTAAATTGACATTTATTTGAAGTGATGGCAGAATTTTCTGTGCTGCATGCTGCCTGATGAACATACCTTCCAGTGCGATTTGCGCAGTTTCCAGTGTTTGTAAAAATTCTGCTGAGTAGAGTTGTGATCATAAAAGGATAAAATAAATGTTATTGCTAAAACAGTTTGTTTTGTTTATTATTTGGTTTATTTCAATTCATATATTTCAATCCCTGCACAAAGATGTGTACAGATATGGTCTCCGCTTTGTGTGAGAAAATTCCTCTTGCCAGACATAGTAACACTATGTTGCCTCATCTGTTATCTGTTGACAACACTTTGTCAACTTTAGCACACACCAATAAAAAATATGCAGGAATCATCATGACAACAACTGCTACTGACAGTCAAAGAGTTAACCAGATCGCTTGTGTTATAGCCCGGGCTGAATGGTGTCCCCCTGCTGGAGCAGTATGAGACAGAGTTCGCCCAAGCACACGAGAGCGTCATCGACTATCTCATCGCAAAGGGTGCCCAAATCAATGCCCGAGACATTTACGGGCAGACGCCTCTCCATTTTGCCGCCATGCGTGGAAACGAGGTGGCATGTCGGGAACTTCTGCACAACGAGAATATCGACATTGAGGTGAGTGGACATGGTATGTTGGTTACTTGGTTGGGTGTAGTTTACATGGGGTGAGTGGACATGGTATGTTGATTACATGGTAGGGTGTAGCTTACATGGGTGAGTGGACATGGTATGCTGGTTACATTGTAGGGTGTAGCTTACATGTGAGTGGACATGGTATGTTGGTTACTTGGTAGGGTGTAGCTTACATGTGAGTGGACATGGTATGTTGATTACATGGTAGGGTGTAGCTTACATGGGTGAGTGGACATGGTATGTTGATTACATGGTATGGTAGGGTGTAGCTTACATGTGAGTGGACATGGTATGTTGGTTACATGGTAGGGTGAAGCTTACATGGGGTGAGTAGAGAGGAACAGCAGTTAAAATTGAGAATTGCATGTCTCTCATCCCCTCCGCACACAGTCAACAGTCGCATGGGGTGAGCAGAGCGTTGCAGCAGGTGAATATGGGAATGACAAGTCACCAGCTGCAGTGTCACCAGGATTTGCAGCAGGGTTTGATTCCCATTGACTGTCGCTTTGGTCACTTGCTTGAGAAGAGAACAAGGCTGTTTGGTCATGTGGAGAAGGTCATTGAGCTGATGTTTGATTCCTTTTGACTGTCGCTTTGGTCGCTTGCTTGAGAAAGGAACAAGGCTGTTTGGTTGTGTGGAGAAGGCCATTGAGCTGATGTTTGATTCCCATTGACTGTCGCTTTGGTCGCTTGCTTGAGAAAGGAACAAGGCTGTTTGGTCGTGTGGAGAAGGTCATTGAGCTGATGTTTGATTCCCATTGACTGTCGCTTTGGTCGCTTGCTTGAGAAAGGAACAAGGCTGTTTGGTCGTGTGGAGAAGGTCATTGAGCTGATGTTTGATTCCCATTGACTGTCGCTTTGGTCGCTTGCTTGAGAAAGGAACAAGGCTGTTTGGTCGTGTGGAGAATGTCATTGAGCTGATGTTCGCCGCAGTGGGCCCATGCACAGCTGTTTGGGCTGATGGCCTAAAATGCTGGGTCAGTGGTCTGGGGTCCTTAACCATTATGCCCCAAGGTCAAAATACACATACTTTGCAATTGTCCCCTGAGGGCTTCATTACAATTCAAGAGACAGATCGACCATGATAGTTGAAGAAAGGTGCCAGAATAGCTTGGTACCCATAGCACCAAGCTATTGTGACAACTCTCTTGAACTGTCATGGTTGAGTCATATCTTGCTGTGGTGTGTCGGGACTAAATGAGTTAAGCTTTGTCATGGTTGAGTCATATCTTGCTGTGGTGTGTCGGGACTAAATGAGTTAAGCTTTGTCATGGTTGAGTCATATCTTGCTGTGGTGTGTCGGGACTAAATGAGTTAAGCTTTGTCATGGTTGAGTCATATCTTGCTGTGGTGTGTCGGGACTAAATGAGTTAAGCTTTGTCATGGTTGAGTCATATCTTGCTGTGGTGTGTCGGGACTAAATGAGTTAAGCTTTGTCATGGTTGAGTCATATCTTGCTGTGGTGTGTCGGGACTAAATGAGTTAAGCTTTGTCATGGTTGAGTCATATCTTGCTGTGGTGTGTCGGGACTAAATGAGTTAAGCTTTGTCATGGTTGAGTCATATCTTGCTGTGGTGTGTCGGGACTAAATGAGTTAAGCTTTGTCATGGTTGAGTCATATCTTGCTGTGGTGTGTCGGGACTAAGTGAGTTAAGCTTTGTCATGGTTGAGTCATATCTTGCTGTGGTGTGTCGGGACTAAATGAGTTAAGCTTTGTCATGGTTGAGTCATATCTTGCTGTGGTGTGTCGGGACTAAATGAGTTAAGCTTTGTCATGGTTGAGTCATGTCTTGCTGTGGTGTGTCGGGACTAAATGAGTTAAGCTTTGTCATGGTTGAGTCATATCTTGCTGTGGTGTGTCGGGACTAAATGAGTTAAGCTTTGTCATGGTTGAGTCATATCTTGCTGTGGTGTGTCGGGACTAAATGAGTTAAGCTTTGTCATGGTTGAGTCATATCTTGCTGTGGTGTGTCGGGACTAAATGAGTTAAGCTTTGTCATGGTTGAGTCATATCTTGCTGTGGTGTGTCGGGACTAAATGAGTTAAGCTTTGTCATGGTTGAGTCATATCTTGCTGTGGTGTGTCGGGACTAAATGAGTTAAGCTTTGTCATGGTTGAGTCATATCTTGCTGTGGTGTGTCGGGACTAAGTGAGTTAAGCTTTGTCATGGTTGAGTCATATCTTGCTGTGGTGTGTCGGGACTAAATGAGTTAAGCTTTGTCATGGTTGAGTCATATCTTGCTGTGGTGTGTCGGGACTAAATGAGTTAAGCTTTGTCATGGTTGAGTCATATCTTGCTGTGGTGTGTCGGGACTAAATGAGTTAAGCTTTGTCATGGTTGAGTCATATCTTGCTGTGGTGTGTCGGGACTAAATGAGTTAAGCTTTGTCATGGTTGAGTCATATCTTGCTGTGGTGTGTCGGGACTAAATGAGTTAAGCTTTGTCATGGTTGAGTCATATCTTGCTGTGGTGTGTCGGGACTAAATGAGTTAAGCTTTGTCATGGTTGAGTCATATCTTGCTGTGGTGTGTCGGGACTAAGTGAGTTAAGCTTTCTGCTCCAGCAGAAAGAAAAAGAACGACTAGAGAAACAGTTTGTGTGTGGCTGCTTTAGAGTCTCCAGGTAACATGCTTTTGACCTGTTTACACCTGACGGACTGCAGCTAGGCACCAAGCCATTCTACTTCTAGCACCACCCTGGAGCTGTGGTGGTCAGTCAGTTTGCTGAACTGTGATGTAGTCTTCGAGGACACCTCCCAAATTGGGAACTGGGAAGTGAATGGGTTCTTGTTATCAGTGGCTGCTTTGCCCGTGTGTCTGTTTCAGGCCCAGGACAAGCAGGGTATCTCCCCGCTGCACATGGCGGCCATCCATAACCAGTTGGAGATCGCGCGCATGTTGATCGAGGCTGGCGCCGATCTACGGTGTATCGACCACGAGCAGTCCACGCCCCTCCACCACGCCTGCGCCGAGGGCAATGTGGATCTGGTGCGCATGCTGTTTGACGCTGGAGCCCAGACACCGGAGGCCTGGGTCATGATCTCTAACGTGAGTCTTGTCTGTGTGTGATTTAACCCCTTCACTGATGAAAAAGTGTGGACACCGCCCAGCTGCAAGAGGCAATGAGCCTCATGAGCCCCCACATCTGCGAGGGCTCATGAGGATCATTGCTTCTTGCTGGCCCTGTTCATATCCATGACCCTTGGATTGGTGGAGCGCTGACTTTGTGCTGCTTTCAAAGATAGACTGATTATACTGCTCGGTCGGAAAAACGCATAACTACGCGTCCTTTCTACTAAAGGGTATCATCAATAGCACTCATGGAGTTAGATGTCTTTCTCCATGCCAACAGGTGGCTACATGTCAAGTGCTTCAAACTAGACTTGTTCAGTTGGAAACTGCAATAGTTTTCAAACTGTGAGTTCAAACTAATGCTGCAAGGCTTGTGAAGCGCAGGCGTAAACGAGACCACGTAACCCCTATACTGAAAGACCTTCACTGGCTTCCAATCCAATCCCGCATACAGTTTAAAATAGCAACCCTTGCCACCTTTCCTCCAGTCTAATTACTTACCAGCTCTCTCACTCACTGCGTTCATCGGGAGAGAAATGTCTCAAAGTTCCAAAGATCCATCTCAAATCTGCCGGTGAACGCTCTTTCAGATGTACTGTTCCACTAATTTGGAATTTATTACCGACTGCGCCCAGAAATGCCTCCACCCTTATGTAGTTCAAAGCAAAGTTAAAAACTTACTTTTTCTCGCAGACTTGTGTGTAATTTCTACGGTATTTCTGTACACACACACACACACACACACCCCTTTCCCCCTCCTGCAGACTGTGTGTGTGTGTGTCTCGTTTTCGCCTGCTCGTTGAATTATATTTCTATATTATAAATATGAGAAATGCGCTTTATAAATACCATGTATTATTATTATTATTTTTATTTTTCCCTTTTGCCATATTGACTTACTTGTCATACTGACTTATTGCATCCGAAGAAACCCATCTCTGTGCAGATGCGTTATGTTAGGTGAAGGTGTACGTCATGAAAGTTCGTGTTAGGATTATATTTCAACTTGTTTTGTGACCCAGCATTTCAATGTCATTTGTTTGATTGGTCTTTGAAACACATTCTTTATTTGCAGATGGTGGATGACAAGGACTGTGAGGGCAGCACCTGTCTCCACTTGGCTGTGGACAACGGACACTTCGAGGTGGCCAAAATGTGTATCGAGAAACGTTAGTATGCAAACTGACCTTTTTCTTTGCGCCATAATTTTCTTTTTCTTTACCACACTTCAGTGTTCCTGATGACACGATAGTCTAGCAGCTGCCCTTCATAGACAATCAGCCGTTTACGAGATAGTGATTTTCTAGAGAGTAACAAAGGTTTGGGTATATCAAAATGAAGTCTAGTATGAATAAAAGCAGTGCGCACTCGTTTTAAACCGCCGGAGGATGGAGACATTTTTCTGTAGCACATTTTGTTTCCAGTATGGCTGCAGACGAAACCAGGACCTTCGCGGCCATGTTTACAGGGGATCAGTAGTTTACACGGGTCTCATTGTTCCTGTATTCAGTGGTAGTATGCACTATATGTCACTTAAAAGGATTTCATTTTTTAAAGTAATATTTTCACACTTAGATATATTAAGAGAAGAAACAATTATGAAAACGCTTGCCTTGAACGCAAATTAATATCGTTTCGCAACAATAAGGTATCCCAAAATCACGTGATCAAAACATCACGTGACGCCACGACCTCTGCGGACGTGAATTTCTGTGTGCCGACGGGTTCTTTTTTATTTGTTCTACATAAGCTTGTTTGTTTTAAAAAAAAAAGCAAACGTGTCAAGTTGCTGTGTGCATTTTTACGGCTTGATAAAGGTTTGTCACGTTTATTTCCATTCACTTTACCATCGCTTTGCCCGTTTCATTTCGACAACACAGCACCAAAACAAAACGTAATTCCCACAACACAAACACTATCTTCAAAACCTATGCTGCATTCTGTAAAAGAAAAAGAGTGCCACACCACTTGGTTTTAACTGTCATGGCTGAGCAAAGTTTCGGAACTTGATTATTTTATGCAGCAGTAACATTTATTTTAATCAGTTGCACTGACAAGCTATGTTGTGATGTGCGATCACTGCCAGTGTCAATTTTGCAGTCTCAGTGATCACTGATGGTACAGTACACTTCACACTGAAAAAAAAAAAATACACAGTACAATGTGAACACGCTTGGAAGTTCATGCAATGCTTTGTTTAAAATTGAACCCTATCTTGCTAGCAGTAGCCTACTGCACAAAAGAGGAACTTATTTTGCTGCTGTGTTATTTGCAGTTTGTCTGCATATAGACATTTGCAGTTCGCTGCAAGGATTCTTAGCAGCTGACATTAGCACTGACATATTGGGATTAAAACGACAAAGAAAACGGAGAAAGGTGACACAGAGATGATTTAATAAATCAGTCAAGTGATCAAATGAATGAGATATCTATGTTTTATGATAAACAGCTAGTTATGGGAGGGGGGGGGGGGGAAGGAGGCACATACTTTATAATGTACACGTACTATTTCTTTCAGTGTTTCCATCACCCATTCATAACACCATTAGACTCGATGAGTTGTCATGTTTTGAGTGGTTTACAAAATAAATGTACTTGTTGCTGTTACATTATCTTCTTACTGGTTTTGACATTTCGCTGTAAGATTTACAGTCACATACTTTAAGCGTGTTCCCCCTAACGCACACAGAGGTTGACTGTATCATTGATATGTGTGTGTAGGTAGCGTTTGGTTTTGTTTGAGGTGGCAGTTTTGGCCTCACCTTTAAGTTTGGTGCCGCTGTGCATGTGGCCACCAGTACTATTTACAGAACTGATGACTGCATGTGCAGGCTAGTTCATGGTATCAAAATGTGAACTGGGCAGCCTATTGTTTGAAGTGATCAGTGGTAGCAACATCCATGATGTATGTGTGCATTTGGCCACTGGTACTGTTTACAAAGGTGCTGTTTACAGAACTAGTGGCTGAGTAGGCATATTATTATTAGTACTGTTATTGTTATCAGGTGTGGCCTTATCTCTAAGTTTTGGTGCCCCTGTGCATGAGGCCAACAGTACTTTTCACAAAACTGATGGCTGCATGTGCAGTGTGGTTAACTGGACACATGAAATTTGTAGGTGGGCAGCTAAAATACAGGCAGTCAATACAAGCCACTTGCTTAACCTGAAGTCTTTTACAGTCCACTAATGCCCATCAGTATACAATTGTGCATGTCTTTTGTGGGTATTCTGTGGTTTTGTATGTGGGCTGGGGTTGAAAGTGGGGCGGTATGGCACCTATTACCGTGTATGTACAAAACCTTCATTACAAACAAACATAAATTAATAATTTTAATAAATAGTTATTTGGGTTTAACGCCGCGCGGTAGACTACGGCCATCTCATGGCAGTTAAATAAATAAGATAAAGTAAGTCAAAGATACTTGGGACATAAGAATGCTAAGTAAAGTATAGATTATGATCATGCACAGATGTACATTGGTGGATGTTCTGCGGTTTTGTGTGTGTAACTGAATTGGGGTTGGGAGCGAGTGATACTGCACCTATTACCATGTACGTGTATAAGACATTTATTCACCAAGTAAAACGTTACAAGGATTTTTGTGTGGCATGGCGACAGTAAAATATGACCTCACTTGTAGGGCATTCATCATGTCATACACTTAGTTGGCGATCATCCTGTATACAGCACTAAAAGATAGATAAACACAATATTAAACACAAATCAGTCATATGTCACAAATCATGGAATCACGTTGTTCCATGCATGGTGATGTATTGAGGACAGCTTCTGGAAAAAAAATTGCATCTGAATCGAGAGGTTCTGGCTTTAAAAGCACGAAACCGCTGGCCAGAGGGCAGAAGCTCGAAGAGATGATTGGCTGGGTGTGACAGATCTGACAGAATAGTACTGGTGGCCACATGCACAGGGGCACCATGGTGTATGTTCTTGAGCTGTATGCTGTTGTGTATGTACAAAACCTACATTACAAACAAACAAAACAAAACAAACAAACAAAATAAATAAATAATTTAAATAAGATAAAGTAAGTCTAAGGTACCTGGGACATATGCATGCTAGGTAAAGGATAGATTAAAAATTATGAACATACACAGATGTGTATGTCCTTCTTTTGGTAGGTGTTCTGCGGTGTTATGTGTGTATTTAGGTAAGGGTTGGGAGCAGGCAGTATGGCACCTATTACCATCTATATATGTGTATATTTTCTTGTTTGCTGATGCCCCCACCCGGGTCTGCCCTGGGGGACTTGGGTGGGGTTAGGTACTTTTTAGTTCCCAGGGTCAGCCCCACAGGGTGGGTTTCCTTTCTATTCTGGGGCATGTGTTTCTGTCTACCCTTGGTCCATTCACCTGTATTTGTCTTTTTAAAACTCTCCCAACTGTCTGCACTGCCTGTAGCTCTTGATGTTGGATGTGTGTTGCTAGACAGTCTTAGCTTTATTTAGGCCCCATGTTGTAGGTTTATTTAACGTATTTGACCGGCTGGCGACATACATTCAATTTTCTGTTTAGTTTTTTTTTTTCACAAGCAGTGCAGGCACGTCCTGAGAAAGCCTTGTTGCTGTCGGGACGTTAAGCAATGTACAATCAATCAATCATTGTTTGCTGATGTGTATGTTCAAAACCTTCATTACAAGCAAACAAAATAAATAAATAATTTAAATATATACTTATTTGGGTTTAATGTCGAGCAGGCGACCAATGCCATCTCATGGCGGTTAAATAAAAAAGATAAAGTAAGTCAAGATACCTGGGACATATGAATGCTCAGTAAAGGATAGATTATGAACATGCACAGATGTAATTGTCGTTTGGTGGGTGTTCTCTGGTTGTGGAGTGGGGTTGGGAGTGGGCAGTATTACCATATATGTGTATGTGAACATCAGCATACGAACAAAACCTACTTTTCAAACAAATAAAAATAAATAATAAATTTAAATAACTAGGACATATGAATACCAAGTAAAGGATATATTATGAACATGCACAGATGTTTGTTCTGTGGTTTTGTATGTGGGGTGGGGAGCGGGTGGTATGCACCTATTACCATATGTGTACATGTTATGTTCACATCATATATGTGTATATGTACTATGTTCTCATCTTGTATGCTGATGTCCCCCACCCAGGTCTACCCTGGGGGACTTGGGCGGGGTTAACTACTTTTTAGTTCCCAGGGTGACCCTGGTCAGCCCCACAGGGTGGGTTTTCCCCTCTATTCATGGGCGTGTGTTTCTGTCTACCCTTGGTACATTCACCAGTATTTACCTTTTTTAAACTCTTCCTACTGTCTGCACTGCTTGTAGCTCTTGATATTGGATGTGTGTTGCTAAAGGGTCTAGTTAGGTTTATTTAGTGTATTAGACCAGCTGGCGACATACATTCAATATTCTGTTTAGTTTGGGCTTTTTCACAAGCAGTGCAGGCACGTCCTGAGAAAGTCTTGTTGCTGTCGGGACGTTAAACAATGTACAATCAATCATTTTATGCTGATGTATATGTGCAAATATACATCACAAACAAACAAACAAACAAAAAAATAATAAATTAATAAAATAAGTTGGGGATACCTGGGACCTATAATTATGCATGTTAAGTAAAGGATAGATTATGAATATGCACAGATGTATGCATATTGAAAACAAATTTCCTCTCCTTGGTGACCACTACCATACCACTATAGTGATCATGTGCATCAAGGAATTCCTTCCATCCATAATTAAAAGGATAAATAATAAATAAATATGTAAGTGAATACATACATGAATCAATAAAAATAAATAAATAAAACATGTAATATAATAGAGAGGGCTACTATCTGTATTGTGTCTCATGCAGTCCTGATAAAGCTTAATCATAAGAGTCCTTGTGAGTACTTGAGTGCGGATTGGTTGAATTGGTTGCAAAAACTAAAATTTTATATTTAGGTGTTTAGCTGAACATGGTGATTTTGATGGAAACGGTTCGGAGATGGATTTCACTCTGCCTGGCTTGTGCTTAAGACCAGTCGGATACGAGTGTGCTTGACCAGTTAAAAATCCCATCTCCACTAATAAAATAAATAAAAAAAGAGCAGACCTGCACTTAGTGCCGTTAGGCTGAAAAACAGACGAACAACATGCATGTTGTATCCGGCCAAAGAATGTTGAAGATGGTCGGCAGACACATTGCACAACATGCACAAAGGGAGTTTACTTTCGATATGCTTTCCTCCACAGACAAAAGACCGAGTTCTATGGAAAAGGCTGTTTTCAAGACCAGGAAAAATAACGTATTTGACGTTGATAAGATGTTCAAATCGATAATAATCTCTGTTTCAATTCAGGAGCAAAGTAAAGCTTCATCAACCATGCGCGTCTGATTGACTTCCTCGCTGACCGCCATTTTGAAACTAGCGACGCGACTATGCTTACCGCATTAAAAATAATACTTTTAAACTTATTTTATCGTATATATGTATGCATGTTTACTTGCTGATGATTTTAATTTACTCACTGGAATAAACTTGTAACTTGTATGCTTGAAATTTTCAATGTTATGCACAAAAAATGTCTTGCACCTTATCCGGGCGGTGTACGAGGACTGGTTCCCTCACATCGAAAAATAGCTTTCGAAAAACACTTCTACAAAAATGTCTCCATCCTAAGGACAAATACTGTTGCCATGCATAAACTATATGGCATTAGTACTTTCGTTTCGTACCTGCAAACCATTGTTACTCTTTTGACGAACTACTTAGTCTGCAGAAATTGCGAAAAGCTGCTGGACTAGAGTGATGTCACTTTTCGTTGCTCATCAGTAAATACATTTCATTTCTAGATTGGAGCAGAAGCCCCGACCTGTTGTTTCAGTACCGCCGTGTGCATGATACACCTGTCTGATACGCCGGTCTGATGTGCAGGTGCAGAGGTGAACCGACCACGTAAACACTTCAATGTCTGATGTGCAGGTGTGGAGGTGAACCGACCACGTAAACACTTCAATGTCTGATGTGCAGGTGCGGAGGTGAACCGACCACGTAAACACTTCAATGTCTGATGTGGAGGTGTGGAGGTGAACCGACCACGTAAACACTTAATGTCTGATGTGCAGGTGAACCGACCATGTAAACACTTCAATGTCTGATGTGCAGGTGCGGAGGTGAACTGACCACGTAAACACTTCAATGTCTGATGTGCAGGTGTGTAGGTGAACCGACCACGTAAACACTTCAATGTCTGATGTGCAGGTGTGGAGGTGAACCAACCATGTAAACACTTCAATGTCTGATGTGCAGGTGCGGAGGTGAACCGACCACGTAAACACTTCAATGTCTGATGTGCAGGTGTGGAGGTGAACCGACCACGTAAACACTTAAATGTCTGATGTGCAGGTGAACCGACCACGTAAACACTTCAGTGTCTGATGTGCAGGTGCGGAGGTGAACCGACCACGTAAACACTTCATGTACCCGCTGCACCTGGCAGCCATGTCGGGGGATATCCGCATTGCACATCTGTTAGTGGAGAACTCGGCACGTATCGATGTCGTCAACGATGAACAGGCCACCGCCCTGCACAAAGCCGCCTCCCTCAACCACACAGAGGTTGTCAAGTTTCTTGTGGACAAGTGAGAACTAGGCTTAATACTTTCAATAACACCTTGTGGTCAAGTGAGAAGTAGGACTGGCCTTTCTCTTGATGGTCACTGCCTCTCACCTGTCTTAGTGGTCAGCTGGCCTGGCTCTTGATGGTCACTGCCTCTCACCTGTCTGTCACTGTCTTAGTTGTCAGCTGGCCTGGCTCTTGATGGTCACTGCCTCTCACCTGTCTGTCACTGTCTTAGTGGTCAGCTGGCCTGGCTCTTGATGGTCACTGCCTCTCACCTGTCTGACACTGTCTTAGTGGTCAGCTGCCCTGGCTCTTGATGGTCACTGCCTCTCACCTGTCACTGTCTTAGTGGTCAGCTGCCCTGGCTCTTGATGGTCACTGCCTCTCACCTGTCTGTCTGTCACTGTCTTAGTGGTCAGCTGCCCTGGCTCGTGATGGTCACTGCCTCTCACCTGTCTTTCTGTCACTGTCTTAGTGGTCAGCTGCCATGGCTCTTGATGGTCACTTCCTCTCATTTGTCTGTCTGTCTGTCACTGCCTCTCGCTTGTAACTATCGCTTGTAACTATCGCTTGTAACTATTGCTTGTAACTATCGCTTGTAACTATCGCTTGTAACTATCGCTTGTAACTATTGTTTGTTGTGTACAGGTAATGTCAGTATTGTGAACTAAAACTTGACTCTTTTCAACAGAGGTGCTCGCATCAACCGTCGCGACAAAGACAACTACACCCCTCTGTTGCTAGCGGCGACTTACGGCCACGTGAAGACGGTGGAGCTCCTGCTGCAGAATGGGGCTGACTACACCGCCGTGGACAAATATGACAAGACTGCCATCTACCTGGCCGCCGAGGAAAACAAGAAAAAAGTTCTTGAGGTGAGACAGGAATGGTGCAGCAGATGCATAGAAAATGATATGTACTAGAGGCATAGATCCACATGAGCCCCCGCAGACTGGAGCAAAGGGTGCGGGGGTGTTGGCTCATGAGGATCTATTCCTCTTGCAGATTAGTGTCTTTTGTCAAAGTTGATTCAGCTTTATACTGAGTGGGCTGCACGTGCTGGTGAGAACTTGCGCCTCTCTCACATGTTGGTGTCTGCATGGCGCATGTGGTAGTAGATATGACCAACAACAGACATAGATCAACATGTCGGTGTCTCCATGGCACATGTGGAGTGGTAGTAGATATGACCAACGTAGATCCTCATGAGCCACTGTAGGGTGCAAGGGCTCATGAAGATCGATTCCTCTTGCAGATTAGTGTCTTTTTCTTTATAGGTAATTCTAGTAAGTAGGATGCAGGATTTGCAAGAATCTGTCTCTGTTGAATAATGTTGGCAGCACTGTACATGTATTTTCAGTTTTTGGTGTGGTTCAGCTTGCAGTGAGGAAAGCTTCGATCATTACTCTTCATGTTTTTGGTGTGGTTCAGCTTGCAGTGAGGAAAGCTTCGATCATTACTCTTCATGTTTTTATTCACAATCACCATGTCACGTGTGCTTTGGTGCATTTCTGCTGGAACAAGACCTATACAGACATGTGGGCTCTTGAGGATCTTTCTTACTGGCCTCATTCTTGATCTATTAACCAGGCTGGCAGGATTGTCCTGCTGTAAGCCATGATGGCTCATGGGTTCTCACTAGTGGCAGTGATTGAGTGTGTAAATGTTAACCTGTTAACTGCCGAGAAACTTTAACAACAAGAGATGTAGATCTGCACCAGCCCCTGTAGTTGCAGGGGCTGATAAGAATCTATACCTCATGCTAAGACCACTTTCAATCCATGTTCCGTTGATGGCTGGGGCTGTTTGACGTTCAGGTAACCAATTACATACTCATGCTGATTGTTTTTAAATTTGCGTATTGTCCTATACAGGTTACATACAGATTAGGAGACATATTAACCATTTTATTTCAAGGGTGGTGCCAGAATAGCTTGGTGCCTAAGGCGCCAAGCTATTCTAGCACCACCCTTGAACTATCATGGTCAGACTAATTTGAAGCAGCAGTTTATCAGGATGATAAGGGTTAACAATCCGTGTCCACTGACAGTGCAAGGGTGAATGACGGTGTCTGACTTTTGTCTTTAGTGGTATGTGTTTGTTCGGCCAGAAACTGCTGTCGTACCCACAAGTGAAACGTATGATCAATGTCAGCGACCAGTATGACAACAGCCCTCTTCACATCGCCTCTCAACAGGGATTCCTCGACATCGTCAAGGTCAGTCAACACACATTCACATAGTAGTCCTGTCTTGTCCAGAATCTACTTCACATAGTAGTCCTGTCTTGTCCAGAATCTACTTCACATAGTAGTCCTGTCTTGTCCAGAATCTACTTCACATAGTAGTCCTGTCTTGTCCAGAATCTACTTCACATAGTAGTCCTGTCTTGTCCAGAATCTACTTCACATAGTAGTCCTGTCTTGTCCAGAATCTACTTCACATAGTAGTCCTGTCTTGTCCAGAATCTACTTTACTTTGCTTTTGTTGTTTTTGAACCCGTTACATCCTGACGCTGATTTTTTTTTTTTTTTAATTGCTTATCGTCCTACGAGATCTACATTACAGATTAGGAGATGGATCAAGCATGTAGTTCATGGGTGGTGCCAGAATAGCTTGGTGCCTGAGGCGCCAAACTATTCTGGCACCACTCTTGAACTGTCATAGATTTATTTCAAGCAGTGGGTGTATCAGAATGAAAGGGGTTACATTTACATTCTTTTGTTTCAGTCAGTTCAGGTTTTTAATGTAGCCATTGTGCACTTTTTTCCAGAATGTGTGTATGACTGGTGGTGGTGGTTAGTTCGGGTTTAACATCCACAGCACCGAGGTGATCATAGACGGCCCTGACGGGCGGGTTATGGGGGACAGGGAAATCTATTGCCTATGGAGTACGACCTGAACACTGATCAACTCAGGCGCACTCCAACTGTGCCACTTTGATTTACCAGGACCTTTCAATGGACATGCTATTGAACAAATCCGTTTTTTCCCCCTTGATTGTGAGTCCAGCTACCAGGGCCGGGACGGGATTCGAACCCACGACCCAGCGATTCCCTTCGCTCTCCTGCTCCGACGTTTAACCGCCTGAGCTATTTCGGACTCTCTGTATGACTGGCTGATTATCCCGGCTAGTTATTGCTTAGCAGTTCTCCCTGTGAAAAATTGGTGTAAACAGATACTCTCTTCTGCCAAAGAAACTAATATGTTCATTTCTTCACTTGGCTGGTGTTCTAATTACAAGTACAGATCAGAGTCATGCAGGACTGTAAGACCAGACTCAGGCAGGACCGTAATATGGCTGTTTGTTCTAACTTTTAGCCCCAAGGTCCCATTTCTTAAATTTTGGAGGTGCTGCCTAATGACTATGTACCAGTTGCAGGAGATGGCTTGACCATGATAATTCAAGGGTAATGCCGGATTAGCTTGGCGCCTTCAGGCGCCAAGCTAATCCGGCACTACCCTTGAATTATCATGGTCAAGCCATCTCCTGCTGTAGGGATCCGGGGCTAAAATGGTTAAATCACTTTACTCTTTTCTGAGGCTTTTGATCCGCTTGTTAAGAGTTTTGTGATCTTTTTCCTTTCCCCAGTGTCTTTTGGGAAACGGAGCAGATTTGGACAACAAGAATGAAGAGGAGCAGACGCCACTGCACCTGGCCGCCAAGTACGGACGTACCAAGTGAGTCCTGACCCTTCTGCTTTCTGAAACTTGTGTCTAAGAGGATAGCGATTGATGTCCATATGTGCTGCGGAGGCCTTTGGGGACATACTGCCGGATGCTGTACAGTGCAAAATCACGAATCAGCACCCTAGCTTCCTAACACCAGCTATCTTAACCCTTATCATTCGGAATACACCAAAAACTTATTTTGTGACATAAGTTTGACACCCGATGACACCCAGCTCCACAAAGGTGCTTCTCCGTCTAATTTTCCTGCTCTTGTGAAAGAGATTGAACTTTGCATTTCCTCTGTGAAAAAAATGGATGCTGTGCAACAAACTGAAGCTGAACGATGGCAAGACTGAATCACTTTGTGCTGGTTCCCACCACTCCCTTAGTCAGGTCCCTCCAGGGGCCTCCCTCGTGGTTGGCGACAGTGAAATAACCTTTAGCCAGTCTGTACGTAATCTGGGAGTTCAGTTCGACTGCAGTATGTCCATGCACCATCACATTACTAATGTGTGCAGGACGGCGAACTTCCAGCTGCGAAGAATCAGCTCCATTAGACCATTCATCACCCGGTCCGCTACTGTTCAACTTATTTGCTCCCTTGTCCTTAGCCGCTTAGACTATTGTAACTCCCTCCTGGCAGGTGTCCCCCAGAAAGAACTCTCTCGTCTGCAGACAGTCCTCAACAATGCTGCCAGACTTGCTTTTGCCAAATCTAAAATGGACCATGTAACCCCCCTACTTCAGAAATTGCACTGCCTACCCATTCAGTTTAGAGTCGAGTACAAGATTGCTGTCCTGGCTTTTCGCTGCTTTGATGGACCCCTACCGCCACGCCTCTCATCCCTCCTCAACATCTGTCAGCCCTCCCGTTCCCTTCGTTCCTGCTCTGAAAAGCGTTTCCATGTCCCCAGCTTCTCCTCTAAGCGGTTTGGCTGCCGGACATTCCAGTATCAAGCCCCCGTTGTCTGGAACTCCCTTCCCCAACACCTCCAGAATGCTGAAAACATTGACGTCTTCAAGACCCAACTTAAAACCTACTTCTTTCAGCTTGCGTACCATTAATCCACAGATTGTGTGTGATAATGGTCTGGTCTGCATCTGCATACATATTTCTGTGGCTTAGGATGCCTCACTTAGCACCATCATGGTGGCATTTATTACCTCGGTCTTCCTTTTGTTGACCGTGTAGCACCATCTTGGTGGCTTTGATCTTTACATCCTTAGTTTATTCACCATTTGGTGGCTTGGACGATCACAGGTCATCCATTTGTTGACCATGTAGCGCCATCGTGGTGGTGCTGATCTTGGGTCTTTCTTCTGTTGACTTTGTAGCACCATCATGGTGGCTTCGATCTTAGGTCCTCCTTATGCTGACCGTTTAGCACCATCATGGTGGCCTTGATCTTAGGTCCTCCTTATGCTGACCGTTTAGCACCATCATGGTGGCCTTGATCTTAGGTCCTCCTTATGCTGACCGTTTAGCACCATCATGGTGGCCTTGATCTTAGGTCCTCCTTATGCTGACCGTTTAGCACCATCATGGTGGCCTTGATCTTAGGTCCTCCTTATGCTGACCGTTTAGCACCATCATGGTGGCCTTGATCTTAGGTCCTCCTTATGCTGACCGTTTAGCACCATCATGGTGGCCTTGATCTTAGGTCCTCCTTATACTGACCGTTTAGCACCATCGTGGTAGCTTGATGTTAGGTCTTCCCTTTGTTGACCGTGTAGCACCTTCGTGGTGGCACATCAGCATCATCAAAATGCGTTTGACTTGTGATTGTCAATGGTTTAGTTATGTGTATTTTGGTTGTATGTGTGTGCGTAGATTAAATCTTTTTAAAGGTAGTGAGATCCTGCATATATATACGTGTTTTTGTATTAGAGCCCACTGCTCATGGGGATTCAGCGCGATATAAATGCTCTTTATTATTATTATTATTATTATTAAAAATAATTCAAGGGTAGTGCCAGAATAGCTTGGTGCACCACCCTTGAACTAAAGCCATTGGTCTATATCCTTATCTCCCCACCCGGGTCTGCCCTGGGGGACTTGGGTGGGGTTAGGTATTTTTTAGTTCCCAGGGTCACCCTGGTCAGCCCCACAGGGTGGGGTTTTCTCTCTATTCTGGGGCATGTGTTTCTGTCTACCCGAGGTCCATTCACCTGTATTTGCCTTTTTTAAACTCTCACTACTGTCTGCACTGCCTGTAGCTCTTGATATTGGATGTGTGTTGCTAAATGGTCTTAGCTTTATTTAGGCCCCATGTGTTAGGTTTATTTACTGTGTTTGACCGGCTGGCGACATACATTCAATGTTCTGTTTAGTTGGTTGTTTTTTTTTCACAAGCAGTGCAGGCACGTCCTGAGAAAGCCTTGTTGCTGTCGGGACGTTAAGCAATGTACAATCAATCAATCAATCTATATCCTTATCTGTAAGTACTATAATGTAGCTTGCATAATATGGCAGTGTACAAATTTCAAGCTTTCAGCCTCAGTATGATAGGGTTATACCACATCAGAGGAAAGAGATTAGTGTGCAGGTCTGTGATTTTGAGCCCTATAGCAACAACCGTCAGGTTTAAAATGGCAGACCACACACATTTGTGTTGCTTAGTGGGGTTTCTTTTGTTAAAAATTCTGCATGGTTTTGTGTTGGTTTAGCATGATTGTGTGAAAAATACACTGACAAGCTAATGAAATGCGACATTTTCGGAATCATTGGAAACACTTTTTTGTTTCCGATGATTCCATAAATGTCGCATTTGTTTTTCTCGTCGGTGTGCTAATCTTTGCGTCATGTTTACTTGTCACTCCAGTGTTGACCATGCAGCGTGATCTATTTATTCATTCATTCATTTCTCGTTACGTGTTGTTCAGCATTGTGCGTGAGATCATCAAGCATGACAAGTCTGTGCTGAACGACGAGGACGAGAACTCCAACACTGCGCTACATCTGGCCGCTCAGTTCGGACACAACAAGGTGGCGGCCGTACTGCTGGAACTGGGTGCTGATGTCTCTGCCCGGTCAGTTACAGTCAAAAGTCTTTTGTCATTAACTCTTTTCCTTCCAAGAGAAAGTGGACGCGATCCAGCTGCAAGAGACATAGATCCTCATGAGCCCATGCATTCGCGGGGGCTCATGAGGATCTATGCCTCTTGCTGAAAACAGATTGTATCTGTGTTCTTTTGATGTCTGAGAATCTTTGACATTGAATTGACAGTGGTCTGGATGATTTCATAAATACAGTCTGCATCCACTGGCTGGGAAGGGGTTAATGCATTGTCTCATAACAGTCGCAAACATGGCATTGCCTCTTCACAGTCACAAACATGGCATTGTCTCATCACAGTCACAAACATGGCATTGTCTCATCACAGTCACAAACATGGCATTGTCTCATCACAGTCGCAAACATGGCATTGTCTCATCACAGTCACAAACATGGCATTGTCTCATCACAGTCACAAACATGGCATTGTCTCATCACAGTCACAAACATGGCATTGCCTCATCACAGTCACAAACATGGCATTGCCTCTTCACAGTCACAAACATGGCATTGCCTCATCACAGTCACAAACATGGCATTGCCTCATCACGGTCACAAACATGGCATTGTCTCATCACAGTCACAAACATGGCATTGTCTCATCACAGTCACAAATATGGCATTGCCTCATCACAGTCACAAACATGGCATTGCCTCATCACAAACAGTCACAAACATTGCATTGTCTCATCACAAACAGTCACAAACATGGCATTGTCTCATCACAGTCACAACCATGGCATTGTCTCACCACAGTCACAAACATGGCATTGTCTCATCAAAGTCACAAACATGGCATTGCCTCATCACAAACAGTCACAAACATGGCATTGCCTCATCACAGTCACAAACATGGCATTGCCTCATCACAAACAGTCACAAACATTGCATTGTCTCATCACATTCACAAACATGGCATTGTCTCATCACAGTCACAACCATGGCATTGTCTCATCAAAGTCACAAACATGGCATTGTCTCATCACAGTCACAACCATGGCATTGTCTCACCACAGTCACAAACATGGCATTGTCTCATCACAGTCACAAACATGGCATTGCCTCATCACAGTCACAAGCATGGCATTGCCTCATCACAAACAGTCACAAACATGGCATTACCTCGTCACAAACAGTCACAAACATGGCATTGTTTGATCACAGTCACAAACATGGCATTGCCTCATCACAAACAGTCACAAACATGGCATTGTCTCATCACAAACAGTCACAAACATGGCATTGTCTCATCACAGTCACAAACATGGCATTGTCTCATCAAAGTCACAAACATGGCATTGTCTCATCACAGTCACAAACTTGGCATTGTCTCATCACAACCAATCACAAATATGGCATTGTCTCACCACATCAAACCTGAATCCTTGAGAGACATTGAATCCAGTGCCAGTTTCAAACGCATTCCTAAAAGTCATCTTTTTCAATTGTGACGTGTTTGACTGTCAGTGTGCATATACCCTGTCGGTTGTTGTTTGTATTGTACTGTACACCTGATTTTTGTTTGTCACATCAGTATGTGGTATTTTATTGTTCATTGTATGGCGCAGAGAGCATTGTATCATGTATAGATACCGTATGAATCCTCTTTATTAGTATTATAAATGATTGTAATAATTAAAATATCCTAACTTGTATAGTTCAAAGGTATCACCATCCTTGAACTATCATAGTCTTCTGTCTATTGCGCTGTAATGTCTTACAGAACAATTTGCAGATTTTGACCTTTGTCGCTCTAGTGTGTGTCTGTCCCAATTATATATCCCGCACCTAATTGAATGTACAGGAACTACAATCGCTGGACCCCTCTTGATCTGGCCGCTTCCAAGGGGTGGACCAAAACTTGTGCCGTTCTGCTGGATTACGATGCTCCAGTCGATCCCACTGACAAAAACATGGTGAGGATAATGTGTTTGTACTGTAGAGTATTGCATGTTTAACTTAACTTTTAGCCCCAAGGTCCCATTTCTCAAATTTTGGAGGTGTTGCCTAATGACTATGTACCAGTTGAAGGAGATGGATTGACCATGATAATTCAAGGGTAGTGCCAGATTAGCTTGGCGCCTGAAGGTGCCAAGCTAATCTGGCACTACCCTTGAATTATCATGGTCAATCTATCTACTGCTGTCGGGACTCGGGGCTACAAGGGTTAACAGGAAATCATGATGTCTTCTGGAAAATATCGCAAAAAGGAATTATTTCCTCCAAAACATTACCGATGACATTACTATGTGGAAGTAGTAGACACTTCCACAGAGTCATGTCATCAGTAAGTATTTTTCAAAAAAATACCTTTTAGAGAAAAATAAATTTATTTCCTCAACAACATTACCGATGACATGACTATGTGGAAGTGTCTACTACTTCCACATAGTCATGTCATCAGTAAGTATTTTTCGAAAAAATACCTTTTAGAGAAAAATGAATGTTTACTAACAAATTAAAATTTGATTGCAGTATGTGTTCACTACACAGTCATGTGGAAAACAATTGCAGAATAATTGTGTATGAGTAGACTTGAAAACACCACATTGTGTGTAGTAAAAAGCTGCGTTCTTTGGACGCAAGCAGGGGGTTAAAAGCTTAGACATAGTTTTCAAACAAAAGGTGAAATGTTGGCCTTTGTCCAAATTCCAACATCATCTGTTGCATAGAAAAACTGTACATGCTCTTTCAACCTGTTTGCAGACGACCCCTCTTCACTTGGCGTCTCGCTTTGGCCACCCGCGCGTGGTGGAGCTGTTGCTAGACTGGGGGGCCAATGTTACGTTGGAGGATCGTGAGGGGCTGAACTGCCTGGACCAGGCCATCGAGAACAACCATGCGTACGTGGCTTTCAGGCATCATATGCAAAATTCTCTCTCTCTCTCTCTCTCTCTCTCTCTCTCTCTCTCTTAACTTAATTGTTGAAAAGCGCAACGCGTGACGTAGTTTGTGTGCAGTGCCACATCTATATAAGAATCAGAGGTCACTGTTATGCGAAGCAAGAAAACCCTTTGTAAGAAATACTATTAAGAACAACAAAAACGGCTCAGCTGTTTGGCGCGTCCTGAATTCCCTTACCTGAGGCTCTAGTGCATTCTCGGTAATCCCTAGTGATCTATCTGCTGACATGTTTAATAATCACTTCCTGTCTGTTGCTGAAGTTTTCTCAACACAAGGCAATGTCAATGTTAAGTGTTTTGATGTTTTAATTGACTACTGCAATCAGAAAACTGTGTCTCCTTTTAGCATTCCATCGATTGCAATACATGAAGTAGGTAAATTCATAAGTAGTCTCGTGAACAAGAAGTCATCAGGCCCTGATGACATAAATCCTAAAGTTCTGAAACTATCTCTACCTTACATTGTTGAATCACTGACATACATATAACCTGTGTCTCCATCAGTGTGTTTGTTTCCTCAAAAACATTACCGATGTCATTACTACAATGGAACAACCTATAGCTAGCGTAATTTTAGCCCAAAAACTTACGATGTGTACCTTTAGGGCCAGGGGAGGCCACCAGGGGTGCCGTGACCTGGTACCTGGGTAGCCTCCCTTCCCACTCGTTACGGGTAACAGCCCGAGCAGCCAAGCCACACCAGTTCTTTCCTTTAGCTTGCAGCGTATAGACGTGTTTGCTTAGCCCTCTGCTGTGCGGCTGTGTATGGTTCAGGCTGTACTTGAATATCTTCGTCTATGGAATTTGTTCCCGGCCTGTGCTTTCGCCTTGCCTTGGAACTTTCTGGTCTTGTGTGTACCGACGGCTGTGTATGGTTCAAGAGTACTTGGACTTTCGACAGTGAGCTTCGTTCCCGGCCTGTGCTTCGCCTTGCCTGGGAGCTTTCTGGCCTTGTGTGTACCGACGGCTGTGTATGGTTCAAGAGAGTTGGACTTTCGACAGTGAACTTCGTTCCCGGCCGGTGCTTCGCCTTGCCTTGGAACTTCTGGCCTTGTGTGTGCCGACGGCTGTGTATGGTTCAGAGTACTGGGACTTTCGTCAGTGGACCTTCTGTCTGTGTTGTAGCGTAGGGTCCTGTTCTTAGACCTCTACTGTGCTACCTACGGCTGTGTTGGTTCTTGGAGCCCTTGGACTTCGTTAGCGTGGCTGCGTTCCCGGCCTGCGCGTCGCCTTCTGTGACTTTAGAAGTGAGTGTCACGGGTGCTTCTTGCGTTGCTGCCAGAAGATAGGTCCCTGGGCCATGGGGCCGGTCTTCGTCCCTCGTGGGAGCGCTGTCCTGCACCGTTTCCGGCTTGAGAGATTACGTCGGCTTCGCCGGTCAAGTTCGCCGGTTGGACGGCCAGGACCTTCGTCGCGGACCCAGCCTTCCTCTTCCTAGATGCTTCTGGGCCTCTGCCGCGTGGGCGATTCTTCTTCTTCTTCTTCTTCAACTACAGGTGCTACCTTCCCCTGTCCCTTGCGATAAGGTCTCGGTAAGGTCTCGATGTTTGCCAGCGCCGTGCCTCTGGCGGCGTGCGCCGGCATCCTTTGCTATATCGTTGCTTGTTTTTAGGAAAGCGATATTGCTCAGAACAGGATAGCGGGGAAGGGTGGCAGTGTGCTCGGTTTTTCAGGGACCGCTGTGAGATGGCCTTAGTCGCCTGCTCGGCGTTAAACCCAGATAACTAACTATCTAGTTTCGGGGAACGTGGCCTTCTACTAGGACCAGTCGCTTAGTTGTTTCACTCTATGTTGCAGTGCTCAAGCCCGCATCTGCACACCATGTGGCGACTTGCAGTGGCCGAGTTACAAGCATGCGATCTACCTCCCCGGCGCTGGCTACGCTTCGGAACCCTCCCGTGATGTCTGCGCTCTGGGTAGAGGACCTTGGGACACCCAGCTGCGGAGCCTACGGCATGACAGTCCGCCCGCCTCCGCAAGCATGCTTCGGCCCCGGATTCAGCAGGAACAAACTTCGCTGCCGGTGGGGGACGGCATACAAGGCTCCCCCCTTGCGCACCCACTCTCTCGAGTCAGGTCCGCAGCGAGTCCGCTTGCCCCGCTCTGCGGAAAACAAACCCCAACACTCTACATTGGGGGACGCCTTGATCCCCCCTTGCGCACCAGCTCGCTTGAGCCAGGTCCGCAGCGAGTCCGCTCGCCCCGCTCTGCAGAAAACAAACCCCTACACTCTACATTGGGGGACGCCTTGATCCCCCCTTGCACACCAGCTCGCTCGAGCCAGGTCTGCAGCGGAACCCAAGCTTGCGGAACCCAAGCCTCACAAGTCCTCCGGCAGTACTGAACGCCTCTTCTCTCCGACACCGGAAGAAGATAGATAAGAGACAAGAGAAGCCTCGGCTTCCGTGTACGACCCTCGACATGCAACTACGGGTTCGCGACCGCCTGGACTCAGCTCCTTGCCCCTCGCCTGCGTACGCCCCCTCGGACTTTGGCGTCCTACACTGGACCTGCAGCCCGGCGTCTTCGGTTCTCGCCTCCCCTTCGCTCGCCGCTTCAGCTTCGCGGGCGTTCTTCTTACAAGTCGCCGCCCTTACAAGTCGCCGCCCTTACAAGTCGCCGCCCTTACAAGTCGCCGCCCCCTCCGGTCGATGTCTTCCTGGGTCGTCCGTGCTGCTCGCCCTCTGGCCTCGTCTTTCCCCCTCTCCTTCCCCGGCACCCTTTCCCCACCCTCCCCGCTCCCCTCCCCTTCGCGCCGTCGGACACGTGCTCCGCCATCCTTCGTACAGACGCTCCACTCGTCGGTCTAGCCGCCCGCGCCTTCTCTGCCGCTCGCCCGGGTCTCGCCCCGTCTGACACCGGCTTCCGCCTCTCCAGCTCCTGGTGCGTCGGCCTCCTGCTTCGCCCGTCGATGTGGATAGCAGCCTTCGGCGGATTCCGACTCGGCTCCCTCCTTCCATTCAACCTCCGCGCGCTCTCTTCTACGCCCTTGACCCTGCGTCCAGGACACCCAGGACGGAGACCCTTCCCTCGCTCGATGCGCTGCGCCTCTACTGTCTCGCGTCTTCCTCGAGCCCGGACGCCTTCCCCATCACCCGCTTGGACGTTGCTCTCCCCCCTAGAGCTTTCGTCCCTGCCACGCCCCGAGGTTCAAGGGTTCGTGTCACCGTCTCCGCTCCTGCGGCAGGATTCAGGCTCCGACGCGGGTTCTTCGTCACCGTCTTTAAAGAACCGGCCGGTGGATTGGACATCGCCTTTCAGCGCAGCTGGATGCCGGACATGCACAGGCCTTGCTTCTGCCCTCTCCGCAGTGGATCCTGCCACTCAGCAGCAGCTGGTGGACTTCGCGCCTCGCGCCGTTGCTTCCTCTCTGTCGGATTCGGACGGCGTTCCCCTCCACGGCGCTCTCGCCTGTGCTGGACCCCTCGACTTGGCCAAGCAAGCGCTCGTCTACCTGGAACTGGCTCTTTTCCTTCTCGCCGCTGTTAGGGCCCCTCCTCACTCTGGCTGTGGGGAAGAAGTCCTGCCTTCCAAGCGGCGTGTCAACGCTTAGGCCTTCGATGCTCCGATGCCACGCCCTTCTGTGCTCATCGTCCGCCCCTACCTCCCGCTGGACCTGCGGAGACAGCTGCCACAGGCTCCGCTCGGCATCCCCTCCTCTTCGGTCCTGGCTGTCGGTGAAAGACGCGTTGAGATTCTTAGTCGGCCCACCTCACCTTCTCCCGCTTCCAGCCACCCGCGAGGTCCTGGGTCGCGCCCTGCGGATCGCCGGACCCGCCCAACACCCGCCCTTCCGGCGTCACTGCCCTCCCCCGCGCGTCTCCGCTGCCCGCCGCACCCACCCGCCCCCGACCCCGCCCCTGCCCCCGCCTGGCCTTGCACAGCCTCAGGCGGCGTCCGACCTCAACCTTACTGTTCCGCCGTCGCCCGCCGCCTCCGCTGGGTCTTCGTCCGTCCCTTGGTCGGGGTCTTCGCTGCGGCCGGGCGGACTTCATCAAGCCCTCCTCGAACTACGTCGACGATATGCTCCGGCGCCTCCGGTCGGCACCCTCCTGGGAACAGCGACAAGACGCCTTCTGGCCTCCTCGACACCCGCGGCTTCGTAGTCTTAGGCAACTCGGATCTCGCTCTGTCCCTCTGCTTCGCACGCCGTGGTTGGAGTTCCTGACGGATCTCGTCGGGTGTGACTCCCGGAATTGAGGATCTGGAAGTTGCCGAACCTGGCTCGTCTTCGTGCACAGCAGGAGACAGTCTCCGCCTGACCCTGGTTGCAGTTCTCTGGCCTAGTGAGCACCGCGGTGGATCTCCTTCGCTGGCGCCCTTGACCGGAGACATCGAGGCTCCCTTTCCGGCTCCTCCCTTGCTCGTTCCACTCCCCCGCCGCTAGGCGGTCCCTGCCTGGCTTGCGCCTGGAGTTCCTCTCCTTCGCCTCCCCCCCCCAGTTGTCCCTTGCGTCGACGCCAGCCATTCCGGCTTGGGTGCATACCTGCTGCCGACGTGCCACGGCTTCCGGCAGCTGTCCACCGGTCCTTGCGGTCATGCCTTCAACTGGTTGGAGTTACAGGCGATACGGCAGCTCCCCTTCCTTGGAAACCGGCTCTCGGACATCAGGACCTGATCGTCGTTCCGACGAATCCACTGGTGTGTCCTACGTTCAGAAGCAGGACGGGACCTGCTCCCCTTCCTCTGCCTTCTTCTTACCAGCGCCTCCGTTGGTGCAAGGATCGCCGCGTCTCTCCCCGAGCAAGATACTTCACGGCCACCTGCTTGTCCTTGCGGGCTCCCCCTCCTGGCACGGTCAGCGCCTCCGCGCCAAGTGAGAAGAAGAGGAAGAGGCGCTTCGCCCGGACGTCGCCCGGGTGTTCTGCGCCATGTGGGAGACACCCCCCCCCCCCCTCTTCGTTCTTCGCGACAGGGTGGTACCTTCAGCTCCCCCCCTCCTCGTCTCACCCGTCCCAGAATCTAGCCTGGGCGGCCGTTGCGCTCCCCCTTCCCTGGGACGGCCCCTGCGCTCCCGCTTACTCCCTCAGTCCTTGTCCCCAAGGTGCTTCTCTAGCGCTGGGATGCTACGCAATCCTGTTGCTGGGGGCGCCGTTCTGCTGGTCCAGATCCTGCGCCACCGACCTCCTGAACCTGGCCACGGGCCCCTCACTCCGGCTTCCCGCTCCTCGCACGATGCTCTAGCTACCGCGCCAGGCGCTCTACTTCCGTGTTCTGGGAGACTCCTGCTACACGCTTGGAGATGGGATGGCAAGCCCTCGCCACTGGAGTTCGCGAGTGAGGCAGTGACAGCTATCGCTTCAGGTCGTGGACCCTCGACCCTGTGTGTCTACGAGGGAAGGTGGAGAGTACTGTGAGCTTGGTGCGACCTCCGTCGCCTCTCCACTACCGATCTGACTTCCCCACCGCTGGCTGAGTTCTTCCTGGCTTTCGCCGAACAGCACTTGGCACCGATCACCTCAGGGGCTACCTCACTATGATTGCCGACGCTTACCGGCACCCAGGCCGAGCAGAACCCAACAGTGTACCGTCCTCACTGACCTTATGGCCCTCTTCGGCACACAGCGACCTGCCCTCCGCTCCCTGATCCCGCGCTGGGATTTACCCTGGATACTCTTCTGGATGAACACTAGCGTACGAGCCGCTTCCACTAGCAAGCGTGGCCGACGCTACACGAAGACTTGCTTCTGCTCGCCGTAGCCACAGCCTCCAGAATGAGTGAGCTGCCCGCGCCTTCCGCGCCCCCGCCTGCCTGTAGTGCAGGTCGGATGACCCCATGCAGCTACTACAGACCCAGCCTTCTTGGCCCTGAACCAGTCCCCGCTGACGGCCCCACAGGTGATCACTGTGCGATCGCTTACGCCGATCGACTCCTACGAGGAAGTCAGACAACAGGACCCGGTGAGAGCCTTACGCATGTACCTACGCCGTACCAAGCCGCTCCGCCAGGGACGCACCCGCCTCTTTTGTTTTCTCTGTCCCCAGGTAGACAAGACATCTCGGCCCAGACGATCTTCCTGGCTAGATGGGTGATGCGCTCCGCCTACCAGGACCTCTGCCCCGACGCTGCCAAGCGGCTACTCTTCCGGGCCCACGAGGTCAGAGCCATGGCTGCTAGCGTCACGTTTGACCGCTACCGCGCTGTCCGAGACGCTCTGGCTGCTGTGGGCTGGCGGACCAAGTCGACCTTCACCCATTCTATCTCCGTAACCTGGTTGGCCAGCGAGTCAACCTGGCCCTGGTGGGGGACATCGCGGTGGCGCAACACTCTCTTCCGGCACCTTTGGTGCCGTTGGTAACCCTTTAGCTAAAATTATCGGGAGATGGCGCCGGGGAGGACGGGGCTGGCTGGCTCAGTCAGGCACTGGGTTATGCGGCACCCTCCTCCTCTTCGCAATTCTCCATTGTAGTAATGACATCGGTAATTTGTTTTTTCAAAATACATTACCGATGGCATTACTATCTGGGAATACACTCTATTGCCTATAGATTTCAGCAAAATTGTGTGTAGCACACAACTGGGGAGGAGACACCGGGGATCCAAGCACTATGACCCCGGGTGGCCTCCCCTTACTACCCTATCCCGGCGAGCACAGGGCGACCTCGTCAGTTTCACTCATAGCTCGACCGGGGACGGTCGAGTTTTTGCCTTTCTCCGTTCTACGGGTTTCAGTGGTTTTTGACTGTGGGCTTGAATTGGAGTCTTCGATTCAGCCCTGGACTCACTACATTCATGGTTTTTCCTTTGACAATTGGACTCATTGTGACCTGTGCGCCGACCGGTTTTACCGGCTCTGACTTGTGAGTTCACCCTTGGCTTGGCCTTGGGGTTCGACGACGCACGTGACTTGTGCCCGGCTGGTTTGTGCAAGGTGGACTTTCTTCGCCGGCGTAGTTGGTTTAGGGCCTTAAGGCTTCTTCTGTGTCGAAGACTTGCCGCCGTGCGGGGACTTCCAGTGGCCGGTTGATGCACTCGACTCTTGCTTGCCGTGTTCGGGCTGTGCTTCGGACGGAACGTGTGATGGTGGCGCCGCTTGGACGGAAGACCGGTGTTCGCGCAGGTGGGACTTCTTCAGGCGTGACCGGTCCCCTCGCCCGCTTCGGTCTCCACGGGATCCTCCACGGGTGGACGTACTTCCCTCGGCGCATCGGGCTTTCCGGCCCACAGGTAAGTCCCCTTCTTGTACCGTTACCTCGCAGGTTCTCCCTCCCCTCTCCGAGTCTTCGGAGCAGGGTAGGCGAGTTTCGGAGTCACGCTCCCCACGCTCTGCTTCGTTAGCGCGTGGCTTGAGCCCATTTTGGTTCCCACCCCCCGCTCTGCTTCGGGCGAGCGGTCTGGGAGAGATGAGCGTTCGTCGGCCACCCCCGGCTCTAGGTCTCCGGAGCGGGGACGGGTGACGGAACGCAAGCATAAGAAAGAGAGTAAACGTGATAAGAAATGCTCTCGCTCACGCACCGAGGCTTCGGAACGTGACTCGAGACCGTTAGTAATGCTGCCTCCCCGCTCTGTATTTTCCGAACGGGCAAGGCATGCTTCGCTTTCTTCCCCCCCCCCCCCCCCCCCCCCCCCCCCCCCTGCCCGCCCCGTCTCGCCTGGGCGGGCCCGGGGTGTGGTTGACTCTCGCCCCCCACGCTCCGAGGAGTCGGAGCGGGGGTCGCGTGCACATAATGGTCCCCTCCCCGCTTCGCTTCGCCTGAGCGGGCTTGGCGTGACCGTAGACTGTCCCCCCCCCCCCCCCCCGTCTCGTATCGACCGGACGGGCCCGGTGTGACTTGGACCCTCGCCCCCCCCCCCCCCCCCTCGCTCCGAGGCTTCGGAGCTGGGGCAGCGGGCTCATAAATCGTCCCCTCCCCGCTCCGCCTTTCCTGAGCGGGCTTGGCGTGACCCTAGACTGTCCCCCCCCCCCCGCCTCGTATCGACCAGGCGGGCCCGGTGTGACATCGCGCGTCCTCCACGGTCCGACACATCGGACGGGGGGCCGCGTGCCCGGTATTTGTCCCCTCCCCGCTCCGCCTTTCCTGAGCGGGCTAGGGGAGACTATTGGCGGTCCCCCCCCCCCCCCCTCGCACCGGTTCTCCCGGGCGGGCCAGGGGTGACCAGGCCACTTCCTCGGTATTCCGATCGCGGTTTGTCGCTCACGTCGGCTGCCGCGTGCGGATCCCGACTTCGAGGTGGACCGTCGCTTTGCCACGGTCCCTCCGTCGCCGCGGCGCGCCTCTTTGCGTGCGTCGCGGGCGGCTGCGTCTACCTCGCGCGCGGCGGTGCGGCACTCTCGTAGCCGCTCGCCCCTTTCGTCTTTGCCGCGAGAAGATCAGTTTGGAACGGACGTCCTCAGCCTTCATCCGTCAGACTCGGCCTCGGCGATCTTCTTGCAGGACTCGGCGGCGGGTTCTCCTTCCCGCCTTTTTCCGCTGTCGCGTCGGCCTCCGCCTCGTCAGACGTTGCCGGCCCTTCGCTCGGATCACAGTCGGTCCACGCTATGGGTGAGGCTTCAAGGCTTATCGCCAAGTCCCTACCGCCCGACGTCTGTCCGCCTTCGCCTCCTCCGAAGAGACAGGCTTCGGCCATGGTCGACGCGCAGAGGCAAGTCCAGCGCCGCAAGTCCCTCCCGCAAGCCGGCTTCCGGGACCTCACCGATGCTTCTCCGCCCAGCTGCGTAACGACGCTTTCGGCGACACGGGATACTTTACCGCCGCTCGATCGCCGGTGGGAATCAACTTAAGCTTCCGCCAGGCCTAGTACGCTGGACACTCCCAAGCCTTCGCCTTACCTTTTCCAGCGGTGGATGCGGCGGCCTTACTACAGGCGGGCGGCCGCAGACTCGTCCAGAACTCGTGGCCTCGGCCTCTCGACAGGATCACCTCCTTAGCGCGGAACTCGCTGGCGTGCTCGGGTTTGGAACTGGCTACCCAGGCAGCACTGCAGTGTCTACAGGATACGTGGGACCTGGAGGCTCAGTCCCCGCTTCGTGACGTGCAGTCCATCCTGATAGCGGCCAACCGGTCCGCCTACCATTCTTCCGCCACCGCCAGGGCAGCGGCTGCCAAATGCGACCTCTGGAGGAGGGATACCCTTTTGCGCCTCTGCTCGGACCTTCCCTTGTCAGTGAAGACCCAGCTCCGTCACGCCCCCTTAGGGGGTCCTCAGCTGTTCGGCGACACTTGGCACACCTTTAAGGAATCTTCCAAGGACTTGTGGCCCAAGCCTGCATCTAACCCAGCCTCGACCCGCTTTCGCGCCCCCCGCACGGCGGGGGTCGTGCCCAGCGGTCTTTCAGGCCCTCCTTCTCTACAGTCGGATCTTCACGAGGTCGGGCCCGTCCATTCCAGGCTACTCAGGCCGGCCCCGCCCCTCGCCCTTCTTGGCCCCGCGGTGCCCGTAGATCGGGCCGCGGTCGGGCTCTTTGACTCGCCCCCGCCTCCGCCCCCGCCTCATTAATCGGGCCTCCCGTCGGCGGGCGGCTGTCGCTCTTCAGCGATCTTGGAGATCGCTGTTCCCGGACGACCCCTGGATTCTTTCCACCGTTACCGCAGGCCTGCAACTTTCGTTCCTGTCGCCTCCGCCTCTTCGCTGAGCACCCATGTGGACCCAGGAACCGCTCGACGGCACACAGGCGGACGCTCTGCGTGGGGAAGTGGCGACCCTCCTCACCAAAGCGGCGACAGAGGTGGTTTTGCGGCAGGACTCTCCGGCGTTCTACAGCCGACTCTTCTAGCTCCCAAACCAGGCGGCAAGTGGCGTCCAGTTATCGACTTATCAGCTTGGCCTCGATTCAGCTTGGCCTCGATTCAGGATGCTTGGCCCCTCGATTCAGGATGGAGACGGCCAGGACACTCCGTGCGGCCCTCCGGCCGATGGACTTTGCGATCAGCCTCGATCTGTCAGACGCCTATCTGCACGTCCCGATTCATCCGTCGTTTCGCCGGTACCTTCGGTTTGACTTGGGGGGATCGTCTACCAGTTCTGCGCCCTTCCTTTCGGCCTCAACATCAGTCCGTGGGTGTTTACAAGACTGCTCGACGCCGTGATAGCCAATTTCCGTCAGCGCTCCTTGAGCCCGGCCTCCAATTACTTGGACGACCTTCTACTGCGCAACTTGGTCTCCGCAGCCCTCCAGACGGACAGGGATGCCCTGCTTTCCCTTCTGCGTCGTCTAGGTTTCCTACTCATTGGGGAAATCCGTTCTTCTCCCTCTCGACGGTTTCTACATCGGGGGATGGAATTCCTGACCGACCTCAACCTTGCCCGCCTGCCTCTGGCCAGGCGACAGAAGATAGTCGACTTAGCGACTTCGATGGGGATGGGATCCTCCTTCACCGCCAGGGTCTGGCTTCAACTCCTGGGCCTCCTCAGGGCGGCTGCGGACCTGCTTCCCTTGGGCAGACTTTATGCTCGGCCTCTCCAGCTACGTCTCCTTCTTCACTGGCGACCCTCGGGCGCTCTGTTGGATCTAGTACCTGTCACGCCTCGGGCTCGTCCTCACCTCGAGAGGTGGGCGGACCTCGCTTGGCTGGCTTCGGGGGTGCCCTACACTCCCCGCCGCCTCGGTGGTCTCTCTGTACAGAGGCGAGCCAGGCCGGCTGGGGCGCGCACCTGTTACCGGATTTCTCTCGGCCTCGGGCGTTGGCTTCGGGAGCTGTTCGGGAATCACGTCAACTGGCTGGAGCTGAAGGCAGTTGGATTGGCATTCGACGTTGGCAGGAGACCTTGGCCAATCAGGACGTCCTCGTGCTCTCCGACAACTCGACGGTGGTGGCTTACATACAGAATCAGGGTGGCACTCACTCGCCCTCCCTTTGCATTCTTCGGTGCCACCTTCGCCTCTGGTGCAGGGATCGAGGCATTGCCCTACGAGCCCGCCACATCCCTGGCCACCTCAACGTGAAGGCGGACGCCCTGTCTCGTCGCGGACAGTTGCTCCACACGGAGCGGTCCCTACGCCCGGATATTTTTCGCCTGCTCTGCTCTCACTGGGAAACGCCGCTAGTGGATCTGTTTGCCACCAGATGAAGCAGCCAGCTCCCGGTCTACGTCTCGCCAGTCCTGGATCCACTCGCTTGGGCAGTGGACGCGCTCCCCATTCCTTGGGTCGGCCGGATTGCTTACGCCTACCCCCCGGCAGTCCTCGTTCCGAAGGTACTGCGGAAGCTTCTGGGATGCTCGGCGGTCCTCCTGCTGGTGGCCCCCTTCAACTGGACCAAGAGCTGGACCACGGACCTCCTCGCGCTTGCGACGGACCCTCCTCTGGAGCTTCCTACCCCTTCCACGATGCTCAAGCAGCCCCGTCAGCGGCTTTTCCATCCGTGCCCCGTACGCCTCCGCCTACACGCTTGGAGGTTGTCCGGCACGCCCGCGCCGCTAGAGGTTCTCGGATGCAGCAGTGGCGGCAATTGCAGCAGCCCGCAGACTCTCTACAAGGAAGGTGTACGAAGGCACGTGGAGGGTCTTTCAGACCTGGTGCACCTCCCATGGGCACCCTCCCACTAACCTAGCCTCCCACCAACTGGCGGAGTTCTTCCTGTGGCTCTTCGACGACCGGGGCTTAGCCCCGGTCGCCATCAAGGGCTACCGCGCTACGTTCGCGGACATCTACCGTCACCGGTGTCTTCCGGACCCAGGCGCCTGCAAGGATCTGTCGAATTTCTGGCTCACTTTGAACTCCGACGTCCGGTTTCACGTTCCCTAGTACCCCGGTGGGATCTTGCCTGGGTACTGACGTGGTTGAATACGGACCGGTTGAGCCCCTCCCCTTGGCTCGGTTCTCAGACTTGACCCGGAAAACCTGTTTCCTTCTGGCTCTCGTTACAGCGTCCCGAGTCAGCGAGCTTCACGCGCTCTCGATGCTCCCAGCCTGTTTGCGGTTCGTTCCGACGGCTCTGCGCAGAGGCTCTCCGATCCGTCCTTCCTGGCCAAGAACCGCCGCCCGCGGCGGCTCCTCAGGTGCTAACGATACGGCCCCTCTGTGGAGCGGACCTCTCCCCTGGATCGCGGCAACAGGACCCAGTGCGGGCGCTAAAGATTTACCTGCGCCGCTCTCAGCCGCAGCGCCGGGGGCGCTCGCGCCTCTTCTTACCTTGTCCGCGGGCAGACGCCACATCTCGGCCCAGATCGTGTCATCCTGGCTGCGGTGGGTGATTAGGTCAGACTACCTAGACCTCTCCCCACGCGGCGCTGAGCCTTTACAAATCCGGGCGCATGAAGTGAGAGCAGTAGCCACCAGTCTAGCCCTGGACCGCAACTGCTCGGTCAAAGATATTTTGGCAGCGGGTGGCTGGCGCTCAGACTCCACTTTCGCACGCTTCTACCTTAAGAGACCTATCCGGCTGACGTGACTCCCTGGCACGGGTGGGCGACATCTCCGCGGCCCAGCACTCCCTCCGAGCACTGCTGGCGTCTTAGGCACATCATAGCTGAAATCGTCGGGAGTTCTCTCTCGAGGGGGCCGGCGGAGTGGTTGGGTTGTGGTTAGATACGGCACCCTCCGCCTGTTCGCCATTCTCCCAGATAGTAATGCCATCGGTAATGTATTTTGAAAAAACAAATGAATTTTTTTTCTAAAATGTATTTTTTTGAAAAATACTTACCGATGGCATTACTCGAATGGCCCTCCCGCCTGCCCCGCTTGCCTCTTGTGGCTATGTGTGAAACTGACGAGGTCGCCCTGTGCTCGCCGGGATAGGGTAGTAAGGGGAGGCCACCCGGGGTCATAGTGCTTGGATCCCCGGTGTCTCCTCCCCAGTTGTGTGCTACACACAATTTTGCTGAAATCTATAGGCAATAGAGTGTATTCCCAGATAGTAATGCCATCGGTAAGTATTTTTCAAAAAAATACATTTTAGAAAAAAAAATTCATGTTTTTGAGGAAACAAATTAATTTTTCTCTAAAATGTATTTTTTCGAAAAATACTTACCGATGTCATTACTCGGATGGCCCTCCGACCTGCCCCGCTTGCCGCTCGCCAGCTAAACGAAAGAACTGGTGTGGCTTGGCTGCTTGGGCTGTTACCTGTAACGGGTGGGAAGGGAGGCTACCCGGGCACCAGGTCACGGCACCCCTGGTGGCCTCCCCTGGCCCTAAAGGTACACATCGTAAGTTTTTGGGCTAAAATTATGCTAGCTATAGGTTGTTCCATTGTAGTAATGACATCGGTAAGTATTTTTCGAAAAAATACATTTTAGAGAAAATTAATATTTCCTACACACCTTAAACTTGCAAAAGTAATTTCTCTACCGAAATCCAAGGACAGGGGAAATCTGAATAATTATAGACCGATTTCGTTACTGTCCGTGTTAAGCAAACCTCTGGAGCGACATGTACACAAACATTTGTCTCAGTATTTAGAGACAAATAATATGCTTCATCCCTTCCAGTCTGGGTTTCGTCCGAAGTATTCCTGTCATACAGCGCTAAGCAGACTTGCAGATAAGTGGTTATCTAACGTAAACAATTCTCAACTAACGGGTTTTATTTACCTTGACTTTAAGAAGGCGTTTGACCTGGTTAACCACCACACTCTGATAAGCAAACTTAGTCATTATTTAAAAAAAACGTCTCAGCAGTTTCCTTCTTTAGTTCATATCTAAAGGGAAGAAAGCAAAAGGTTGTAGTTAATGGAGCACACTCTGAAGTGAAGGAGGTTATGTGTTAGGACCTCTGCTATTTTGTTTATACATCAACAATCTACCTCTTCACCTAACGTCCGAATCTGTCAAATGTGACTTGTTTGCTGATGATACTTCAATCCACACGGCAAATAAAAACCTTAATGTGGTTGCAGAAAACCTACAACAGAGCCGTGATGAGGTGTCCGCCTGGTGTGAACGTAACTCAATGAGTATCCATCCAGCAAAAACTAAGTCAATGGTAGCTGCGACACGCCAAAAACACCAACTAAGCCCCCTTTCACTTGATTTGTCCTTTAAAAAGCAATTCTTTGAGCAAGTGTCTGAACACCGCCTCCTTGGAATTATCATAGATGATCAGCTCAAGTGGCAGACACACACATAAAGTGTGTAAAACTGTTTCAAGAAACATTTTCATGCTGTCCAAACTGAAGCACTTCACTGACTTTGAAACCAGGAAATAATGTTATTATGCACATATTCAGTCCCACATTAATTATGCTTCGACGGTGTGGGATGGCTGCAGAGATGTACATTTTAAAAGACTAAACTCCTTACACAGACGAGCAGCGAAACTAACTTTACCTGATCCTACTTTTACAACGGATGATAACATTCACAAAGCGGGACTTCTTTCTCTCAAGAATCAGTTTGCATCCAAGATTCGGAATGACAACACACCAGAATATCTAACCCAGCTGCTGGTCCTGTCTCAGTCCCGCTATGGCGATACCATTCTACTGCTGTGTATGTATAGTGCTGCTGTGTTGTTGTTTTTTTTGGGTTTTTTTGTTGTTGTTGTTGTTTTTTTTGGGGGGTTGTTTGTTTGTTTATTCCCTTACCATTGCACCCCCTCCACCAACACACCCGTAGGCGTTGGTCATATACATGTATTAATGTAATGTAATTGTTGTGTTTGTCTGTAGATGTAGCAACAGCAGATTTGAAAACTGGCATTGCGTCTGGCATTGTTAATATCTTTACCATTGTAAAATAAAGATTCATTGATTCTCTCTCTTTCAAGCCTCACACACTCGCACTCACTTTAGCTCACGCCTGCGTGCACTTATACACACTCTTGTTCTCGTGTTCAGTTTCTCTCCTAGTCTTTCTCTTATGAGATTTTCATTGACATCATTTTTATTTTACTTCTTGTTTTTTACGCACTTTTGTTTCTCCTTTTATTTTTTTACATCACATCCTTCATTTGCCACATTCCTTCTGCAAATGAAGAAAAGTAGCGACTGATCTCTCTATTTGTTGTTTGTTTGTCTATTTTGACAAAGGGTATTTACCTGAAATATTAATAAATTTTGTTGTAACCATCTTTTCTAAGCGTGTTTCTTTCTCCATTGCGTACTTCTTTGCATTTTACACGCTTTGCAGTCACCTTCTGGGTCTGGATTGCAAAGTTCTCTCTGTATACGTATTTCATAAACTGAACAAAGCTCACCTATTGAATAGTGTGCACTGTATTTTTCAGTTTTTGTTTGATCCGTTGTTTCCTTTGTTGTTGTTTCTTGGGCTTTGTTGTTTGTCGGACATTGCACTGTTCCTGAATTCAATCGGGTTTTTGTTTCTTCAAAAACATTACCGATGACATGACTACATGGGAATGTCTACTTCTAGGCTCAATTTTAGCCTACTTGCCCGTTGTGTGCCCACACAACCCGAGAGGCACTCGGGGAACCCCCCAGAGGGGCTGAGAGTTATCTCCCCATACCCGCCTTACCAGATCCGGTCACGAGACCGTCCAGTCTTGCTACTTCGCTCGTGATGAGAAGACGTGGCTGGCCTGCGCTCTCGCGGCCTCGACCAGTCTTCTGCCTACCGACGCCCGTTGCCGACTTCGTGTGCTCTGCGCCCTCTTCTACCCTGCCGTCTACCCTGCCTTCTCTTCCTGCTTCGTTGAGGCTGCTTGCGGGGATTCTTCTGCTGTCGGTGGACGGCGGTTTGCCTATCCTTCCCCCTTCCCTTCGTTGCAAAGGTAAGGTAGCGGTAGTTCCCTCGGCCGGCCCTCGGGCTGAGAGCCGGCTGAATGTTGGGTGCTTCCCTGCTTCTTTCTTTCAGTGCGTAGTGCCTGATTAGCTCACGGTCGGTTTTTTACCGTTTCACGCCCGTTTAGCACGTGGGCCTTGGGCTCCTTGTGTGTTAGCCCGTTTAAAGGCCCTTTAGCCCTCCGAGAGTTCCCCATTACGCTTCACCGGGAGCCCGCTTGCGCTTAGCCTTTATGCTTTGTGCTCCCGGTGCGGTGACTTTAACAGACCTGTTTACCATTCACATTTGGTGTATTCAAGTACACAATTTGGCTTTGGGGTACACATACATAAAACACGTGTATACACAAGATACACTTTTTGGAGAAACTGACAACTCCCTGGCTTGTGAATAAATACACACTATTAGGCAGTTGAAAGTACACTGACTGCACCCAGGGGGTAAACAGGTCTGCTTTAAGTGGCCGACGGACACCCACGCGGTCTGCCTACCGTGTTCGGGTTGTTCCTCGGGCCGCAGGTGTAACGTTTGTGCGGCCTGGCCTGAGGTTCTAAAAGAGAAGTAAAAAAAGGTGGGCGGACCTTTGCTCCTTCTACCGCCGAGAGCGTTCCCGCCCGGCTAACGAGCGTCCGGCGCCCGTTGAGACGTTGGCCGCCCTTGCTGTTTTCTCTTACCTCTCCCGCATGGAACGGTCATCTCGTCGGGGTTCGTGTTCTTTGTCTGACCACAGGACCGCCACTGCTGCCACGCCCGCTGGCCCTTCCGGAGGGTCTGTTTGCCGGCTTAGCGCCCGTCTCACTGAGAGTGGCCAGCAGCACTCGGCCGTGAGCCGTCCTTCGTTGACGAGCCGTCCTCACCACTCTCCCCGCAACAAGCCCGCTGATCCTTCCGGAGGATCGCCTTGCCGGCATAGTGGCCTACTTCCGGAGTATGGCCCGGAGAGACGTCAGCGCCGTCCTTCGCGACGCAGCTGCGACCCTGATCCTCACCGTTCCTCCTCCAGACACCGACGCTCTCGCTCGCCTCGCGAGCGCCGTGAGCGGGATCCTCGCCACCCTGCTTCCCCGCGCGCGCCTTCGCGCTCCGCGCCGCGCCGGGCGTCGCCTTCATTGCGTCACCGCCCTCGTCGACCCTCCTCGCGTCGTCGGGACTCCACGCCGCGTGCTCGCCGGGCGCCTTCCAGTCCTCGCTTCCGCGTTTTGGAGAGGTCTCGTCCTCAGTCCCGCTCCCGGTCGCCTCCTCGATTACCGCCGCGCTCCCCGCTGCCCTCGCGTCCCCTGTCTACGCCGGAGGTTCAGCGCTCTCCTTTGACCTCGCTGCGGTCAGTTGTGGTTCCGGTGCCTTCTCGACGCCCCTAGAGGACGACGAGCTCAGCCTGCTGCCCGGAGACTCCGTCTCGGCCCTGTTGAACGAGGAAGTTCGCTCGCCTCGCCCGCGGCCCTTGCGGATGCTTCCCCCTCGGCGCTCCCGTCTTCTTCCCGGTCAGAGACGCTCTTAGCTCTGGATGAAGCCGCCAGGATCGTGGCCGTGACGCTGCCGGCGGACGCCTGCCCAGCTTCCCCGCCTTTGAAGAGGAAGGTCGCTGCCTTCGTTGACGCGGAGAGGCAGGTCAAGAAGTTTAAGTCGCTTCCCCAGCCGCCCGGCTTTAAGGACCTTCGAGACGTCCTTTCGTCTCACCTGCAGCTGGCCACGTCCCAGGAGCCGTTCTTCTTCTCCGACCGTCGCTGGCCCGCGGATTTGGACATGTCGTTTCGGCGGGACTGGTATGCTGGCCATTCACAGGCCTTCTCCATTCCTCTGCCTATGCTGGACCCGTCGGCCGTGTCGCTAGCCGGCGGCCCGAGTCTGCTGCGGCGGTCCCTGCCACGGGGCCTGGACAGGACAGCGTCCTTGGTCCGAAACACCTTAGCCTGCTCGGGGGTCTTGGAGCTCCTCCCTCAAGCCTTGGTCCGTCGGGTGGAGGAACCCTGGCATCCTTCCGTCTCTCCCCTCCTAGGAGACCTGCTGGTCCTCGCGGAGACCGCCAACCGCGCCGCCTACCACTCGTCGGTCAACGCGATGGCTGCGTCGGCCACTGCGACCTCATGCGTCGAGTTGCCCTGCTCCTCGCCTGCAGTACGTTGCCGCCGGTCCTGCGAGCGCAACTTCGCCGTGTCCCCTTGGGTGGGCCCTTGCTGTTCGGTGACACCTGGTCCGCTGTGAGAGCCTCGGGGTCTCCGGTCGGCGGGCGGCTATCCGATTCTCGCGGAAATTGGCTCACGCTCTTTGGCGACGACCCCTGGATTGCGACACCGTCTCTACGGGTCTGCGGATCGTCTTCCGAAGCCCGGCGCCCTTACGTCGTGCCCCTCTCTGGACCGAGATTCCCAGCGACCCGCTGAGGGCCGCCGCTTGAGGGAAGAGGTAGCCTCCCTGCTGAGGAAAGCCGCCACAGAGGTTGTCAGAGTCCCCGACTCACCGGCCTTCTACGGCCGCCTTTCGTCGTGCCGAAGCCTGGAGGGAGATGGCGTCCGGTCATCGATCTTGCGGCGCTGAACAAGTTCATTTCGGCCCCTCCTTTCGGATGGAGACTGCCAGAGCCCTGAAAGCCGCGGTCCAGCCTCTCGACTTCGCAGTCAGTCTGGACCTCTCCTATGCGTACCTGCATGTCACGATGCACCAGGCCTCCAGGAAGTTTTTCAGGTTTGCGATCGACGGCGTCGTTTACCAGTTCCGGGCACTGCCTTTCGGACTCAACCTCAGCCCCTGGGTCTTCACTCGGCTGATGGACGCCGTAGTCGCCTTAGCCCGACAGTCCTCCTCCAGTCCGACGTCGAACTACCTGGACGACCTCCTTTTGCGCAACCAGTCGGAGACTGCGCTAGCCACGGACAGAGATGCTCTCCTGCACCTCCTGGCACACGTGGGCTTCCTAGTAAACGACGGCAAGTTGGATCTCTCTCCCTCCCGCCGGTTTGTGCACCTAGGTATGGAATTTGCTACCGACCTCAACTCGGTTCGCCTTACGGCGCCCCGGATCAAGAAGATTGCGGATCTAGCCGACCAGTTAGCTCGGGAGGATGCAGCCCCCGCCAGAGTCTGGCTTCAGTTGCTGGGTTTGATGAACGCCGCAGTGGATCTTATCCCACTAGGGCGTCTCTACTCCCGGCCGATTCAACTGCATCTTCTTCCCCATTGGCGTCCGTCTTCCGGAGACTTGACGACCGCGGTCCCGGTGTCCCAGATGCTCCATCCACACCTTCGTCGGTGGACCGACCCTACGTGGCTAGCGTCGGGAGTTCCCCTGGCCTCTCCCCCTCCGCAGATCTCTCTTTGCGTCGATGCCAGCCTTTCTGGATGGGGGGGTCCATCTCCTGCCGCGGTTCCTCGCGACCTCGGGCCTCTGGCCCTCAGACTTGGCGCACACCCACATCAACTGGCTGGAGAGGCAGGCCGTCTGGCAAGCCCTTCAGGTCTGGGAGGACCTCCTCCGACACCAGGAACTTCTCGTGCGTTCGGACAACACGACGGTGGTCGCTTACATCCAGAAGCAAGGGGGCACACACTCCCCCGACCTGTGTATGCTCCTCTACAGGATGATGCGTTGGTGCGAGAACCGGGGCATTATCCTTCGAGCCCGGCACGTTCCCGGACACCTGAATGTCTTGGCCGACTCTCTGTCTCGCCGCGGCCAGCTTCTACACACGGAATGGACCCTGCGACAGGACATCTTTCGGATGATCTGCGCCCGCTAAGAAAGGGAGACTCCCCAGGTCGACTTGTTCGCCACGAGGTGGAACCACCAGCTTCCCCTCTTCGTCTCCCCGATTCCCGACCCCCTTGCCTGGGCTGTCGATGCGCTCTCCATTCCCCGGGACGGCCTTGTGGCCTATGCCTACCCCCCTACCGTCCTCATTCCCAAAGTCCTCCTCAAACTGCGGAGCTGTTCGGCGATCCTCTTGTTGGTCGCGCCGTTCGCCTGGAACCGCTCCTGGACCACCGACCTGCTCAGCCTCGCCACGGACCCGCCCCTGCAGCTGCCCACCCCGCGGACCATGCTCAAGCAACCGCGCCAGCCGCTGTTCCACACCTGCCCGGAGCGACTCCTCCTTCACGCCTGGAGGTTGTGCGGCAAGCCCTCGGAGCTAGAGGCTACTCGGGTGCAGCAATGGAGGCGATCGCTGCGGCCCGTAGACCATCGACCCTTCGAGTCTACGAGGGAAAGTGGTGAGTCCTCTGTTCCTGGTGCACCGATCACGGCCTTACGCCCACGGATCTGACTCATCCTCAGCTGGCGGACTTCTTTCTCTGGCTCTTCCGAGACCAAGGCCTAGACCCCATCACGGTACGCGGTTACCTGTCCATGATTGCGGACACCTTTCGTCACCTGGGACGACCCGATCCGGGCGCCTGCAAGGACCTAGCCGACCTTATGGGACACTTCGGCTTACAGCGCCCGACACTCTGCTCGCTCATTCCTCGCTGGGCCTACCCTGGGTGCTCACGTGGTTGAACTCCGCCCGCTTCGAACCTTTACCTTTGGCCCAGTTCGCAGACTTGACACGCAAGACTGGTTTCCTGCTGGCCCTTGCTACCGCTTCGCGTGCGAGCGAGCTACATGCGCTTTCGGCACGCCCTTCCTGTCTGCAGTTCCGTACAGACGGCTCCGTCCAGCTGCGCACGGACCCGGCCTTTCTGGCGAAGAACAGGTCTCCTTTAACTCCGGCTCAGGTGATCACCATTAGGCCGCTGAGAGACCGACCCCGGTCCCAGGAGACCAGGCTACAGGTTCCCGTGCGCGCCCTTAAAATCTATCTGCAGTGATCTAGGCCCGTCCTCAGGGGACCGTCGCGCCTCTTCCTACCTCTAAGACCCAACTGGCGGGACATTACAGCCCAGACGATCTCTTCCTGGCTCCGCTGGGTCATACGCTCCGCTTATCAGGAGATCTCCCTCAGGGAGCGAAGAGGCTGCACATTCACGCACACGAGGTACGAGCTATGGCCACGAGCGTCACGCTTGATCGAAACTGCGCTGTCAAGGACATCGTGGCAGCCGTGGGCTGGAAAACTGAGTCGGTCTTTGCCCATTTCTACCTCCGGGACCTGGCTAGCCAGCGAGAGAATCTCGCACTGGTGGGGCACATCGCCACGGCGCAACACTCCCTCCCGGCGCCACCGGCACCGTGGTATGCACTTCGCTAAAATTGTCGGGAGTGTGCGACGGGGAGAACGGCGCTGTTCTGTTGGGGAGTTGTAGGCGGCACCCTCCTCCTCATCGCAATTCTCCCATGTAGTCATGTCATCGGTAATGTTTTTGAAGAAACAAATTCATTTTTCTCTAAAAGGTATTTTTTTCGAAAAATACTTACCGATGACATGACTCGGATGACCCTCCCTCCTGCCCCGCTTGCCGCTTTCGAGCGAAGTATCAGACTGAACGGTCTCGTGACCGGATCTGGTAAGGCGGGTATGGGGAGATAACTCTCGGCCCCTCTGGGGGGTTCCCCGAGTGCCTCTCGGGTTGTGTGGGCACACAACGGGCAAGTAGGCTAAAATTGAGCCTAGAAGTAGACATTCCCATGTAGTCATGTCATCGGTAAGTATTTTTCGAAAAAAATACCTTTTAGAGAAAAATGAATTTTTCTCCGACAGTAATGTAGCCCTGGTGATTATCAACTCGGAATATTGGCAGCAAGCTTTGAGGAACTCCACAGAGGAGCCAGATACCGGCCGCATCGACACACCCATGCGCAAACTCATCAAGAAAATGCCAGGTCAGTGTTTAACCCGTTCAGCCCCGAGTCCCTACAGCAGGAGATGGATCGACCCTGGCCAAGCTAATCTGGCACTACCCTTGAATTATCATGGTCGATCCATCTCCAACATCTGGCACATACTTGTTAGATGACAATGTGTTAATACTTTCTGAGTGGCGGTTTTAGTTTCAGATTTTAGTGTGCTTGTCTGTCTCTGATGAAACGAACAAAATCATCCTGAACATTTGGTCATGTACACATCTCGGTTGAGTGAAGAATGAGTGTGACTATTGTTGTAGATGTGGCGGAGCGTGTGTTTGATCGTTGTTTGAACTATTGTTGTAGATGTGGCGGAGCGTGTGTTTGATCGTTGTTTGAACTATTGTTGTAGATGTGGCGGAGCGTGTGTTTGATCGTTGTTTGAACTATTGTTGCGGAGCGTGTGTTTGATCATTGTTTGAACTATTGTTGTAGATGTGGCGGAGCGTGTGTTTGATCGTTGTTTGAACTATTGTTGTAGATGTGGCGGAGCGTGTGTTTGATCATTGTTTGAACTATTGTTGTAGATGTGGCGGAGCGTGTGTTTGATCGTTGTTTGAACTATTGTTGTAGATGTGGTGGAGCGTGTGTTTGATCGTTGTTTGAACTATTGTTGTAGATGTGGCAGAGCGTGTGTTTGATCGTTGTTTGAACTATTGTTGTAGATGTGGCGGAGCGTGTGTTTGATCGTTGTTTGAACTATTGTTGTAGATGTGGCGGAGCGTGTGTTTGATCGTTGTTTGAACTATTGTTGTAGATGTGGCGGAGCGTGTGTTTGATCGTTGTTTGAACTATTGTTGCAGAAGTGGCGGCGCGAGTGTTTGATCGTTGTTTGAACTATTGTTGTAGATGTGGCGGCGCGAGTGTTTGATCGTTGCTTGAGCTACGGGCAAGAGAAGAACCCAGAGCGAGCCGGGTATGAGATCACATTCAACTACGAGTTTCTGGACGACACATATGCCCCTTGGATCCACGAGGAGTACAGAAAACGCATGCGCTCAGGGGATGCCGGCTCAGTCAGCGATGCTTCCTCTATGGGTGAGTTGCGCTTTAAGCTTTTCTTTACTCTGTTTTTTCTTTTAATCACCCTCCCCCCTCCCACCCCCCACCCCCCAAAGAAACAATTCCCACACTTAGTTAACACAGATGTTGAAACTGTGAGCTTCTGGTCAGGATTGTTCATCAAGTCCAAGTGTGGTGCTGGAATAACTTATGGTTCTACCAGGACGAGAATAAGTTGTCCCTCTAGGTAAGAGCTGGCGCTTTGAAGGGCCAACCTACTTTCATTGTGACACCACATGCACCTTTGAACTAGCTGGATCGTTATTTCACCTGTCATGGGACATGAGATTTGACTAGAACAGCTGCCACATATAGAAATGTACCTACAGTAGAACCTGCGTTCAGCAACCAACCTTTAGAGAGAGAGATAATGACATTTTAAAAGCAGCATTAACATAATCACTGAGTTAACCCCCTAATTATTGTTTTAACCCTCATCCATCTATCTACCCCGCACAGAGTGTGCACGCGACGCCGCCCGTTGCCGGGTGCTAGCGGGTTATTGATTTTTGAGAAACACTCTTCCTCTGCTGACTGGGACTGGCTTTATCTGTCAATGATCATAATTATGAGTTAAATATGTATGGCTGTTGGAAGCATATGCGCCACACCGCCGTGGTATTGACGAAATTCTCTCGGGTACCCGCTCATACAGAAAAGCAATTACCCCATATGCACGAAATCGAAAAAAACGACCCCAACTGTATGCACAATGCTATCAAGGTGAACCCAGAATATGCTAATAGGATTGGATTAAGGACAACACTGAAAGCATTACCTGGCTGCATGACAGAAAATTAATCATCATGCAGTACTGCTCTATACAGGCACCCAATAACACAGCTAACTTTTCTAGTATGCACTGTAGTTGAGCACACACAAAAATCAGATGCCTTTAGCCACCGACTGCAATACAGTCCCTGCTATTCAAAATAATGATTAATGATTATTGCTGGGGCTTTTAATGTGTCTGGCATAATAGCCTATCAATAACTCGTTATTGGGCAAAGGGCTGCAGGCCAGACTGCCTAATGGAAGTGTCAATCAATAACTCACAAAGCACCCGAATAACACATTCCAGTCCACTGGTGCTAAGTACTTACAAGTTGTAGGTAACTTAAAGGTTACCTCTGCAGGTTCTTTAAAGTTAGTTGCCATAATAACTTATTAATTACTTACCATAAGAACTTATAACAACTTGTCTCCAGTCACAAGATACTGAGTCAGATTTGCCAAGATACAAAGACAAAAAAAGTTATTTTAAAAAATATTCTGGTGGAGCCGTGGGCGTCAAATAGCCAGGTGGCGTGTCATCTCTCTGTGAAGTGTATGACAAAAATATTGTTTGATTACCAAAACTGATTTTTACTTCCCTAAAAGTCCTTGTAGTTTTTCTGTGGTCTCTTTCACCCCTATCTTTTTTCCTTCCGCTAAAAAAGAAGCCTTTAGTTCTTCAACATTCATGGGAGATTGACTACGCATTTTATTTTGTATTTCAGCCTTTTGTTGTTTGTAATTATTTAAGTCATCCTGCACTCTCTTAAATTCAATATCGTCAATAAAATTGTCCTCCAAAGACTTACTGATAATAAGTTTCAAACTGCTAAGTTTTGCACCAGCGAGCGTACTCAATGCTTCATGTTTTTGTAACTTCGTATGAAATCTCTTGTTTAAGCCTTCCAAACCAAAGCATACCAGTCCTGTGGCAATGCTAGCTCCTTCAAGACCAACACCAATTAAACTGCCGATTCCAGTTGATATCAAAACAATACCCCCTACAGATAATCCAGCTGAAACTGCACCCACAGCCATAGATGTGTTTTGAACAGAATTAAAAACTGTCTTATATCGTCTTTTACATCTGGAGTATTTTGCCTCCTCTCCTTCCAAATATTTTAAGGCATCTGTAATATTTATTAATCGGAATGCGTCTGCCTGTAATGTTTTATCTGATGCAATTGGCACATGTGAATCGGATGTCACAGTCTCAGTCGTTGGTAGTTGCGGATACAAGTTTACCATTTTTTTAATTCACAAATATTTTTTATTTAATCAGCAATTACATTTTGCAACTCGTCAAAAGTATACAATTTGCTGGCGTAATAAAATGAAACAAGATCAATGTGTTCCAGTTTTATGAAACTTAGACGAACAAAAGTTAGTTTATCGACCGCTATCTTGACAGCTGGAACACTGCTCGAAACCTCAAAAACATCAACATTTTTTCTAATAGCAATAAAAAAATTTGTTGCCTCTGTCAATGAGTCATCCCACGTAAGTTTGATTCCCTGTGCGATATCTGTTTCTTTGGCAGAAGTTACAGATCTCATGATAATTTCAAATACTATTGTCACTTCTCTAGCTATGGTAAAGTTTGCTGGTGCAAACACGACATTTGCATCAGATCTGCCCTTCCTATGTGTAAGAAGATACCGTCTTTTTTCATACTCCTGTACTTTCAGTTTTTCTCTGCTATTGTTGTCTTGTGCAAAACTTGGAACAAGGCTTACAATCAGCGGCCCAGAGTTAACAACTTTTCTGAACACTAAGGCACCTTCATCATCAGTGTATACATAAGGACTAATAAATTCCAACTTTATGTCCCAGTCAATTGTGGGTGGTGAAACAGGCACAGGTGAAACTATCCATTTATTACCCACATGTATTAAGTTGTAGGGTGCATTATTTACAGGTGGAACAGGTACAGTAACATCACGCAGCTGACCAAGTTTAGGAATTGGTCTGTCTGTTCCATCCTTCATATCATCTATTACTTTCCGTCTGTACATTTCAGAAGAATCAAGTTCAAATCCATACACCTTGCCCACCTCCCCCTCCTTCTCAAAATCCTGTACATCAGCCAAATCTTTCAACTCTGTCACTGGAATGATTCTCGGTTTTGGACCAGCACTCATTTTTATAAACAAAAATAAAATTATTTAACTTCCAACACAACACTAAAATCATGCATCACAACTGGTTTGTCATCGTGATTAGTTACAGATATACACAGTGATTCAAAGAAACTGGAACCTAATTTCTTAAACTGTAAATTAGGAAATCTAACAACCACACTTTCACAATAGGGTGCAGTTCCAGTCGTCACACATCTCAACAAAGTTGAAGGCTTGCCATTGTGTACATTTTCAGTTGTGTTTAATTCTTTCAAATAAACATTTAGTACTGTGTGTACTGACAAATGAACAGGATATCATCCAGTTACTCTTTGCTTATTTGGTGAGAATAGACCTCCACTTAATGACCAATCTTCATCTGGATTTTTTGTTACTGGGCCTAAAAAACCAAGTAACCTTCCAAGACTACCTGATAATAAATACTGGCTACCTTTTGGAAATTCAAATGTAACAAGTAAGTTAGCTGGATTTAAAGTTGCTTTAATTTTAAATTCATTTTGCAGCCATTCAGCTAAAGTACAAAAGTCATAATACCCAGCTTGTAAGCCACTAACTTTATCCAAACCATCAACAGTTCCAGTTACAAAATAATTTTTATCATCTTTTACATTAAACCACTTTACAGTGTAGAACATTTCATGGATAGCTACAGCCTTGCTACCATCACGATTATCAATTCCATTAGTTAACCACACTGGTTTGCTTGTGTCAAGATTTGTTAAGGTAATAAACATTTTTATTATCTCATAAAAAAGAACGATGGAATTTAAATCACCAACAAGTGTCACTACAAACGCATTTCAATTTAATGTAGATGCCAAGTACAATGTTGCACCTACTTATGAACAGAAAATAATTCAACTAAATCAACTTGGTATAGCCGTGACAGAACAAGATTTATTTCAAGTCAAAGTACCCAACCCCTTTGATCATTACCTAAACCCTCCAATAACAGACGATGCTACTGCAAAAAAGTGGTCTTCAAGACCATTACAGATGTTTCAAAACCAACTTAACTTTGCTATACTGTGTTCAACTACAGGCTGTGGTGTTTCATTCACAGACCACTTAAATCGCTCAAACAAACTGATTAGGTCTGTCTACCGTTTCCACACATACTACCAGTTAAGAAGAATACTGTCAGAACTGCATACCCCACTACCCACTGAATCCAGTTTTAACAGGTTTAACAACCCAATGGATATGAAAGCATTTGAACGCATCTGTAATGAGTTTAACATAAGCCCCGGGTATGACTTTGCACAAAAACTTGATGATCACAATGGCATGGGTACATTGTATTACGCTATGAGTCACAGACAATACCCACAAAATTACTACCCTGGTTACACTTCATTCTCATCAAAATAACAAGTCTGGTTAGGATCAATAGAACAGAAACAGTCTAATTCCTGGACCACATTTATCTTAGACAGGAGTGACGGGTTTACTCAAGCAGGAGTCGAGCGTGTAAATGAGTCTATCAGAACGTATGTGTGGTGTTTACTAGGTGCACAATCATTAACAAAATCAAACATTTTGAATGGGAGTGGAAAATTTGAAGGACAAAAACAGTTTCTGGCAAACCTAGAAGATTCAATCAATTCAGTAGTAGATCTCCCATCAAGCATACAGCGCTATCAAGACGTCCTCAGATATGCCAGATCAAAAGTTGACTTTGTAGTTGGCATCAGGTTATACATGCTACCATCTGACCTTCATTACAAATGGGGACAATAACAAATTATAATAATGAAATTATTGTTGCTGGTCGTGATCAAAAATTAGGACTCAATCAATCTGTAAACTTGGGGGCAACAACCACACAGTCAATAAAACCATTAATAATGCCAGTCCCAGTAACATCACCACCCGTACAGGCAGTAACACCAGTAATGTCAGTAACAGCCCCAGCCCCGGCACCCACACCTGCACCGGCACCAGCACCAGTACAGCCAGTAACACCAGTAAACACACATGAGTCAGAGAGAACTGCATTGGTAATAGGCCTCACTGGATTAGGTATATTACTTCTTTATCTGTTTCATTAAATAACCCACCATTAACCCTCCTACTGTCACCAAAAAGATAAACACATGTTCTGCCATAAACCCTACTACCTTTGCTGCTGTACTGATCAGCCAACTGACAACTGTGCCTATTATACCTGGCAACGCATCCATTGCTTTTACAGCCAATTTCTTAAGCAAGTCTGATATGTGTGATAATTGGGTTTTTTTACCCACGACTGTAAATCTTTTGGGTCTGAAGGAACCAGTGGGCTTGGTGGAGAAGGGGCGCCACCACCAGTTACAGCCAACACAACAGTACTGATAATAAATCCAAGGGCAGTAATTAAACTTGCAATAGTGATACCCTGTTCTCTGAAAAGTGTTTTCAATCTCTCAGCCAATGTTGTGTCTTCGTGAAGTATTTTTTGAATAGTTTCCCTAATCCTGTTGACATGTGTTTTCAGTTTTTCTCTTCCAATACTAATCGCTTCTAACCTTCCTGATCTTTCTATCTGCAAATCATTTAATCTGTGTTGTATTCTTTCTTTTATTTCTGCTCCCACCCGGGTCTGCCCTGGGGGACTTGGGTGGGGTTAGGTATTTTTTAGTTCCCAGGGTCACCCTGGTCAGCCCCACAGGGTGGGTTTTTCTCTCTATTCTGGGGCATGCGTTTCTGTCTACCCTTTGTCCATTCACCTGTATTTGCCTTTTTAAAATCTCCCTACTGTCTGCACTGCCTGTAGCTCTTGATATTGGATGTGTGTTGCTAAATGGTCTTAGCTTTATTTAGGCCCCATGTTGTAGGTTTATTTAACGTATTTGACCGGCTGGCGACATACATTCAATTTTCTGTTTAGTTTTTTTTCACAAGCAGTGCAGGCACGTCCTGAGAAAGCCTTGTTGCTGTCGGGACGTTAAGCAATGTACAATCAATCAATCAATCTTTTATTTCTGTGTCATAATTCTCCTCGTCTGCTGTTGCTAATTTTTCCTTTTCTCGTTCTATTTGATTATCAAGCTCACCTAGTTTTGCTACATTATTTACCATCTCACCTCTGATTGTCTGCAGTGATTTATCCAAGCCCATAATTTCCCGCATTGACAAAGGAGGGTCTTCTATTGTTTTCATTACTTCATCAGTAAATGAGGTTTCTTGTATCACCGTGTTTGCTATTTCTGGCAGTCCTTTTACCTCAGTCATTTCAATTTCTTGTCCTGTTGGTAATCTTGTTTGTGTGTCATGAAGAGCAGTAACAAGTCTCGGTGTTAACTTCTTACTAGTACCAACACCAAGGTAACGCTGCAGTGCTGCCTCACCACCAACATCAGTTTTTATCGTACTTAAAGCTCTAAACTTAGCAGGGTTGTTTTTATGGGTTAGATGTACTTTACCTCTGTCTGTATTTACAAATAAGTGACCTTTATCATATTCAAACTGATTAGGATCTATTACATCTGGGCGGACACCAACACTGTCATAAAATGAGTTTACTTTGTCTTTTAACAGTTTGTGATACATACTAGTACTAGAGGTAAGTCATATCTGTCATACTGGTATCATAGTCATCCATGACATCCATTTCAATATCTTCATGATTAAATCCTCCCGCTGCCATTGTTTTTATTAATTTAATATTTTTGACTTTTGCATAATAAAATGACACAGTCCTACGGATCAAAGTTAGACCCGTACAGAAAACTATGTGAGCCTTTTGGTGTTAAGGGCATTAGACAATCAATCGTCATCACAAACAATCCTAGTACCATAGACCAGAACCAAACACTTACAGTCAAGTTTCCAAACCTGGGTCCCAATGATGTTATCGTTCCTGGCACTGCTCGTCTTCCATTTAATATTGAACTTTCATCAGAATCAGATGCAAACAGAACACTGGTTGACAATCTTGGCAGAGCAATTATTAAGACCATCAAAGTAAAACTTGAAGAACAGAAAGTGTTTAGTCTTGATGATGCTGTTGTGTTTTACTGCTACAAAGACCTTTGGCTTACACGAGAAGAAAGAGAAGACCGTGTTTACCAAGGCATACAGTCTGCTAACGTTGCTAAACTTCGAATCGATGCGGGTGACAAATCAACATCAGCAAGTGAGGACGTTATATTAGCAGATACATACGGTAATAGATTTTACATTCCACTTGAATTTGAAATCCTCACAACACACTTGCCTTATTACCAAGGAGCACTAAATGACTGTCTGAGTTTTGAACTAACTTTTAATGACTGTGCAAAAGTTATCAAAACAACTGACCCAGATGCGACATACAAGATCTCAAACATTTCCTTGGAATACGAAATTGTCACACACACTGAACTTGCCAGACTAATTCAAAATCAATATCAATCAAGACTTCCAATTTATTATGACCGCGTGATAAGACACAGTACAATACCCAAAGACAAAGGTGATATAATGTGGAACATAAACCTTAACACACCTGCCAGGTCACTGAAAGGTATACTGATGTTTATTGAACAAAAAAAATCCATTCAATCGAGAGTCTGAAAAATTCTACAATCCAAAGATTACACATTTATCCTGTACGATTGAGGGACGTCCTAATCAAGTGTATGCTTCAGGTATGCTGCGTTATCAACACTATGACGAGATCACAAAATGGGCGGGTGGAAGACTTAGAGAAAAACCAGCAAACATGGCATGTAAAGATTTACATCTGTATGACGTAAGAATTGGTCAATACCTTACAAATAAATATGCACTGTGGCTAGACCTGCGCAGTACAGATGATGATTACCTACATGGGTCTGGTCGTACTGTTGAAAACGGCAGTGACGGAATAACAATTCAGATACAAAAAAAGACTGAAACAGGAGGAGCAATAAATATTTATTTGTATCTGATTTATGACACTCAACTCAATATTGCAAAAAGCAGACTAAGTGGACACTTGTATTAAAATTATAATTAGTATTAAAATGAACTTAATGACACTTGACCCACACTGTGGCTTGTTTTGTGGTGCCACAGGCTGTGGAAAAACTGAATTTGTACTTGACCTATTACAAACAAGATACATCCACCATTTCGAAAACATTGTAATATTTTGTCCTACTATCAAACACAACAAAGCTTATCACAACCGTTTATTCATTTGGACTGACAGCAACATTTATTTAGTTGACCCTGAGAAAAAACTGAATGACTACCTACAGTATTTTTACAAACAATTTGAAGGACAGCCAACTTTGTTTATAATTGATGACTGCTCAGCAGAAAAAGACATTGTTAAGAAGAGAAACACTCTAGCAGAACTGGCCTTTAGTGGCAGACACGCAAATGTCAGTGTATGGATTCTCACTCAGAAATATAATGCTGTACTGAAAGATTTTCGAGAACAGTTAAAGTTTATCTGTTTGTTTTACTGTAAGGACCATGACAGCTTTGAAGACTGTCTCAGAGAAAACGATGTCATACCAAATAAAAATGAACGGGACATTGTGAAAAATAAACTGAAATCAACTAAGCATCTAAAGCTTATCTTAAAGACAGATCAGCCCACAGGGTATGGATTAGTAAATTAATTTATACTTTGTTTTGTCCAATAAAAATGACAGACAGACAAACCATTGACATCACAGACTGCTTCAAAGATGTTGTGCACTTTAATCAGATAAGAACACCTCCCAAACAGCCTGACATAAACCTCTTAATACCGCTTGCACCATCGGCGATATATTTATCATATAATGTGTCTTTGGATTATGTTGATGAGCCTCCAGATGTGGAGTGTTTAACAGTTGATTTTAGGACTCCTACCTTAAGAGTTAATGATAATAAATGGTTTGAGATACTTTGTGAACAAATATTTCAACAACTACGTAAACTAAATGTTTATATGAACAGTGTTACAGTTAGTAAAGTGGTATTACATAAGGTGTAATTTTTTCTATTATTATTTTGTCCGTCAAATAAAAATGACGGACAATGATCAAGGTTAAAGAAATGTGTTTCACACAACAGACTTGCCTATATCCAATAGAAACAATGTTTATGAATCAATAGAAAACTCTTTTTCTGTCATACAAGATAATCTTCTTTCTGGCAGTGTAAAGATTCAGGTTGTTGCCAAAATAGAATTTACTAGAGTAGATGGTGAAGTGATTGTTTTGTATATATCAACAAGACAACACACAATTAACACAAGAAGGGAACTAGAAAATGTGTTTATACAAAGACTATTGCCTGACTTTCTTGAAGCAATTGACAAAGCAAGAATGAAGGGGTCTGGTTGGCACGAAGGTCATGTACATGAACTACAATTGAAGCAGTCAAGATATCATCCTATATTGGGTAAATCATGGATACCACTGCCAACTGATGTTGCAAACAAAAAGGCTGTCATTAATATTCAGAACAATGACTACTATTGTTTCATGTGGTGTGTGCTTGCTAAACTACACTATGTTAAAACAAGACCTGATCGCGTATCTAACTACACCAAATTTGTAAACAAACTCAATTTCAGTGGCATAGATTTTTCTGTTAAGGTAGAAGACATAGACATGTTTGAACAATTAAATCCTGGCGTATCTGTAAAATGTGTATGCGTGGGATAATGACTCTGTTGACAAGTTACAACCCATTAGAGTATCATCACTTGCTCCAACCAACGGACAGTCAGAAGATAAACATGTTGACATGTTATTAATCGGTGGTGATGATAACTTTCACTACACAGTTATCAGGAGTATGTCACGACTAATTCATGGGCATGCAACAAAGCACAAATGTAAACAGGAAGTGTGTAAAAGATGTTTACAAAGATTTTCTTCTATTGAAGTAGCACACAAACATGTTTTGCACTGCAGGTCAGCTGATGACATTCAAACAATATTTAAGTATCCAGATCCTGGTAGTCAAGTTTATTTTAAGAACTATGGAAATCAGCAAAAGCTGCCATTTGTAGTGTATGCTGATTTTGAATCACTGGTTGTACCGTATGACGGTCCTGTTCCAGAATCATTGCCAAAGACAGTAAAATTGAGTGACCAAGTGGTGTGTTCTTTTGGTTATATTCTTGTTATGTCAGATGGTCAGCATACCGAGCCTGTTATCTACAGGGGTGAAAATGCAGCATGCCTGTTTTTAACAGAAATGAGACATCTGTATAGTCAGGTAGTACAATATCTGGAAAACAATCAGAAGCCTGTGATGATGACAGAAGAAGATAAACTAAATTTTGATACAGCTGTGACGTGTTGGATTTGTGAACAACACCTACAGGGTGATAAAGTTCGTGACCATGACCACATAACTGGACGTTACAGAGGTGCTGCACATAAGTGTAATTTATTATTAAAAATAGATCCTAAGAAATATAAACTGCCAATCTTTTTCCACAATCTCAAAGGATATGATTCACACATTATCATGCGTGCTGTGGATGAGTCTTACAAAAAAAATAGTTGCATTGCACAGACAACTGAAAAATATTTGACGTTTAGATTGGACAACAAATTAGTGTTTTATGACTCAATGCAACATTTGTCTTTAGGGTTGGCTAGTCTGGCAGATGGACTGACATCGTTTCCAATAACAAGTAAATATTTTAAGCCAGACTTAATTAAGAAAGGAGTGTATCCGTATGAGTACATCAGTGACTGGGTTGTGTTTGAGGAAAGGAGACTGCCACCAAAAGATAAATTTTATTCTACACTAAATGGTAAAGGTATTTCTGACTCTGATTACCAACATGCTCTTGATGCTTGGGAAAAATTAGGATGTCAGACAATTAGTGACTACCATGACCAGTACTTGAAAGCTGACGTTTGTTTGCTAGCAGACTATTTGAAAGTTATCGAGAAAAGGGTTTGTTACACTACAGACTTGACCCTGCCTATTACATAAGTAGCCCTGGCATGACATGGGATGCATTTTTGAAATCCAGTAAGATATTTATAGACCTGTTGTCTGATCATACGATGGGTGAAATGGTGGAACGCGGATTGAAGGGTGGCATAAGTATAGCAGCGAACAATTATGCCAAAGCCAACAACAAATATCTGGACGACCTTGGGTTTGACCCCTCAAGGTCAAGGTCATTCATTACCTACGTGGACGCGAACAATTTGTATGGCTGGGCGATGTGTGAGTTATTGCCCTTGAAAACTTTTGTCTGCATGATTTATCACAGTATGACATAACACAGATAACAAACTATATTATGAGTCATGACCGGAATGATGCAAAGGGTTGGATCTTTGAAGTCGACCTGGAGTACCCACATCATCTACATGATTCTCATAATGATTATCCATTAGCTGTTGAGAAAATGAGTATGACGGGGAAAGAAGAAGACACTAAACTTGTGCCGAATTTGAGTGACAAATTCAATTACGTGTGTCACTATCGCTTACTGCAGTTTTACATAAGACATGGGTTAGTTCTAAAGAAAGTTCACAGAGGCATTCAATTTGATCAAAGTGCTTTTATGAAAGATTACATAATGAAGAACACAAAATTGCGTGCAAGAGATGGTAACACTGCATTTGACAAAGACTTCTTTAAGCTTATGAACAATGCCTGTTTTGGCAAGACTATGGAAAATCCTCATCACCGCAAAGATGTGAGACTAGTAACAACTGAATCAGGTGCAATTAAACTTACAGGTAAGCCACAGTACACAGGGTATAAAGAGTTTCATTCATCATTGTATGCAGTGTCACTCAAAAAAAAGATTGTTAAATTGGACAAGCCAGTATTCATTGGTATGGCAATTCTTGAATTATCAAAACTGTTGATGCTTGAATTTTATTATGATTACTTTAAACCAAAGTATCCTGACTGTTGACTGCTATACACTGACACTAACTCTATGATCATTGATGTGTGTACTGAAGACTTTTATGAAGACATGAAAACAGAATTACATATGTATGACACGTCTGATTATCCAAAAGACCATCCACTGTACAGCACACACAATAAGAAAGTGCCTGGAAAGTTTGAAGACAAACTGAATGGTGTGCCAATAGTTGAGTACGTTGGACTGAGATCAAAAATGTATTCTATACTTCATCAAAAAGGTAGTCAGTCGAAAGCCAAAGGAATAAAAAAAAAACAGCGATAAAAAATAAAGACATCCGTCATGAGCATTATAAACAAGTATTAGATGGTGCATTAATGCCTGATTATCCAAACAAGTCACTGAGATCAAACAAACATAATCTTGAAATGATCCAAACGCATAAAAAGTCACTTGCAGTAGGGGGCACAAAACGTGTGTTTCACAGTAAGGAGAAGGCTTATGCGCCTGGACATTACAGGCTTAAGTTATCTGAAGGCATTTGTGATGAACTGATAGATGAGTTAGTTCCTGAAATGAGTAACAGTGTCTGGGGGAATAATCTGTAATTTTTCTCTGGCAAATGCCCTCTGAGGGGCAGGTTCGTACAGGTAATATATTGATGGATTACCGGGAACTATTTTTTTTATATTGTGTACAGACATATACCAAATGGGGTCGGTTGCCCTGCGTCTGACGTCATTTTCTGCCTCACCCGGTTGATATAAATATCTCACCTGCTTTGTAAATAAACTTGTGTTTGGTGCCAGCGGTGTTGTTGTTTTTGGCTCTGTAATTGTTTTCAATTTAATAGCATCAGCAGGCTTTACATGGCCTTCATTATTCATTGCTTTTATTACAGAAGGTAATCTTTTTACCCACTCAAGTGTTACGTGTGTCATGCTTGAGTTCCTTAGAATACTGGTAACTGAAAAGTCTCTCTGATAATTGTTTGTTGAAGTTTTCGACAATTGCCTGTGATCTGTGTACGCCTGGAATGCCTCGCCGCACTAGCACGCTATGCTTTGCAAATAATTGATTAACTGCACCTTTAAATTCACTCCCATCATCGACCTGCACAAGCCTGGGGAATTTTAAAGGGCCTCGGCTATATATTTTTGTTAATGCAGTTGCTACAGTAATAGCATTCTTGTCAGTTATGGGTTGAGCGTCTTTGTACCTTGAAACAATGTCAACAATGGTCAGTGCATATTTGTAACGCTTTTTTCTTATTGTATCATGTGGAAGAAACAGGAGGTCCATTTGATGTGTGTCATTTGGTGTTGTGTTTTCAAAATGAGGTCTTGTTATTTTTCTTGGCGCAGGAAGATATATTTACCAAATTGCTTGTCTTTGCAGCCGCCGTTTTATTTGGCCAAGTGTTACATCATTACCCACAGCCGCATGTAATGTTTCTAATGCAGTCTTTCCTTTCCAGTAGCCAATTGGGGAGTAATATATTTTTGATAACTTAGCGTCTGTCATTTTTTCTAGCAATAAAAACTCCTGTAAAATAAACAAATGTCATTCCCACTAGAACAAAGATTATTTCTCCATTTCTTTGTTGTGTGCTGGGTTGATAGTAGTCACTTAGTTTTGGTTTTGGGATAGACATGTCTTCACCCGTGACAAGAAAATATTCCCTGATTGCGTCATTGACATTAGAAAATGTATGCTGTGCGTGACCTTCTAGTCTAAGTTTTTCATTGATAAAATCAAGTTTCTCAATTCTTTGCTTTTCATATTCTTGCTGGGCTTGTGCCAGTTTTTCTGACGCCTCATTGTGACACTTCATTTCTTCTGCTGATTCCTCTCTACCCATTTTTGAAAAAAGATAGTTTGAGGGCTGATATACGGAGCACCATGCTACAGCCGCCGCTGCTGATTAGGTGCCTTACGCCAGTATTCCCCTGCATTCAACGGTGTGATAGAAGGCGGTGGCTCAAACGGTTCAATCGGGCTTACCCCCTTGAGTATATCTTTCGGGCAGTCTCCATCGTGCGTTGGCTGGAGACCCGCCGACAAATGCACTTTCCCTTGTTGGGCTCGGTGGCGGGCGGGGACCCCCGGGGGATGAATATCTAACATACTATAATATGGAAAACCAAAAAAAACAAAACTGGCATCAAAGTGGCACATAGCCGCCAACATTGTTATTGAGAACGATAGTGACACTGACTGTGAGGAAGCGACGCCTCAGGCGTCGGCCGCCTGGCCTCGCTTTCTCATTATCCACAGCAAAGTTAAAGAGAAGCCTGTTTCCAAGCTGCACCCTTTCCTGGTAGGGGAGACCCTCAGGAGCCATGTTGGCAGGCCTGAGGCCCAGCACCTCAGGTCTGGTGACTTGCTGGTAGAGTGCCGTACCGGGGCACACTCCAATGGGCTACTGAGGCTCCCCTCTATCGGAGACACTCCAGTGGAGGTCACTCCCCACAAAACGATGAATTCTTCTAGAGGAGTGATTAAAGATCAAGCATTGGCCGAACTGTCTAAAGATGAACTTGTACGGAACCTCAAGTCACAGGGGGTGACCTACGTCAGGCGCTTCGTTTCCAAACGAGGTGGTAGGGAGATCCGTCTCCCTACCATCATCCTGACGTTTGGCACCCCCACCGCTCCTACTACCATCTGGGGAGGTTACTACTCCCTAAAAGTGAAAAAGTATGTCCCTCTCCCCCTCCGGTGCTTTAAGTGCCAAAAGTATGGCCATGGGCAGAAGACATGCCGCCAGGCAGAGGCTCTATGCGCCCGCTGCACTAAGCCCGACTATGTACTAGTTGTAGGAGATGGATTGATCATGATAATTCAAGGGTAGTGCCAGATGAGCTTGGCGTCTTTACAGATGAGATTGGCAAAGCTCATCTGGCACTACCCTTGAATTATCATGATCAATCCATCTCCTGCTGCAGGACCCCGGGGCTACAGTTAAGGTGGTCGTTGAAAACAGGTTCTGCTGTATTGATCAGAGATGTTCTTCTGAATATGTGTGCTGGTCAGTGATATTGGACCTTCTGATATAAAGCCGCATGGTCCAAAATCAAACACCAGCACACACATGACCAGGTATAATTCCTTTAGGGTGGTCCGTGGCGAAGTGGTTAAGGCGCCTGCCACCAATGCTAAACTTGCAAGGTTCAATACCGGGTTCCGGCGTCGGACTTTTCTCCTCTACAGGGCTTGTAATTTTCCACGGTTTCGCGAATTTCTGCTATTAAAAAAAAAATCCGCCAAGAACAGTATGGTTTTCCGCGGAACAAAAAAGTTTGACGATTTTCCTCCAATGAAAAGTTTGTTGTGCGTGTCCTCAAGTCAAACGGAAACACGGAACTGCACATGCGCATGTCTGAATCATGAATAGTGACTGTCAGCTGAGCATCAGTGTGTGTTTACACTTAGATTTGTAGTTGGACTTTGTTGGCGAATAATAACTGTACGCTATGCATCGATAAAGACAGGCTACTTCAAGAGTTCAGCTGTGTGTAAGTAAGCAAGCTAGTATTTCCTTCACTATGTCATATGTATTTTGCTCATCAAGAATGCACATTAAAAATGCTACAATTTGTATGTGGGGGAAGAAGGGAGGTCATTCCCCTGCACCATCTACCAGTGCCTAGGTGGCACCTGGACCCGGCCAATTTCCTCTTTTTTAACTCCAGACTATTACAAGCCCTGCCTCTAGTAAGTGTCACCGTTAATTCGGGCGGACCGTCGGGGGTTCTTTCTCCGGGTACTCCGGCTCTTCCTCCCCCTCCACTTTGGTACCAGTTTCAGGTCACTTTATAAATTTCAAATACAAGTGATCAAAATGTCCGAAACCTCAGTAGCTGAGCTGACCCTTCACACCGCGTGAATGTCCTGTGTGTGTCTTGTATCTTGAATCTTGTACTGTGTTTGTCTTCAGAGTGAGTGTGTGTGTGTCACTTGAGCCGTGTGCGTGTTGGGTTCAGTTCACAGCGCTTTGAGCCGATTCGCAGAATTGGGTAAAGCGCCTATATAATAACCGGTATTATTATTATTAAACTTTACTGTGGGAATCTGACATGCGTAGAACTGTTACCACACCCCAGCTCACTTTGTGATTGAGAATGCTATTTCTGAGTGAGTGTTCATGTTGTACGCAATGTTTTTGATGCGCGCAGGGAGTGCTTTTGATGATGACGACAAGCTTCTCCCGACGGCCACTGCGTACTCGACGGACTCCAACTTCCTGAAGAAAAACCATCCTCTGTTTCTCATGGTAGGCGCCAGTTCTTGAGACACTCACCCCTCCATCGCTGGAACACGAGCAGTACTCAACTGCAAGAGGCACATATCCTCATGAGCCCCCGCATTTGTGGGGGCTCATGAGGATTTATGCCTCTTGCTGAAAACACTTTGCCTTTATGTTCGACTGAAGTTCAAGGGGTTAACCCTCTTCAGGCATGCAATAGCTCGGTGAACATGACCAAAACCCTGACCCTCCCGCTGAACAGTACCAGTAGCTGCATGCACAAAGGTGCTTTGAGCTGCCCCCAGATATGGGGCGACCAGGATAATTCCCAGATAAGGGGCGACCAGGATAATTCCCAGATATGGGGCGACCAGGATAATTCCCAAGGGGCGACCAGGATAATTCCCAGATAAGGGGCGACCAGGGTAATTCCCAGATATGGGGCGACCAGGATAATTCCCAGATATGGGGCGACCATGATAATTCCCAGATATGGGGCGACCAGGATATTTCCCAGATAAGGGGCAACCAGGATAATTCCCAGATATGGGGCGACCAGGATAATTCCCAGATAAGGGGCGACCAGGATAATTCCCAGATATGGGGCGACCAGGATAATTCCCAGATAAGGGGCGACCAGGATAATTCCCAGATATGGGGCGACCAGGATAATTCCCAGATATGGGGCAACCAGGATAATTCCCAGATAAGGGGCGACCAGGATAATTCCCAGATATGGGGCGACCAGGATAATTCCCAGATATGGGGCAACCAGGATAATTCCCAGATAAGGGGCGACCAGGATAATTCCCAGATATAGGGCGGCGACCAGGATAATTCCCAGATAATGGGCGACCAGGATAATTCAAGGGATAATTCAAGGATGGTGCCAAAATAGCTAGGTGCCCGGAGGATAGTACAATATTGAAGAACTCGGTGTCAGTTTGTTATGCAAGTGGTTTTTTCAGGGGGGAGGGGGGGGGGGGGAATGGGGGGGGGGGGTGTTAGAAAATATTTATTAACCCCTTCACTGCAGGTGGACGCAGATAGTATGTTTTAAATCACAGTAAATTCAATGTTAAGATCCGTGGCCGTCATAGGAACGTGCACACAAAGTGGCGACAGGAGGAGGCATAGATCCTCATGAGCCCCTGCATTCGCGAGGGGCTCATGAGGATTTGTGCCTCTTGCAGTTGGGTGGTGTTTACTTTTTCTTGGCAATAAAGGGGTCAGATTGTATGTGAGCGTGATCTGGGGAAGTGTGTTTGACGATGTTTTGTCCGCCCGCAGGTAAGCAAGGAGCGTGAGGTGTTGTTGGACCACCCTCTAGTGAAGTCCCTACTGAACCACAAGTGGAACACGTTCGGGCGCTTCTTCTACTACCTGTCCTTCTTCATCTACTGCATCTTCCTGGTCTTTCTCACGGGATACATTGTGCAGGCCGAGTTCCCACAGACAGACTTGTAAGGCTTTTGGTCTTTATTGTTGGTCGGCCATTGGGCTAATGTGTTAATAATTTGAGCTATCTTCTGTCTGTGTGAGTACATCGAGCTATCTTCTGTCTGTGTGAGTACATCGAGCTGTCTTTGCCGATGACTCCCAGCTGTACAAACACGCTACTCCCGACCAAGTCCCTAGCGCCATCCTAAGCCTTCAGAACTGTATCAAGTCCCTAGCGCCATCCTAAGCCTTCAGAACTGTATCAAGTCCCTAGCGCCAACCTAAACCTTCAGAACTGTATCAAGTCCCTAGCGCCAACCTAAACCTTCAGAACTGTATCTGTGATGTCAAAGAGTGGATGTCATCAAAACAAACTTCAATGTAATGATGATAAAACTGAGTGTCCTATAATCAAACCCCCCCCAGATTGACCAGTTCATTTTCCCTCCCCACGTCCATGGCCATATGAACCAGCATCATCAATTTCTCACACACCGCCAAGAATCTTGGAGTAACCCTGGACGAAACACTGTCCATGAACCAACAGATTGTCAACACCTGTCGCACAACCTACATGGAGCTCCGTCGCATTTCTTCTATCAGACACTATTTGACCATCGAAGCCACAAAAACCCTCATCTGTGCATTTGTTCTTTCCAAGCTGGACTATTGTAATTCACTGTAAGCAGGTTGTCCCAAATATCAGATTAACAGGCTTCAAAAAGTTCAGAATTCTGCTGCGGGGCTTATCACCAAAAAGTGCAAAACTGATCATATTACACCTGTACTTAAATCCCTCCACTGGCTCCCTGTGGCTGCAAGAATTCAGTATAAACGTTCTTCTGTCTGCTTCAGCTGCATTTCCACATCAAGCCCCCTGTACCTGTTCTCTCTCCTGCAGCTGTACACTCCCTCAAGACAACTCAGATCCTCTGCTGACAGCCGCATTTTGCGTGTACCTTTTTCCATACCAAGTCTTTTGGCCAGCGGTCTTTTTCATATCTTGGGCCGCTGTACTGGAACGAACTCCCCTCCCATGTCCGCCACAGTGCTTCAAAAGACGTTTTTAAATCTGCGCTAAAAACACACCTTTGCCAACTCCATTACCCCACTGATTAATCATTGACTGCTGAGGATTCTGTTGTAGTTTTGCTGTGGTGCCTGGAATTTGTGTGTGTGTGTGTGTGTGTGTGTGTGTGTGTGTGTGTGTGTGTGTGTGTGTGTGTGTGTGTGTGTGTGTGTGTGTGTGTGTGTGTGCAGGTGTAATATTGTGTACAGTTTTTGTAATTGTATTTTTGAAATTTGTAAGGCGCCTAGAACTCTACCCGAGGATAGGCGCCATAAAAATCATTATTATTATCTTCTGTCTGTGTGAATACATCAAGCTATCTTCTGTCTGTGTGAATACATTGAGCTATCTTCTGTCTGTTTGAATACATCGAGCTATCTTCTGTCTGTGTGAATACATCGAGCTATCTTTTGTCTGTGTGAATACATCGAGCTATCTTTTGTCTGTGTGAATACATCGAACTATCTTCTGTCTGTGTAAATACATCGAGCTATCTTCTGTCTGTGTGAGTACATTGAACTATCCTCTGTGTGAATACATCGAGCTATCTTCTGTCTGTGTGAATACATCAAGCTATCTTCTGTCTGTGTGAATACATCGAGCTATCTTCTGTCTGTGTGAGTACATCGAACTGCCACACTCACACTCCTGCACCATGCATACACACATTTAGAAAAACCTGGCTCTTTTGTACGCATTCTTTTTATAGACTTTTCTTCAGCCTTCAACACTATACAACCCTATCTCATAGCTCAAAATCTTCTCTGTTACAACGTATCGCCAAGGCTTATCCTATCGATTAATTTGACCTTGCCTGTGTCTTTTTTATCTGCTAACTGTCATTTACCTTACTGAGTCGCTTCTGTATGACTACTCACTAACCAGATAGGTGAGGCTGGCGCTGATTGATATGTACTTTGTGAATCCCTTGGGGACTTTTTCAGCGCTGGCCGTACGTTTCTTTGGATCCCTTGCCCTTCCCTGTCGGACGCCTGGTCGCCGGTACTTGGATTTATGCGCGGGTGTGGGGGGCGATCGTGTGCATTCCTTTGGGGATGTATGTGGTCGTCTTGTTCGCATGCCTGTGCGTTCGTCCGTGGGCTGGTGGGTGCCTGTTGGGTGGGGCTGGTGGCTCTGGTTGTTTGCCTTCCCCCTCCCCCCCCCACCCCCCTCCCCTCCCCTTTTTTTTCTCTCTCTCTCTCTCTCTCTCTCTCTCTCTCTCTCTCTCTCTCTCTCTCTCTCTCTCTCTCTCTTCCCTTTCCTCCTCCCCTTCCCCCGCCCCTTTTGTCTTTCTCTCCCCCCACACCCGTTTTTTTTTTTTTTTTTTTTTTTGAGTTACCCTTGAAGATGGTTTCACAACTACCTACTCTCCTCTTATACCATTATTCTCTTACTGATTTTGATTATTTGCTTTGTTTCATTGATATTTCTTGTTGTGTACCATGCTAAATGCTGGGTTTTTTTTCCCGGGGTTCTCCCGTTTTTCCCCGAGGTAGTCCTCAACTTGATGGTGATATAAAGTTTGCCTTCGGGTTGGCGTTTAGCAGGCTTTGTGTATTAGACACACAGCCTACTTCGTGCCCAAGGGTACTCCCCGTTCGTTCGTTCTCTCTCTCTCTCTCTCTCTCTCTCTCTCTCTCTCTCTCTCTCTCTCTCTCTCTCTCTCTCTCTCTCTCTCTCTCTCTCTCTTTCTCTCTCTTTCTCTCTCCCCCCCTCTCTCTCTCTCTCTCTCTCTCTCTCTCTTCCCCCCCCCTCTCTCTCTCTCTCTCTTTCTCTCTCTCTCTCTTTCTCTCTCGCGGTCTCTCTCTTCTCTCTCTCTCTCTCTCTCCCCGGCCTCACACACGCGCATTTACTTTTGGCCGGCTCGCTCCTGCGCGCGCTTACACACACTCTTGTCTCTCGTGTTTAGTTTTTCTCGGAATCTTTCTCTTACGATTTTTTTCTTTGACGTCATTTTTACTTCTGTTCTTCCTTTTCTTTTCTTTTTCTTTTTATTTTTACGTCACCTTCAGTTGCCACATTCCTTCTGCATATGAAGATAAGTAGCGGCTAATGTCTCTGTTTGTTTGTCTATTTTGACAAAGGGTATTTACCCGAAATATTAATAAATTGTGTTGTACCGTTTTTTTTAAGCGTGTTTCTTTCTCCGTTGGGTACTTCTTATCCTATGGATTGTCAACTTCCTTGTAAATAGGACCCAGTCAGTTCGCTTTCAAACAGCTCTCTCATCCCTTAGGTCCACTTCCATAGGCGCCCCTCAAGGTACAGTTCTCTCCCCTGTGCTGTTCACACTGTACACTAACGATTGTAGTGGCACTGACTCTACCCTTCTTATAAAATACTCGGATGACACTGCCTTAGAAGATCTCTCCAATAATGATGCGACTTACTTTGCAGAAGTAGAACGTTTTAGTGTTTGGTGTAAAGATAATTTTCTAGTCCTAAATGTGAGTAAGACCAAGGAACTACTGATAGACTTTCGAAGAAACCCTGCCCCTGTCCCTGTTCTGATGATCGATGATGTGTCTGTTGAGCGTGTGACTGAGTATAAGTATCTTGGAACAGTCATAGATGATAAGTTGTCCTTTAACGCAAACACCACCCTCATACACAAGAAATGTCAGTCACGCATCTACTGCCTCCAGAAACTCAGGAAGCTGAATGTGAACCCCTCTGTCCTTCAAACTTTTTACTGCTCTTTTATTGAGTCTGTCATCACTTTCGGTTCTGTGTGCTGGTATGGAGGTCTGAGTGTGAAGAACAAGAACACCCTGGCACGAATGGTAAACATCTGCAGCAAAGTGACTGGCAGTAAGCAAAACAGTGTGGAGTCCCTGTATGAACAGCGTGTGGTGAGAAAGGGTAGGCGGATAGCTTCAGACAGATCCCATGTCCTTGCCCACCTCTATGAACTCCTCCCCTCTGGCCGCAGACTCCGCACGCACAAAGCTAGAACACTTAGACTACAGCACAGTTTCATCCCCAAATCCATCACTCTAAGCAATCTGTAGGTACATCCACGCATACCCAACCCTAACTCCTCCCCATATCCCCCTTTACCTGTGCAATCAGTAGGAATGGAGCTTGTTGATTTTAGAGAAGTGATTATATTTTTTAATATTGTGTTTTATTTGGTGGTGAACATGTACATACTGGGATTGCTGTTACTGAGTGTTTACCCACTAATTATTTTACTACGGTAGACTCTAATTATGCAGCTTGTGTAATAATGTGTAGTAATGTACTGTGTCGTTTGTATAATAAGTAGTGAGGGTTAGGACTAGGTTGAAACACACGTATTATGTATGCATATGTAGAGGTGGGTGTGAATGTATAGGTGCCGCTCAGTTCAGTCCATAAAAGATGTTTGTGTGAGATGTGTAAGAGTTATGTGTAAAGATTTTGTAGTGTTTACTTTATATCCATTTGGAATTTGTAGCTGTGCAAGTGCAGGGAGAAAATGTTCATAATTATGCTATAATGTTTTTATGTCTTGTTCGTACTATTTGTTATAAATGTACCACAACCAAATTTCTCTTTTCAAGATAATAAAGTACTCTTATTCTTATTATTCTTCTGTCTGTGTGAATACATCAAGCTATCTTCTGTCTGTGTGAGTACATCGAACTATCTTCTGTCTGTGTGAATACATCAAGCTATCTTCTGTCTGTGTGAATACATCAAGCTATCTTCTGTCTGTGTGAATACATCAAGCTATCTTCTGTCTGTGTGAGTACATCGAACTATCTTCTGTCTGTGTGAATACATCGAACTATCTTCTGTCTGTGTGAATACATCAAGCTATCTTCTGTCTGTGTGAGTACATCGAGCTATCTTTTGTCTGTGTGAATACATCAAGCTATCTTCTGTCTGTGTGAATACATCAAGCTATCTTCTGTCTGTGTGAATACATCAAGCTATCTTCTGTCTGTGTGAGTGCATCGAACTACCTTCTGTCTGTGTGAATACATCAAGCTATCTTCTGTCTGTGTGAATACATCAAGCTATCTTCTGTCTGTGTGAGTACATCGAACTATCTTCTGTCTGTGTGAATACATCAAGCTATCTTCTGTCTGTGTGAGTACATCGAGCTATCTTTTGTCTGTGTGAATACATCGAGCTATCTTTTGTCTGTGTGAATACATCAAGCTATCTTCTGTCTGTGTGAATACATCAAGCTATCTTCTGTCTGTGTGAATACATCAAGCTATCTTCTGTCTGTGTGAGTACATCGAACTATCTTCTGTCTGTGTGAATACATCAAGCTATCTTCTGTCTGTGTGAATACATCAAGCTATCTTCTGTCTGTGTGAGTACATCGAGCTATCTTTTGTCTGTGTGAATACATTGAGCTATCTTCTGTCTGTGTGAATACATCGAGCTATCTTCTGTCTGTGTGAATACATCAAGCTATCTTCTGTCTGTGTGAGTACATTGAACTATCTTCTGTCTGTGTGAATACATCAAGCTATCTTCTGTCTGTGTGAGTACATCGAACTATCTTCTGTCTGTGTGAATACATCAAGCTATCTTCTGTCTGTGTGAGTACATCGAACTATCTTCTGTCTATGTGAATACATCAAGCTATCTTCTGTCTGTGTGAGTACATCGAACTATCTTCTGTCTGTGTGAATACATCAAGCTATCTTCTGTCTGTGCGTATACATGGAGCTGTCTTGTGTCTATGTGAATACATTGAGCTGTGTGTGCCAGCCTTGGTATTTTAGCTTCAATATATGCACTCAGGTCTTTGGCTCCATGAGGTTGTCCACTGAGCTGAAAGTCCAAGGGCCAACATCAGCCTTGCCTGGCCTGCGTCATGCGTGGGCCAGATAAGGGTGATGTCGACCTAATTTGTCTTCCTAAATCAGTGTACATTCGGCTGTATTATAATACGATTGTGAAAATAACATGGTCTGACTTTATGGTTTCCACATACCGTGATATACTGTGACTGACCTGTATATCTTTGTTTCTGTCTGTGTGATGCAGCTCCTCGATTTGCTAAGGCTGACTTGTATCTTCTTGTTTTTGTCTGTGTAATGCAGCAGCGCAGATCACCGGTCTTTGATTGAGAACGACGACTGTACCCAGGCTGTGAAGAACCAGCATCAGCAGAAACTGTTCTCCGTTATCGGCACCTACGTCATCATTGCTTTGGCCGCTTTCAACCTGCTGAAAGAGGTTGGTAACATACAGTCATCAGCTGGGGCCTGTGATTTGGGTGGGTCAGGAGGGTTCTTATCTGCTGAATGTGGGATCGAGACAGTGTCAGCTTGTCCCTGATAGGAAAACAAACAACGCATTTTCTAACTAATCCAGAACTGTATCTTACAAGTCACAGCAGGTGGTTTTGTTTCTTCAAAACACATTACCGATGGTATTACTAATAGGAATGGTTTCTTAGCTAGTCTAATTTTAGCCCAAAATTGTTGTGTACGAGTATGGCCATGATGGCAGGTGAGGGGCGCCATAGCCTAGGCGGTAACCCGAGTAGCCTCCCTTCCAATCCAACCGCGCATGCGCCCAGCGCTTAGCACACCAGTCAGTTTCTTTGCTAGACAGTGGAAGATTGTGTACATCCATGCGCCCAGCGCTTAGCACACCAGTCAGTGTCTTTGCTAGACAGTGGAAGATTGTGTACATCCATGCGCCCAGCGCTTAGCACACCAGTCAGTGTCTTTGCTAGACAGTGGAAGATTGTGTACATCCATGCGCCCAGCGCTTAGCACACCAGTCAGTGTCTTTGCTAGACAGTGGAAGATTGTGTACATCCATGCGCCCAGCGCTTAGCACACCAGTCAGTGTCTTTGCTAGACAGTGGAAGATTGTGTACATCCATGCGCCCAGCGCTTAGCACACCAGTCAGTGTCTTTGCTAGACAGTGGAAGATTGTGTACATCCATGCGCCCAGCGCTTAGCACACCAGTCAGTGTCTTTGCTAGACAGTGGAAGATTGTGTACATCCATGCGCCCAGCGCTTAGCACACCAGTCAGTGTCTTTGCTAGACAGTGGAAGATTGTGTACATCCATGCGCCCAGCGCTTAGCACACCAGTCAGTGTCTTTGCTAGACAGTGGAAGATTGTGTACATCCATGCGCCCAGCGCTTAGCACACCAGTCAGTTTCTTTGCTAGACAGTGGAAGATTGTGTACATCCATGCGCCCAGCGCTTAGCACACCAGTCAGTGTCTTTGCTAGACAGTGGAAGATTGTGTACATCCATGCGCCCAGCGCTTAGCACACCAGTCAGTTTCTTTGCTAGACAGTGGAAGATTGTGTACATCCATGCGCCCAGCGCTTAGCACACCAGTCAGTGTCTTTGCTAGACAGTGGAAGATTGTGTACATCCATGCGCCCAGCGCTTAGCACACCAGTCAGTTTCTTTGCTAGACAGTGGAAGATTGTGTACATCCATGCGCCCAGCGCTTAGCACACCAGTCAGTGTCTTTGCTAGACAGTGGAAGATTGTGTACATCCATGCGCCCAGCGCTTAGCACACCAGTCAGTTTCTTTGCTAGACAGTGGAAGATTGTGTACATCCATGCGCCCAGCGCTTAGCACACCAGTCAGTTTCTTTGCTAGACAGTGGAAGATTGTGTACATCCATGCGCCCAGCGCTTAGCACACCAGTCAGTTTCTTTGCTAGACAGTGGAAGATTGTGTACATCCATGCGCCCAGCGCTTAGCACACCAGTCAGTTTCTTTGCTAGACAGTGGAAGATTGTGTACATCCATGCGCCCAGCGCTTAGCACACCAGTCAGTTTCTTTGCTAGACAGTGGAAGGTTGTGTACATCCATGCGCCCAGCGCTTAGCACACCAGTCAGTTTCTTTGCTAGACAGTGGAAGGTTGTGTACATCCATGCGCCCAGCGCTTAGCACACCAGTCAGTTTCTTTGCTAGACAGTGGAAGGTTGTGTACATCCATGCGCCCAGCGCTTAGCACACCAGTCAGTTTCTTTGCTAGACAGTGGAAGGTTGTGTACATCCATGCGCCCAGCGCTTAGCACACCAGTCAGTTTCTTTGCTAGACAGTGGAAGGTTGTGTACATCCATGCGCCCAGCGCTTAGCACACCAGTCAGTTTCTTTGCTAGACAGTGGAAGGTTGTGTACATCCATGCGCCCAGCGCTTAGCACACCAGTCAGTTTCTTTGCTAGACAGTGGAAGGTTGTGTACATCCATGCGCCCAGCGCTTAGCACACCAGTCAGTTTCTTTGCTAGACAGTGGAAGATTGTGTACATCCATGCGCCCAGCGCTTAGCACACCAGTCAGTTTCTTTGCTAGACAGTGGAAGATTGTGTACATCCATGCGCCCAGCGCTTAGCACACCAGTCAGTGTCTTTGCTAGACAGTGGAAGATTGTGTACATCCATGCGCCCAGCGCTTAGCACACCAGTCAGTTTCTTTGCTAGACAGTGGAAGATTGTGTACATCCATGCGCCCAGCGCTTAGCACACCAGTCAGTGTCTTTGCTAGACAGTGGAAGATTGTGTACATCCATGCGCCCAGCGCTTAGCACACCAGTCAGTTTCTTTGCTAGACAGTGGAAGATTGTGTACATCCATGCGCCCAGCGCTTAGCACACCAGTCAGTGTCTTTGCTAGACAGTGGAAGATTGTGTACATCCATGCGCCCAGCGCTTAGCACACCAGTCAGTGTCTTTGCTAGACAGTGGAAGATTGTGTACATCCATGCGCCCAGCGCTTAGCACACCAGTCAGTGTCTTTGCTAGACAGTGGAAGATTGTGTACATCCATGCGCCCAGCGCTTAGCACACCAGTCAGTGTCTTTGCTAGACAGTGGAAGATTGTGTACATCCATGCGCCCAGCGCTTAGCACACCAGTCAGTTTCTTTGCTAGACAGTGGAAGATTGTGTACATCCATGCGCCCAGCGCTTAGCTCACCAGTCAGTTTCTTTGCTAGACAGTGGAAGATTGTGTACATCCATGCGCCCAGCGCTTAGCACACCAGTCAGTGTCTTTGCTAGACAGTGGAAGGTTGTGTACATCCATGCGCCCAGCGCTTAGCACACCAGTCAGTGTCTTTGCTAGACAGTGGAAGGTTGTGTATGTCTATGACTCTAGCTTCGGACTGTGTAGAGTTGTGGAAACCGGTCGTGGGGTTTTCGTGGAGGTGTTACCCTACGCTGGGCCTTATGTTAGGCTTGGACGCTTTCTTTTGGGACTTTCTTCATCAGTGTTTGTGCCTTAGACCTGACGAGTCAGCGGCGCCCTATGAACTGTGCTCGCGCGCCTCGAGGCCGGTCTGGCCGTAGTGTGTTTCACACTTCGTGTGTCCTGAACTTCTCCTTCACTCTACTGCTAGCCTCGGAGTGCCCGGTGTTAGACTTGGACGCTTTCCTGTGGGAATTTTCCTCGTCGGTCTTTGTGCCTTAGACCTGACGTGACCATGGCGTCTTGTGATCTGTGCTCACGCGCCTCGGTGCCAGACTGTTCGTGGCGTTTCGCACGTCGTGTGTCCGGAACTTTCTGCTTAGCGCCAGGACTATCTTCAGGGTGTCGGGTGTAGGTGGACGCTTCCTGAATTTCGTCGGCGGTGTTCCTAGCATCGGGGACCGGACGTGCCAGCAGCACCTGCGTGGACGCCTGTCACGGACCGGGATTGCATCGAGCCTGCCTTCAGCCGTGGGTCCTGGACTCCGCAGTTTTCTGGTTGGTCTTTGACCTGTGTTGGTGCCCTGCTTCTTCGGATGGCAAGATAAAACCTCGGTTATTGCCTACGTCAGGCGCTCAAGGGGGGAATAGAGCACCGGGCGTCGGCATACGCCGTGCACTTAAACTTCATTCTTATGCGTGGATTCGTATTGCGGGCCCACGAGGGCACGCTCGCTCGCATGTCTTTGTGCAATATGTTGCAGTTGGCAAGTCCGCACCTGCACGCGATGTGGGCAGTTCCAGTGGCCGAGTGACAAGCATGCCGTTTGCCTGCCCTGTTCCGGATGTTCCTCCACCCACCCGTGCCCGGTCTGCGCCCCATGGCTGGAAGAACAGTGGACCCAGCTATGGAGTATCTACTGCCGCGAACGGCCGACGCCAGCACGGGGAAAGATCCAACACCGGTACGTGCCACAGACCCGTCAAGTGGCCCTTACCGAGTGAGTGAGCTGTCAACGCCGCGACTTAGGCCGCGAGCCCGAGCTCTAGTACCGGCATCCACCACAGTACCGTCGAGTGGTCTCTGTCAGCCCTGAAAGTCTAAAATTTTGCCCACCAGCCTTTGGCTAGTGACTTCCAAGTTTTACTAGCCAAACTGAAAATGTTACTAGCCAAAACTGAAAATTTTACTAGTACTGAAAATAGCCCAACTCAACAATATAATGTACCACAAGTGTTTGACGCCCAATGTTAGAGTGTTTTCTGCCCAGAGGCATTGAGAACAAATATTTGAACAGACAATCATAACCAAGTTCATGTTTATGTCCTGACTTCAAGCTTTTGTTAGTATCAAGTGGAGAAATAACTGACAAAGTCCCCATGTGAACTGTGGTGAGGTTTTTTATTTATTAATTTTTTGTAGTAGAGCTGGGCTTCTGTTTGCACAACAGGTTAAAGGGTCTGTAGACCCCCAGGTGTAAATTTTAGAGGGTACACAGATCCTAGCATTATAGAGGGTCCGCAGATTTATTTAAGAAAAACTGCATCATCTGTATGTTCCTTAAAATAAATTATCCCCACCCGGGTCTGCCCTGGGGGACTTGAGTGGGGTTAACTACCTTTTAGTTCCCAGGGTCACCCTGGTCAGCCCCACAGGGTGGGTTTTTCCCTCTATTCTGGGGCATGTGTTTCTGTCTACCCTTGGTCCATTCACCTGTATTTGTCTTTTTAAAACTCTCCCAACTGTCTGCACTGCCTGTAGCTCTTGATATTGGATGTGTGTTGCTAAATGGTCTTAGCTTTATTTAGGCCCCATGGCTTAGGTTTATTTAACGTATTGGACCGGCTGGCGACATACATTCAATATTCTGTTTCTTTTCTTTTTTTCACAAGCAGTGCAGGCACGTCTTGAGAAAGCCTTGTTGCTGTCGGGATGTTAAGCAATGTACAATCAATCAATCATTAAAATAAATTTTAAATCTCATTTCACTCTCTCCTCTTTAAATGTGTTGTGACAGTGTGTGTGTGTCTTTTCCATGATACTGATTCTTTAACTGGTGAGCTATCGCGCAAAAGCCTGTCTCCCTCGCTCTCTCACACACAGAAAAACATATCTATTTATTTATTTGTATGATTGTTTGATAATGTATTGTAACAGAGAATGTAGCGTTTTCTGCTGAACGCGGCAGATTGACAACCAACGTTTGACTTGTCTAAAGTGTGTGTGTAGTGTGTGTGTGTGTGTGAACTTAAGTTTGTTTCAACCCGTTTAACCACTCAGAAAGACGTGTTTCTCAATTTTTGGCCTAATAACTGTGTACCAGAAGATGGATCGACCACGATTAAAAAAAACCTGACAAACTTATTTCTGTTCAAATTTCTGGACTTGCTTTTGAGTTTGCCTCAGTGCTCATTGCGCATGCCATTCGAGTGCCGTCGTGCTTTAGCCATGGAAATACACTCAGCACAGCCATGACCTCTGAAAACTGTGTCGTAGCGGTGGTTCCACACACGGCCCAGGGTTAGCATTTCTGGTACTGTCGCTTGTCGATGGAGATGGCGGTGTTGAAGTGCAACTTTATTCTTAGCGATTATCAAGATCAGACAGTGCCGGATTGAAGAATCCGAAGCATTCCAGCTCTTCCTTTGCTTTTTCTCCGCCATGTACAACTTCGTTCAAGATCAAAAGCGAAACGCACGATGCCGTATCCCATGATAGTATTATGGTGACGTCACAGCAAGTAACGCGTTCAACATGCAGCGCGCACTTTGTAATAACATGCTGACACCACACATAAACTAACAGTTTGCACGCCCTGTTACACTCACACGGACCCCGGCGTCGGGTCGATTCTGAACGCAGCCGCGACTGAGCGAGCGGCTAAACGAAACAATTCAGTCGTCAATAAAAATAGAACGACTGTCACCGACCTCTGTTATGGTACACACAGTTCGAGTGACGTGTTCGGCTACTGCCGCAATGTGATGTTATAGAGGCGGCTCGCGGTGGCAGGTCACGCGCCGGAGTACCTGATGTTCGGCTGGGTTCGGCTGGCGGTTAGCCGTTGGATTGGAAAACGCACGATCGCACTCGCATTTGGCGAGTGGGTATTTTTTTTTACTCGCCAAATTTTTTTTTCACTCGCCATGGCGAGTAAATTACTCGCCATTTTCAGGGCTGTCTGTGCGGTCAAGGATCGTCGAGCGCCACGGGCTAGGCCTCGAGACAAGCACCGGTAGCCACCACAGTCCCGTCGAGTGGTCTCTACCCGGCGGTGATGCCCCTGACTGGAAGAGCAGCGGACCCAGCTATGGAGCTTCTACCGCTGCGAATGGCCGACACTAGCACGGGGGAAAGATCCAACACCGGTACGCGCCACAGACCCGACAAGTGGCCCTTACCAGGTGGAAGAGCCTTCAACGCTGCGGCCCAGGCCGCGAGCCGGAGCTCTAATACCGGCAGCCACCACAGTCCCGTCGAGTAGTCTCTGTGCGGTCATGGATCCTTGATGGCCCACTGAGTGTATGTCATAATGAATGCGTGTGCAGCAAGCGAGGATGTATTTTTTACTGTCGCCATGTCACACAAAAATCCTTGTAACGTTTTACTTGGTGAATAAATGTCTTATGTCTTATGTCTAGGGCTCGAGGCAAAGCATCGGCAGCCATCACGGGCCCATCGAGTGGCCTCTACTCGGTAGTGACGCCTTTCGGCACGAGATCAGACACGTGGGCGAGCTTCAGCACCAGTAATTGTCACAGACCCGCCGAGGGCGGTCTACTACGTGTGGAGACTCGCACGCAACAGGATGGTCCAGTCACTGCCATCTCCTCGCCATGACTAGAGGCCAGCGCAGAGTCGGCTCTCCAGAGTTGCGTTCGGGGACCTGACCGGATGTGCTCCCGTTCCCGGGCTGAAAGCAGTAGACACGGCGCGGCATCGCGACAAGACATCACGCCGGGCCACACGGCCGCTGCAACCGGGGGTTTATGCCAGCACAGACAAGATAAGATGTCCCGGCCGTGGTAAGTGCCTTTCTCTTCGGCGGCACGAGATTGCTGGGCCAGGCGGCACTTGCGTGACTTAGGCAGCGGGACGGGCACTATGCCTAGAACATCGGCCGGTGCCAACCAACTTGTAAGTTCGGAGAAGGCCCAGTTTGAGGCTGGCCCGCGGCTTGCGGGTCCCCCAATCCTCAACCCTAGTCCGGCACAGACGATCGGCGTCACACTCCTTCAGGAATTGTCATCGGCGGTTCTCTGCCCAGGCGTCTGGGGCACCTCGTGGCAGAAAGGTCAATGGAAGGAATGCACGACCGGATAATTCTGCTGCGCTTGCGGGCGCCCGCTCACCATGTTATTTAGAGATGAGCCGGGTTCACGCTGATTCTCACGCCTGTCTACCCTCAGGACGGTCAGTTTGGACCACAGAGTGGGAAGAACCTAGCGGACGTCTGTCGGGACTAGCCTTAGGTCGACCGATCCTTACTCAAGTCCAACAAAGTCCGTTACAAGTACCGTCGCCCCGGGCGAGACTACAGGAGCAGCGAAAGTCTCGCGCCTGCTGCTTCCGGGCAGGTCGTCTGGGCCTACACTGGTTGCGCCATACGCCTGCCAGCCCAGCACGGAGATACGGCATCCTCCCCAGGGACCGCGCTTTTACACTGGACAGAATGAGACTGCAGGCCGTGGGCGGCCCGCGCGACGCAGTTTACTGCGAGCACAGCCTTGTCCTCGGCTCGCCACCCCTCCTCCGGGGCGGCGTCCAGCCACTACTAGTTGGTGACGTGTACACTTGGCTAACGCTTACAGCTGGAAGGTTAGTTAAGCGCTGTCAGCTAATGAGCCGTTATACCTTGGTAGCTTCGGCGACGACACAGGGTGCCTGCCACACCCTAGGACGTTAGCACGTTTTTCTCCGGCACCGGGTCTTGGCACGTCTGCCTGCGAGGATGACACTTGACTACGCAGGACTGAGCAACTGTACTGGGCTGCGGAGGCGATACAGAAGATCACAGTTTCTCGAGAACCAAACTCCATGACGGTGTTCGAGATGAAGTAAGGACTGAGCCTCTATCGTGCTGAGCTTCATGGATCGGAGACACTCCCTCCTCTAGCCGCGGTTACGAGCTTCCTGGCCTTCTGCTCTTCTCCTACCCTGCTGCTTACCTCTCCTGGGTTGTTGCCTTGTCGGCTTGCACTTTGTGTGCCAGTTCGTCACCGCCTCATCCTTCGGTGGGGAGCCCGCCCGAGACTTTGCCTCAGTGCAGGCTTGGACTGGGCCTTCAGCCCGGACTCGGTGACTTCCTAGATGATACAGAGCTGGCCGGAGTCCTCTTGGACAACGTTGCGTTCTAGTCTTCCCCAGGAAGGAGAAGAGGATACCATCTCCAGCCATTCCCTCCACTTACCCCTGGCGGAGCGACTTGCCGGGGTCAGGTACTCCCTCCGGTGGCTCTCGCAACCTCTGGGGGTTCTACCGCGGCTGTACTCCATTGCTGACAACACCAGTCGGACGTCTTCGTGCGCCACATCGACATCCGTAGACGATCCCCGCGCGGAATCGGTTGGAGCCCTCCTTGAGATGGATCGAGACGCACTGGGGATCCCCTTGGCTGACACGGTTCCTGGTCTACGTGGGTAAGTTCAACCTCTCGCCTTAGTGCCGCTTCTCTACCGGGGGTGGGACCTCGCACCGACCTCACGTAGGGCAGCTTCTGAAGCAGCGAACGCAGCTCTTCGCGAACCCAGCGCAGCGGCTGTCCCAAGAACAGAGGTACTCTGCCAAACGGGCATTTAACACTTAGCTCATATATAGCTAACTGTTGACTGACTGCCACCTATTCTGATCCCAGAGGAAGTGAATGTAAGGTGTGGGGAAGGGATGGGGTGGTTTAAAGTAGTGTATAATTGTGCGTGTGTGTCTGAGAGAGCAGGGTGTGCTGTTGTGCATGCGCAGTGAGTCCAGTGTTTTCCTGGAGAACAGCGCTATACAAGAACTATGTATTATTATTATTTTTAAACGGGGACTTCGGGGTCGGGATGGGTAAGTTCCACAGCGGACCTTCTCCCGCTGTGATGTCTCTACTGCCCCCGCCTTGCGACTCCTGCTTCCCCCCGGACGACCCCCGGCAGGCGACCTCAAGTATCAGGTTCCGGTGCGACCCATGCTGTGCCCTCACCTTCTTCACAGGACGTATCCCGACCAGCACCTCCTCCCCTCCTCCCGAGATGTCCCTTGCATCGACACAAGTCCCGCCACCAGGAACTCTTGGCAGTTACCTAGACCCTACCCTGCCTCCGCCAGATGGCCTCCAGTCATACTTGTCCAGCTTCGGGTGCCACGTCCACGAGACCAGGAGCTTCTCGCCCCCTCCGACTTCACCACAGTGGTCGACTACTTCAGAAGCAGACGGGGCACTCCTCCTCTCCCTGTACTTCCTCCTCTGCATCTCCGTTGGCGCGAAGTTCATGACATCACTTCTGAGCAAGAGACTTCCCGGGGCTTCCGCATGACCTGCCAACTCCTCGCGTGTCGCGGCCTGCTTCTCCGCACAGAGTGGACGGGCCGTCCAGACATCGTTCGGGTGATCTGCACAGGGGACACTTCCCCTGATCGCACCAAGAGGAGATCGACAGCTTCCCCGCTTCATCTCGCCGCATCCAAACCCGCTTGCCCGGCCGGTCGACGCTTCCTCCATCCCGTACGACAGCCTGGTCGCCTAAGCTGACGGTGCGCATCCCTAAGTTCTACTCGAGCTCAGCGGGTACAACGCGATTCCGTTCCGGGGGCCCATTCTGCTGGACCAAGTCGTGGACCACCGGCCGCCTGGACAGCGCCATGACTCCACCGCTGCGGTTCCCACCCGTGTCTCGAACGGCTCCTCCTTTATGCCCGGAGATTGTGCGGCAGGCCATCGCCTCCAGAGGCTTCTCAGGTGCGACAGTGGCAGCATCGCTACAGCCTGCGGAATCTCAACCAGACGATTCTATGAAGGGAAGGGGCGAGTCCTGTGCAACTGTTTGATGGCATGCGCCTCTCCCCCGTGTTGACAGAACTCAGCTGGCGGACACCTTCCTAGTGGTTCACTTGCCAGTGTTATCGCCGATCACCATTCGCGGCTACATGTCATGGTCGCTGACACGTACCGAATCTTGGGACGTACCGACCCGGATAACTGCAAGACCTCGCCGACCTGATGGCCCACTTGGTCTACAACGTCCCACCCTTCACTCCCTGTTGCCGCGATGGGACCTGTCTTGGCCTGTCCTTACATGGCTCTTCTCAACCCGCTTCGAACTGATCCAGTTGGCAAGACTACCAGATGTGATGCTGGAGACCTGCTTACTTTTGGCCCTCGCGTTGGCGTCCTAGGTCAGCAAGCTGCACGCCCAATCAGCACGCCCCGCTTGTTGCAGTTGCGGACGGATGGCTCGGCACTACTGCTACCTGACTCAGCGTTCTCGCCAAGAACCTAGCGCCTTGGCTGCCCTGCAGTTGGTCTCCATTCTACCATTGAAACACCCAGCCCCACCTCTGAGTCCAGACAACAGGACCCGGTGAGGGCCTTACGCGTATACCTGCGCCGGACCAAGCCACTACGCAGGGGACACACCCACCCACCCCTCCCTCTGTCCCCAAGTAGAAATGACAACTCAGCCCTAACGCTATCCTCCTGGCTTCGTTGGGTGATACGCTCCACCTACCACTACCTCGCCCCTGATAAAGCCAAACGAATTATCATCAGGGCACACGAGGTCAGAGCCATGGTCGCAAGCCTTGCTGTCGACCGCAACTCTGCTGTCAAAGACATTGTGGCGACCGTAGGATGGCGAGTGGAGACAACCTTTGCCCACTTCTACCTGCGGGACCTCTCCAGCCAGTGCCAGAACCTCTCGCTGATGGGAGACTTCGTGGCGGCGCAACACTCCCTCCCGGCGCCCTTGGCGCCATAAGTATCTTTGCTAAAATTAGAGGGAGGTTGCTTAGGGAGGGCAGCTCTAGTAGTCTCTAAGGCGTGGGTTAGGGGCGTTATAGCGGCACCCGCTTCCTCTTCGGGATTCTTCCTACTAGTAATACCATCGGTAATGTGTTTTGAGGAAACAAATGAATTTTTCTTTAAAATAAATTTTTTCGAAAAATACTTACCAATGGTATTACTCGAAGGTCCCTCCCACCTGCCCCGCTTGCTGCTGGTCCGCTAAGAAACTGACCGGTGTGCTAAGCGCTTGGTGCATGTGCGGTTGGATTGGAAGGGAGGCTACTCGGGTTACCGCCTAGGCTATGGCGCCCCTCACCTGCCATCATGGCCATACTCGTACACAACAATTTTGGGCTAAAATTAGACTAGCTAAGAAACCATTCCTATTAGTAATACCATTGGTAAGTATTTTTCGAAAAAATTTATTTTAAAGAAAAATTCATTTTTTTAAAATCACTTATTTGTTACCCCCCCCCCCCCCCCCCCCCCCCATCCTCCTGGCATTCGTTGTGTGAAATGTGTCCTTTTTGCACCACCCACCCACCCACCCAATAAATATGTTCTGTCTGGTTGCCTCAGTTGTTACAAATCTACCAAGCCAAGCTGGCGTACCTGGGGTGGACCAACCTGATCGAGTGGACAACGTACGTTACAGCATTTCTGCTCGTCATCAGCTTCAACGAGTGTCAGCGGGCGACTGGGCTCCGATATGTACGTGACTTTTGGAGTTTTTTATGTTTTTTTTTTTTTTTGTTTTATCTGTTTGGTTCTGTGTGTTTTGGGGTTGGTTTGTTGCTGTTTTGGGGTGGTGGGGGTGAGGTGGGTTTTTTTGTTGTTGTTGCTGTGGGTTTTTTTTTTTAAAGTATTGGGGGGGGGGGGGGATGTGTGTGTGTAGGTGCGTATACTTGTGTGTCTGTCAGTGACTGTGTTGTTGTATGGCGGTCACCGTTGTTGTGTGTAGTTATGGCAGTCACCATTGTGTGTATTGATGGCAGTCACCGTTGTTGTGTGTATTGATGGCGGTCACCGTTGTTGTGTGTATTGATGGCGGTCACCATTGTTGTGTGTATTGATGGCGGTCACCATTGTTGTGTGTATTGATGGCAGTCACTGTTGTTGTGTGTATTGATGGCGGTCACCGTTGTGTGTATTGATGGCGGTCACCGTTGTTGTGTGTATTGATGGCGGTCACCGTTGTTGTGTGTATTGATGGCAGTCACCGTTGTTGTGTGTATTGATGGCGGTCACCGTTGTTGTTAGAACTGGCAGTGGCAGATGGGAGCGATCTCCATTTTTCTGGCCTGGCTGAACCTCGTGCTGTTTATCCAGAAGTTTCCACAGCTGGGAATCTACGTGGTGATGTTCACGGATGTTCTCTACACCTTCTGCCAATTCTTCATCGTATTCTTCCTCTTTATCGTCGCCTTTGCTCTCGCGTTCTACACCGTCTTCCAAAATCAGGTAATGTGCAACCAGCAGGATCCTTACTTGCACAAACAAAGTGATGTTAAAATCAGGTAACGTGCAAACGTACAGCGGACTTGCACAGAGTGGTGTTAAAATCAGGTAACGTGCAAATGTACAGCGGAGTTGCACAGACAGAGTGGTGTTAAAATCAGGTAACGTGCAAATGTACAGCGGAGTTGCATAGACAAAGTGGTGTTAAAATCAGGTAACGTGCAAATGTATAGCGGAGTTGCATAGACAAAGTGGTGTTAAAATCAGGTAACGTGCAAATGTACAGCGGAGTTGCATAGACAAAGTGGTGTTAAAATCAGGTAACGTGCAAATGTACAGCGGAGTTGCATAGACAAAGTGGTGTTAAAATCAGGTAACGTGCAAATGTACAGCGGAGTTGCACAAAGTGGTGTTAAAATCGGGACACGTGCAAACGTACAGCAGACTTGCACAGACAGAGTGTTGTTAAACACAGGTCATATTGTTTGAGAACTGCGGTCACCAGGTGCAGTAGGCTTACATTCCATTTGCAAGTGTTCACCCCTTCACTGCCTGAAGGTGCCAAGCTAATCTGGCACTACCCTTGAATTATCATGGTCAAGCCATCTCCTGCTGTAGGAATCCGGGGCTAAAAGGGTAACTCAGCACCAGAGAGCCCTTGCCATAAACGAAACATAGATGTAAACTGTCATCAGCAAGAGATATAGATGCCCATGAGACCCTGCAACTGTGGGGCTGATGAGGATCTATATCTCTTGTAATGCGATCGTGTTGTTTTCCCCTCGGCATCCTGCTTGCTCTAGCAGTCTGTTGTTATTGTGTCAGTGTAGGACAGAATGCCCGTGCACCTACTTTCTTTATCTCTTTCCGTCATTTCTCGCGGTTTTCTCTTTCCTGCAGGTTCCATTTAAAGACGTGCCGCGGTCGCTGGTGAAGACATCGGTCATGATGATAGGAGAGTTTGAGTTTGATGCCATCTTCAATGACTCCACCAATCACCAGGTGCACTACCCAGCGGTCAGCTATGTCATCTTCGTCTTCTTCATGATTCTCATGTCCATCCTCATCATGAACTTGCTGGTCAGTGAGCACTCTACACATTACATACATCACTGGTCAGTCAGCACAACACATTACATACATCACTGGTCAGTCAGCACAACACATTACATACATCACTGGTCAGTCAGCACAACACATTACATACATCACTGGTCACTCAACATTCTTCACATTACATACATCACTGGTCAGTCAACATTCTTCACATTACATACATCACTGGTCAGTCAACATTCGTCACATTACATACATCACTGGTCAGTCAGCACAACACATTACATACATCACTGGTCAGTCAACATTCCTCACATTACATACATCACTGGTCAGTCAACATTCTTCACATTACATACATCACTGGTCAGTCAACATTCTTCACATTACATACATCACTGGTCAGTCAGCACTACACATTACATACATCACTGGTCAGTCAACATTCTTCACATTACATACATAACTGGTCAGTCAACACTACACATTACATACATCACTTGTCAGTCAACATTCTTCACATTACATACATCACTGGTCAGTCAGCACAACACATTACATACATCACTGGTCAGTCAACATTCTTCACATTACATACATCACTGGTCAGTCAGCACAACACATTACATACATCACTGGTCAGTCAACATTCCTCACATTACATACATCACTGGTCAGTCAACATTCTTCACATTACATACATCACTGGTCAGTCAACATTCTTCACATTACATACATAACTGGTCAGTCAGCACTACACATTACATACATCACTGGTCAGTCAACATTCTTCACATTACATACATCACTGGTCAGTCAACACTACACATTACATACATCACTGGTCAGTCAACATTCTTCACATTACATACATCACTGGTCAGTCAGCACAACACATTACATATATCACTGGTCAGTCAACATTCTTCACATTACATACATCACTGGTCAGTCAGCACTACACATTACATACATCACTGGTCAGTCAGCACTACACATTACATACATCACTGGTCAGTCAGCACTACACATTACATACATCACTGGTCAGTCAACACTACACATTACATACATCACTGGTCAGTCAACACTACACATTTCATACATCACTGGTCAGTCAACATTCTTCACATTACATACATCACTGGTCAGTCAACATTCTTCACATTACATACATCACTGGTCAGTCAACATTCTTCACATTACACACATCACTGGTCAGTCAGCACTACACATTACATACATCACTGGTCAGTCAACACTACACATTACATACATCACTGGTCAGTCAACATTCTTCACATTACATACATCACTGGTCAGTCAACATTCTTCACATTACATACATCACTGGTCAGTCAGCACTACACATTACATACATCACTGGTCAGTCAATATTCTTCACATTACATACATCACTGGTCAGTCAACACTACACATTACATACATCACTGGTCAGTCAACATTCTTCACATTACATACATCACTGGTCAGTCAGCACAACACATTACATACATCACTGGTCAGTCAACATTCTTTACATTACATACATCACTGGTCAGTCAGCACTACACATTACATACATCACTGGTCAGTCAGCACTACACATTACAAACATCATTGGTCAGTCAGCACTACACATTACATACATCACTGGTCAGTCAGCACTACACATTACATACATCACTGGTCAGTCAACATTCTACACATTACATACATCACTGGTCAGTCAACATTCTTCACATTACGTACATCACTGGTCAGTCAACATTCTTCACATTACATACATCACTGGTCAGTCAGCACTACACATTACATACATCACTGGTCAGTCAACATTCTACACATTACATACATCACTGGTCAGTCAACATTCTTCACATTACGTACATCACTGGTCAGTCAACATTCTTCACATTACATACATCACTGGTCAGTCAACATTCTTCACATTACGTACATCACTGGTCAGTCAACATTCTTCACATTACGTACATCACTGGTCAGTCAACATTCTTCACATTACATACATCACTGGTCAGTCAACATTCTTCACATTACGTACATCACTGGTCAGTCAACATTCTTCACATTACGTACATCACTGGTCAGTCAACATTCTTCACATTACGTACATCACTAGTCAGTCAACATTCTTCACATTACATACATCACTGGTCAGTCAGCACTACACATTACATACATCACTGGTCAGTCAACACTACACATTACATACATCACTGGTCAGTCAGCACTACACATTACATACATCACTGGTCAGTCAGCACTACACATTACATACATCACTGGTCAGTCAACATTCTTCACATTACGTACATCACTGGTCAGTCAACATTCTTCACATTACATACATCACTGGTCAGTCAGCACTACACATTACATACATCACTGGTCAGTCAGCACTACACATTACATACATCACTGGTCAGTCAGCACTACACATTACATACACCACTGGTCAGTCAGCACTACACATTACATACATCACTAGTCAGTCAACACTACACATTACATACATCACTGGTCAGTCAACACTACACATTACATACACCACTGGTCAGTCAACACTCTTCACATTACGTACATCACTGGTCAGTCAACATTCTACACATTACATACACCACTGGTCAGTCAACATTCTTCACATTACATACATCACTGGTCAGTCAACATTCTTCACATTACATACATCATTGGTCAGTCAACATTCTTCACATTACATACATCACTGGTCAGTCAACACTACACATTACATACATCACTGGTCAGTCAACATTCTTCACATTACGTACATCACTGGTCAGTCAACATTCTTCACATTACATACATCACTGGTCAGTCAACACTACACATTACGTACATCACTGGTCAGTCAACATTCTTCACATTACATACATCACTGGTCAGTCAACATTCTTCACATTACATACATCACTGGTCAGTCAGCACTACACATTACATACATCACTGGTCAGTCAACATTCTTCACATTACATACATAACTGGTCAGTCAACACTACACATTACATACATCACTTGTCAGTCAACATTCTTCACATTACATACATCACTGGTCAGTCAGCACAACACATTACATACATCACTGGTCAGTCAACATTCTTCACATTACATACATCACTGGTCAGTCAGCACAACACATTACATACATCACTGGTCAGTCAACATTCCTCACATTACATACATCACTGGTCAGTCAACATTCTTCACATTACATACATCACTGGTCAGTCAACATTCTTCACATTACATACATCACTGGTCAGTCAGCACTACACATTACATACATCACTGGTCAGTCAACATTCTTCACATTACATACATCACTGGTCAGTCAACACTACACATTACATACATCACTGGTCAGTCAACATTCTTCACATTACATACATCACTGGTCAGTCAGCACAACACATTACATATATCACTGGTCAGTCAACACTACACATTACATACATCACTGGTCAGTCAACATTCTTCACATTACATACATCACTGGTCAGTCAGCACAACACATTACATATATCACTGGTCAGTCAACATTCTTCACATTACATACATCACTGGTCAGTCAGCACTACACATTACATACATCACTGGTCAGTCAGCACTACACATTACATACATCACTGGTCAGTCAGCACTACACATTACATACATCACTGGTCAGTCAACACTACACATTACATACATCACTGGTCAGTCAACACTACACATTTCATACATCACTGGTCAGTCAACATTCTTCACATTACATACATCACTGGTCAGTCAACATTCTTCACATTACACACATCACTGGTCAGTCAGCACTACACATTACATACATCACTGGTCAGTCAACACTACACATTACATACATCACTGGTCAGTCAACATTCTTCACATTACATACATCACTGGTCAGTCAACATTCTTCACATTACATACATCACTGGTCAGTCAGCACTACACATTACATACATCACTGGTCAGTCAACATTCTTCACATTACATACATCACTGGTCAGTCAACACTACACATTACATACATCACTGGTCAGTCAACATTCTTCACATTACATACATCACTGGTCAGTCAGCACAACACATTACATACATCACTGGTCAGTCAACATTCTTTACATTACATACATCACTGGTCAGTCAGCACTACACATTACATACATCACTGGTCAGTCAGCACTACACATTACAAACATCATTGGTCAGTCAGCACTACACATTACATACATCACTGGTCAGTCAGCACTACACATTACATACATCACTGGTCAGTCAACATTCTACACATTACATACATCACTGGTCAGTCAACATTCTTCACATTACGTACATCACTGGTCAGTCAACATTCTTCACATTACATACATCACTGGTCAGTCAGCACTACACATTACATACATCACTGGTCAGTCAACATTCTACACATTACATACATCACTGGTCAGTCAACATTCTTCACATTACGTACATCACTGGTCAGTCAACATTCTTCACATTACATACATCACTGGTCAGTCAACATTCTTCACATTACGTACATCACTGGTCAGTCAACATTCTTCACATTACGTACATCACTGGTCAGTCAACATTCTTCACATTACATACATCACTGGTCAGTCAACATTCTTCACATTACGTACATCACTGGTCAGTCAACATTCTTCACATTACGTACATCACTGGTCAGTCAACATTCTTCACATTACGTACATCACTAGTCAGTCAACATTCTTCACATTACATACATCACTGGTCAGTCAGCACTACACATTACATACATCACTGGTCAGTCAACACTACACATTACATACATCACTGGTCAGTCAGCACTACACATTACATACATCACTGGTCAGTCAGCACTACACATTACATACATCACTGGTCAGTCAACATTCTTCACATTACGTACATCACTGGTCAGTCAACATTCTTCACATTACATACATCACTGGTCAGTCAGCACTACACATTACATACATCACTGGTCAGTCAGCACTACACATTACATACATCACTGGTCAGTCAGCACTACACATTACATACACCACTGGTCAGTCAGCACTACACATTACATACATCACTGGTCAGTCAACACTACACATTACATACATCACTGGTCAGTCAACACTACACATTACATACACCACTGGTCAGTCAACACTCTTCACATTACGTACATCACTGGTCAGTCAACATTCTACACATTACATACACCACTGGTCAGTCAACATTCTTCACATTACATACATCACTGGTCAGTCAACATTCTTCACATTACATACATCATTGGTCAGTCAACATTCTTCACATTACATACATCACTGGTCAGTCAACACTACACATTACATACATCACTGGTCAGTCAACATTCTTCACATTACGTACATCACTGGTCAGTCAACATTCTTCACATTACATACATCACTGGTCAGTCAGCACTACACATTACATACATCACTGGTCAGTCAGCACTACACATTACATACATCACTGGTCAGTCAACATTCTACACATTACATACATCACTGGTCAGTCATCATTCTTCACATTACATACATCACTGGTCAGTCAACATTCTACACATTACATACATCACTGGTCAGTCAACATTCTACACATTACATACATCACTGGTCAGTCAACACTACACATTACATACATCACTGGTCAGTCAACACTACACATTACGTACATCACTGGTCAGTCAACATTCTTCACATTACATACATCACTGGTCAGTCAACACTACACATTACGTACATCACTGGTCAGTCAACACTACACATTACATACATCACTGGTCAGTCAACACTACACATTACATACATCACTGGTCAGTCAACATTCTTCACATTACGTACATCACTGGTCAGTCAACATTCTTCACATTACATACATCACTGGTCAGTCAACATTCTTCACATTACATACATCACTGGTCAGTCAACACTACACATTACATACATCACTGGTCAGTCAACATTCTTCACATTACATACATCACTGGTCAGTCAGCACAACACATTACATACATCACTGGTCAGTCAACATTCTTCACATTACATATATCACTGGTCAGTCAGCACTACACATTACATACATCACTGGTCAGTCAGCACTACACATTACATACATCACTGGTCAGTCAGCACTACACATTACATACATCACTAGTCAGTCAACACTACACATTACATACATCACTGGTCAGTCAACACTACACATTACATACATCACTGGTCAGTCAACATTCTTCACATTACGTACATCACTGGTCAGTCAACATTCTTCACATTACATACATCACTGGTCAGTCAACATTCTTCACATTACATACATCACTGGTCAGTCAACATTCTTCACATTACATACATCACTGGTCAGTCAACATTCTTCACATTACATACATCACTGGTCAGTCAACATTCTTCACATTACGTACATCACTGGTCAGTCAACATTCTTCACATTACATACATCACTGGTCAGTCAACATTCTTCACATTACATACATCACTGGTCAGTCAACATTCTTCACATTACGTACATCACTGGTCAGTCAACATTCTTCACATTACATACATCACTGGTCAGTCAACATTCTTCACATTACATACATCACTGGTCAGTCAACATTCTTCACATTACATACATCACTGGTCAGTCAGCACTACACATTACATACATCACTGGTCGGTCAGCACTACACATTACATACATCACTGGTCAGTCAACATTCTTCACATTACATACATCACTGGTCAGTCAGCACTACACATTACATACATCACTGGTCAGTCAACATTTTTCACATTACGTACATCACTGGTCAGTCAACATTCTTCACATTACATACATCACTGGTCAGTCAACATTCTTCACATTACATACATCACTGGTCAGTCAGCACTACACATTACATACATCACTGGTCGGTCAACACTACACATTACATACATCACTGGTCAGTCAACATTCTTCACATTACATACATCACTGGTCAGTCAGCACTACACATTACATACATCACTGGTCAGTCAACATTTTTCACATTACGTACATCACTGGTCAGTCAACATTCTTCACATTACATACATCACTGGTCAGTCAACATTCTTCACATTACATATATCACTGGTCAGTCAACATTCTTCACATTACATACATCACTGGTCAGTCAACATTCTTCACATTACATACATCACTGGTCAGTCAACATTCTTCACATTACGTACATCACTGGTCATTCAACATTCTTCACATTACATACATCACTGGTCAGTCAACATTCTTCACATTACATACATCACTGGTCAGTCAACATTCTTCACATTACATACATCACTGGTCAGTCAACATTCTTCACATTACATACATCACTGGTCAGTCAGCACTACACATTACATACATCACTGGTCGGTCAACACTACACATTACATACATCACTGGTCAGTAAACATTCTTCACATTACATACATCACTGGTCAGTCAGCACTACACATTACATACATCACTGGTCAGTCAACATTCTTCACATTACATACATCACTGGTCAGTCAGCACTACACATTACATACATCACTGGTCAGTCAACATTCTACACATTACATACATCACTGGTCAGTCAACATTCTTCACATTACATACATCACTGGTCAGTCAACATTCTACACATTACATACATCACTGGTCAGTCAACACTACACATTTCATACATCACTGGTCAGTCAACACTACACATTACATACATCACTGGTCAGTCAACACTACACATTACATACATCACTGGTCAGTCAACATTCTTCACATTACATACATCACTGGTCAGTCAACACTACACATTACATACATCACTGGTCAGTCAACACTACACATTACATACATCACTGGTCAGTCAACATTCTTCACATTACATACATCACTGGTCAGTCAGCACTACACATTACGTACATCACTGGTCAGTCAGCACTACACATTACATACATCACTGGTCAGTCAACATTCTACACATTACGTACATCACTGGTCAGTCAACATTCTTCACATTACATACATCACTGGTCAGTCAACATTCTTCACATTACATACATCACTGGTCAGTCAGCACTACACATTACATACATCACTGGTCAGTCAGCACTACACATTACATACATCACTGGTCAGTCAACATTCTTCACGTTACATACATCACTGGTCAGTCAGCACTACACATTACATACATCACTGGTCAGTCAGCACTACACATTACATACATCTCTGGTCAGTCAACATTCTTCACATTACATACATCACTGGTCAGTCAGCACTACACATTACATACATCACTGGTCAGTCAGCACTACACATTACATACATCACTGGTCAGTCAACATTCTTCACATTACATACATCACTGGTCAGTCAACACTACACATTACGTACATCACTGGTCAGTCAACATTCTTCACATTACATACATCACTGGTCAGTCAGCACAACACATTACATACATCACTGGTCAGTCAACATTCTTCACATTACATACATCACTGGTCAGTCAACACTACACATTACGTACATCACTGGTCAGTCAACACTACACATTACATACATCACTGGTCAGTCAACACTACACATTACATACATCACTGGTCAGTCAACATTCTTCACATTACGTACATCACTGGTCAGTCAACATTCTTCACATTACATACATCACTGGTCAGTCAACATTCTTCACATTACATACATCACTGGTCAGTCAACATTCTTCACATTACGTACATCACTGGTCAGTCAACATTCTTCACATTACATACATCACTGGTCAGTCAGCACTACACATTACATACATCACTGGTCAGTCAACATTCTTCACATTACGTACATCACTGGTCAGTCAACATTCTTCACATTACGTACATCACTGGTCAGTCAACATTCTTCACATTACATACATCACTGGTCAGTCAACATTCTTCACATTACGTACATCACTGGTCAGTCAACATTCTTCACATTACATACATCACTGGTCAGTCAGCACTACACATTACATACATCACTGGTCAGTCAACACTACACATTACATACATCACTGGTCAGTCAGCACTACACATTACATACATCACTGGTCAGTCAGCACTACACATTACATACATCACTGGTCAGTCAACATTCTTCACATTACGTACATCACTGGTCAGTCAACATTCTTCACATTACATACATCACTGGTCAGTCAGCACTACACATTACATACATCACTGGTCAGTCAGCACTACACATTACATACATCACTGGTCAGTCAGCACTACACATTACATACACCACTGGTCAGTCAGCACTACACATTACATACATCACTGGTCAGTCAACACTACACATTACATACATCACTGGTCAGTCAACACTACACATTACATACACCACTGGTCAGTCAACACTCTTCACATTACGTACATCACTGGTCAGTCAACATTCTACACATTACATACACCACTGGTCAGTCAACATTCTTCAAATTACATACATCACTGGTCAGTCAACATTCTTCACATTACATACATCATTGGTCAGTCAACATTCTTCACATTACATACATCACTGGTCAGTCAGCACTACACATTACATACATCACTGGTCAGTCAGCACTACACATTACATACATCACTGGTCAGTCAACATTCTACACATTACATACATCACTGGTCAGTCATCATTCTTCACATTACATACATCACTGGTCAGTCAACATTCTACACATTACATACATCACTGGTCAGTCAACATTCTACACATTACATACATCACTGGTCAGTCAACACTACACATTACATACATCACTGGTCAGTCAACACTACACATTACGTACATCACTGGTCAGTCAACATTCTTCACATTACATACATCACTGGTCAGTCAACACTACACATTACGTACATCACTGGTCAGTCAACACTACACATTACATACATCACTGGTCAGTCAACACTACACATTACATACATCACTGGTCAGTCAACATTCTTCACATTACGTACATCACTGGTCAGTCAACATTCTTCACATTACATACATCACTGGTCAGTCAACATTCTTCACATTACATACATCACTGGTCAGTCAACACTACACATTACATACATCACTGGTCAGTCAACATTCTTCACATTACATACATCACTGGTCAGTCAGCACAACACATTACATACATCACTGGTCAGTCAACATTCTTCACATTACATATATCACTGGTCAGTCAGCACTACACATTACATACATCACTGGTCAGTCAGCACTACACATTACATACATCACTGGTCAGTCAGCACTACACATTACATACATCACTAGTCAGTCAACACTACACATTACATACATCACTGGTCAGTCAACACTACACATTACATACATCACTGGTCAGTCAACATTCTTCACATTACGTACATCACTGGTCAGTCAACATTCTTCACATTACATACATCACTGGTCAGTCAACATTCTTCACATTACATACATCACTGGTCAGTCAACATTCTTCACATTACATACATCACTGGTCAGTCAACATTCTTCACATTATATACATCACTGGTCAGTCAACATTCTTCACATTACGTACATCACTGGTCAGTCAACATTCTTCACATTACATACATCACTGGTCAGTCAACATTCTTCACATTACATACATCACTGGTCAGTCAACATTCTTCACATTACGTACATCACTGGTCAGTCAACATTCTTCACATTACATACATCACTGGTCAGTCAACATTCTTCACATTACATACATCACTGGTCAGTCAACATTCTTCACATTACATACATCACTGGTCAGTCAGCACTACACATTACATACATCACTGGTCGGTCAACACTACACATTACATACATCACTGGTCAGTCAACATTCTTCACATTACATACATCACTGGTCAGTCAGCACTACACATTACATACATCACTGGTCAGTCAACATTTTTCACATTACGTACATCACTGGTCAGTCAACATTCTTCACATTACATACATCACTGGTCAGTCAACATTCTTCACATTACATACATCACTGGTCAGTCAGCACTACACATTACATACATCACTGGTCGGTCAACACTACACATTACATACATCACTGGTCAGTCAACATTCTTCACATTACATACATCACTGGTCAGTCAGCACTACACATTACATACATCACTGGTCAGTCAACATTTTTCACATTACGTACATCACTGGTCAGTCAACATTCTTCACATTACATACATCACTGGTCAGTCAACATTCTTCACATTACATATATCACTGGTCAGTCAACATTCTTCACATTACATACATCACTGGTCAGTCAACATTCTTCACATTACATACATCACTGGTCAGTCAACATTCTTCACATTACGTACATCACTGGTCATTCAACATTCTTCACATTACATACATCACTGGTCAGTCAACATTCTTCACATTACATACATCACTGGTCAGTCAACATTCTTCACATTACATACATCACTGGTCAGTCAACATTCTTCACATTACATACATCACTGGTCAGTCAGCACTACACATTACATACATCACTGGTCGGTCAACACTACACATTACATACATCACTGGTCAGTAAACATTCTTCACATTACATACATCACTGGTCAGTCAGCACTACACATTGCATACATCACTGGTCAGTCAACATTCTTCACATTACATACATCACTGGTCAGTCAGCACTACACATTACATACATCACTGGTCAGTCAGCACTACACATTACATACATCACTGGTCAGTCAACATTCTACACATTACATACATCACTGGTCAGTCAACATTCTTCACATTACATACATCACTGGTCAGTCAACATTCTACACATTACATACATCACTGGTCAGTCAACACTACACATTTCATACATCACTGGTCAGTCAACACTACACATTACATACATCACTGGTCAGTCAACACTACACATTACATACATCACTGGTCAGTCAACATTCTTCACATTACATACATCACTGGTCAGTCAACACTACACATTACATACATCACTGGTCAGTCAACACTACACATTACATACATCACTGGTCAGTCAACATTTTTCACATTACATACATCACTGGTCAGTCAGCACTACACATTACGTACATCACTGGTCAGTCAGCACTACACATTACATACATCACTGGTCAGTCAACATTCTACACATTACGTACATCACTGGTCAGTCAACATTCTTCACATTACATACATCACTGGTCAGTCAACATTCTTCACATTACATACATCACTGGTCAGTCAGCACTACACATTACATACATCACTGGTCAGTCAGCACTACACATTACATACATCACTGGTCAGGCAACATTCTTCACGTTACATACATCACTGGTCAGTCAGCACTACACATTACATACATCACTGGTCAGTCAGCACTACACATTACATACATCACTGGTCAGTCAACATTCTTCACATTACATACATCACTGGTCAGTCAGCACTACACATTACATACATCACTGGTCAGTCAGCACTACACATTACATACATCACTGGTCAGTCAACATTCTTCACATTACATACATCACTGGTCAGTCAACACTACACATTACATACATCACTGGTCAGTCAACATTCTTCACATTACATACATCACTGGTCAGTCAGCACTACACATTACATACATCACTGGTCAGTCAACACTACACATTACATACATCACTGGTCAGTCAACACTACACATTACATACATCACTGGTCAGTCAACATTCTTCACATTACATACATCACTGGTCAGTCAACACTACACATTACATACATCACTGGTCAGTCAACATTCTTCACATTACATACATCACTGGTCAGTCAACACTACACATTACATACATCACTGGTCAGTCAACATTCTTCACATTACATACATCACTGGTCAGTCAGCACTACACATTACATACATCACTGGTCAGTCAACATTCTTCACATTACATACATCACTGGTCAGTCAACACTACACATTACATACATCACTGGTCAGTCAACATTCTTCACATTACATACATCACTGGTCAGTCAACACTACACATTACATACATCACTGGTCAGTCAACATTCTTCACATTACATACATCACTGGTCAGTCAACACTACACATTACATACATCACTGGTCAGTCAACACTACACATTACATACATCACTGGTCAGTCAGCACTACACATTACATACATCACTGGTCAGTCAACACTACACATTACATACATCACTGGTCAGTCAACACTACACATTACATACATCACTGGTCAGTCAACATTCTTCACATTACATACATCACTGGTCAGTCAACATTCTTCACATTACATACATCACTGGTCAGTCAGCACTACACATTACATACATCACTGGTCAGTCAACATTCTACACATTACATACATCACTGGTCAGTCAACATTCTTCACATTACATACATCACTGGTCAGTCAACATTCTACACATTACATACATCACTGGTCAGTCAACATTCTTCACATTACATACATCACTGGTCAGTCAACATTCTTCACATTACATACATCACTGGTCAGTCAACACTACACATTACATACATCACTGGTCAGTCAACATCTACACATTACATACATCACTGGTCAGTCAACATTCTTCACATTACATACATCACTGGTCAGTCAACATTCTTCACATTACATACATCACTGGTCAGTCAACATTCTTCACATTACATACATCACTGGTCAGTCAACACTACACATTACATACATCACTGGTCAGTCAACACTACACATTACATACATCACTGGTCAGTCAGCACTACACATTACATACATCACTGGTCAGTCAGCACTACACATTACATACATCACTGGTCAGTCAACATTCTTCACATTACATACATCACTGGTCAGTCAACATTCTTCACATTACATACATCACTGGTCAGTCAGCACTACACATTACATACATCACTGGTCAGTCAGCACTACACATTACATACATCACTGGTCAGTCAGCACTACACATTACATACATCACTGGTCAGTCAGCACTACACATTACATACATCACTGGTCAGTCAACACTACACATTACATACATCACTGGTCAGTCAACACTACACATTACATACATCACTGGTCAGTCAACACTACACATTACATACATCACTGGTCAGTCAACATTCTACACATTACATACATCACTGGTCAGTCAACATTCTTCACATTACATACATCACTGGTCAGTCAACATTCTTCACATTACATACATCACTGGTCAGTCAACATTCTTCACATTACATACATCACTGGTCAGTCAACACTACACATTACATACATCACTGGTCAGTCAACATTCTTCACATTACATACATCACTGGTCAGTCAACATTCTTCACATTACATACATCACTGGTCAGTCAACACTACACATTACATACATCACTGGTCAGTCAACATCTTCACATTACATACATCACTGGTCAGTCAACATCTTCACATTACATACATCACTGGTCAGTCAACATCTACACATTACATACATCACTGGTCAGTCAACATTCTTCACATTACATACATCACTGGTCAGTCAACACTACACATTACATACATCACTGGTCAGTCAACATTCTTCACATTACATACATCACTGGTCAGTCAACACTACACATTACATACATCACTGGTCAGTCAACATTCTTCACATTACATACATCACTGGTCAGTCAACACTACACATTACATACATCACTGGTCAGTCAACATTCTTCACATTACATACATCACTGGTCAGTCAACATCTTCACATTACATACATCACTGGTCAGTCAACATTCTTCACATTACATACATCACTGGTCAGTCAACACTACACATTACATACATCACTGGTCAGTCAACATTCTTCACATTACATACATCACTGGTCAGTCAACACTACACATTACATACATCACTGGTCAGTCAACATTCTTCACATTACATACATCACTGGTCAGTCAGCACTACAATCATCAGTCACATTACATACATCACTGGTCAGTCAACATTCTTCACATTACATACATCACTGGTCAGTCAGCACTACACATTACATACATCACTGGTCAGTCAACATTCTTCACATTACATACATCACTGGTCAGTCAGCACTACACATTACATACATCACTGGTCAGTCAGCACTACACATTACATACATCACTGGTCAGTCAGCACTACACATTACATACATCACTGGTCAGTCAACACTACACATTACATACATCACTGGTCAGTCAACACTACACATTACATACATCACTGGTCAGTCAACATTCTTCACATTACATACATCACTGGTCAGTCAACATTCTTCACATTACATACATCACTGGTCAGTCAGCACTACACATTACATACATCACTGGTCAGTCAACACTACACATTACATACATCACTGGTCAGTCAACATTCTTCACATTACATACATCACTGGTCAGTCAACATTCTTCACATTACATACATCACTGGTCAGTCAGCACTACACATTACATACATCACTGGTCAGTCAACATTCTTCACATTACATACATCACTGGTCAGTCAACACTACACATTACATACATCACTGGTCAGTCAACATTCTTCACATTACATACATCACTGGTCAGTCAACACTACACATTACATACATCACTGGTCAGTCAACATTCTTCACATTACATACATCACTGGTCAGTCAGCACTACACATTACATACATCACTGGTCAGTCAGCACTACACATTACATACATCACTGGTCAGTCAGCACTACACATTACATACATCACTGGTCAGTCAGCACTACACATTACATACATCACTGGTCAGTCAACATTCTACACATTACATACATCACTGGTCAGTCAACATTCTTCACATTACATACATCACTGGTCAGTCAACATTCTTCACATTACATACATCACTGGTCAGTCAGCACTACACATTACATACATCACTGGTCAGTCAACACTACACATTACATACATCACTGGTCAGTCAACACTACACATTACATACATCACTGGTCAGTCAACATTCTACACATTACATACATCACTGGTCAGTCAACATTCTACACATTACATACATCACTGGTCAGTCAACATTCTTCACATTACATACATCACTGGTCAGTCAACATTCTTCACATTACATACATCACTGGTCAGTCAACACTACACATTACATACATCACTGGTCAGTCAACACTACACATTACATACATCACTGGTCAGTCAACATTCTACACATTACATACATCACTGGTCAGTCAACATTCTTCACATTACATACATCACTGGTCAGTCAGCACTACACATTACATACATCACTGGTCAGTCAACACTACACATTACATACATCACTGGTCAGTCAGCACTACACATTACATACATCACTGGTCAGTCAGCACTACACATTACATACATCACTGGTCAGTCAACATTCTTCACATTACGTACATCACTGGTCAGTCAACATTCTTCACATTACATACATCACTGGTCAGTCAGCACTACACATTACATACATCACTGGTCAGTCAGCACTACACATTACATACATCACTGGTCAGTCAGCACTACACATTACATACATCACTGGTCAGTCAGCACTACACATTACATACATCACTGGTCAGTCAACACTACACATTACATACATCACTGGTCAGTCAACACTACACATTACATACATCACTGGTCAGTCAACATTCTTCACATTACATACATCACTGGTCAGTCAACACTACACATTACATACATCACTGGTCAGTCAACATTCTTCACATTACATACATCACTGGTCAGTCAACATTCTTCACATTACGTACATCACTGGTCAGTCAACATTCTTCACATTACATACATCACTGGTCAGTCAACACTACACATTACATACATCACTGGTCAGTCAACATTCTTCACATTACGTACATCACTGGTCAGTCAACATTCTTCACATTACATACATCACTGGTCAGTCAACACTACACATTACATACATCACTGGTCAGTCAACACTACACATTACATACATCACTGGTCAGTCAACATCTTCACATTACATACATCACTGGTCAGTCAACATTCTTCACATTACATACATCACTGGTCAGTCAACATTCTTCACATTACATACATCACTGGTCAGTCAACATTCTTCACATTACATACATCACTGGTCAGTCAACATTCTTCACATTACATACATCACTGGTCAGTCAACATCTTCACATTACATACATCACTGGTCAGTCAACATTCTTCACATTACATACATCACTGGTCAGTCAACATTCTTCACATTACGTACATCACTGGTCAGTCAACATTCTTCACATTACATACATCACTGGTCAGTCAACATTCTTCACATTACATACATCACTGGTCAGTCAACATTCTTCACATTACATACATCACTGGTCAGTCAACATTCTTCACATTACATACATCACTGGTCAGTCAACATTCTTCACATTACATACATCACTGGTCAGTCAACACTACACATTACATACATCACTGGTCAGTCAACATTCTTCACATTACATACATCACTGGTCAGTCAACACTACACATTACATACATCACTGGTCAGTCAACATTCTTCACATTACATACATCACTGGTCAGTCAGCATTCTTCACATTACATACATCACTGGTCAGTCAGCACTACACATTACATACATCACTGGTCAGTCAGCATCTTCACATTACATACATCACTGGTCAGTCAGCATTCTTCACATTACATACATCACTGGTCAGTCAGCACTACACATTACATACATCACTGGTCAGTCAACATTCTTCACATTACATACATCACTGGTCAGTCAACATCTACACATTACATACATCACTGGTCAGTCAACATTCTTCACATTACATACATCACTGGTCAGTCAACATCTTCACATTACATACATCACTGGTCAGTCAACATTCTTCACATTACATACATCACTGGTCAGTCAACATTCTTCACATTACATACATCACTGGTCAGTCAACACTACACATTACATACATCACTGGTCAGTCAACATTCTTCACATTACATACATCACTGGTCAGTCAACATTCTTCACATTACATACATCACTGGTCAGTCAACATTCTTCACATTACATACATCACTGGTCAGTCAGCACTACACATTACATACATCACTGGTCAGTCAACATTCTTCACATTACGTACATCACTGGTCAGTCAACACTACACATTACATACATCACTGGTCAGTCATTACTACACATTACATACATCACTGGTCAGTCAACATTCTTCACATTACATACATCACTGGTCAGTCAGCACTCTACACATTACATACATCACTGGTCAGTCAACATTCTTCACATTACATACATCACTGGTCAGTCAACACTACACATTACATACATCACTGGTCAGTCAACACTACACATTACATACATCACTGGTCAGTCAGCACTACACATTACATACATCACTGGTCAGTCAACACTACACATTACATACATCACTGGTCAGTCAACATTCTTCACATTACATACATCACTGGTCAGTCAGCACTACACATTACATACATCACTGGTCAGTCAACATTCTTCACATTACGTACATCACTGGTCAGTCAACATTCTTCACATTACATACATCACTGGTCAGTCACCACTACACTTTACATACATCACTGGTCAGTCAAAATTCTTCACATTACATACATCACTGGTCAGTCAACATTCTTCACATTACATACATCACTGGTCAGTCAGCACTACACATTACATACATCACTGGTCAGTCAACATTCTTCACATTACATACATCACTGGTCAGTCAACACTACACATTACATACATCACTGGTCAGTCAACACTACACATTACATACATCACTGGTCAGTCAACATTCTTCACATTACATACATCACTGGTCAGTCAGCACTACACATTACATACATCACTGGTCAGTCAACGCTGTACACATTACATACAAAACACACATGGAAATGAACCTGTCAGTAAAGATGAATAATAAATAGATAAATAAGTTCATGTGCTTTTAATGAAATAATCATTGTTTCCTCAAAAACATTACCGATGTCATTACTATATGGAACAACCTATAGCTAGCGTAATTTTAGCCCAAAAACTTACGATGTGTACCTTCAGGGCCAGGGGAGGCCACCAGTTGTGCCATGACCTGGTACCCGGGTAGCCTCCCTTCCCACCCGTAACGGGTAACAGCCCGAGCAGCCAAGCCACACCAGTTCTTTCCTTTAGCTTTCAGCGTATAGACGTGTTGCTTAGCCCTCTGCTTCTACGGCTGTATATGGTTCAAGCTGTACTTGAATATCTTCGTCAATGGAATTTGTTCCCGGCCTGTGCTTTCACCTTGCCTTGGAACTTTCTGGCCTTGTGTGTACCGATGGCTGTGTATGGTTCAAGAGTACTTGGACTTTTGACAGTGAGCTTCTTTCCCGGCCCGTGCTTCGCCTTGCCTTGGAACTTTCTGGCCTTGTGTGTTCCGTCGGCTATGTATGGTTCAAGAGTACTTGGACTTTCGACAGTGAGCTTCGTTCCCGGCCTGTGCTTTCGCCTTGCCTTGGAACTTTCTGGCCTTGTGTGTACCGACGGCTGTGTATGGTTCAAGAGTTTTGGACTTTCGTCAGTGAACTTCGTTCCCGGCCGGTGCTTCGCCTTGCCTTGGAACTTCTGGCCTTGTGTGTGCCGACAGCTGTGTATGGTTCAGAGTACTTGGACTTTCGTCGGTGGACCTCGTTCCTGGCCTATGCCTTGCCTTGGAACTTTTCTGTCTGTGTTGTAGCGTAGGGTTGTGTTCTTAGACCTCTACTGTGCTACCTACGGCTGTGTTGGTTCTTGGGGCCCTTGGACTTCGTTAGCGTGGCTTCATTCCCGGCCTGCGCGTCGCCTTCTGTGACTTTTAGTAGCGAGTGTCACGGGTGCTTCTTGCGTCGCTGCCGGAAGATAGGTCCCTGGGCCGTGGGGCCGGCCTTCGTCCTTCGTGGGAGCGCTGTCCTGCACCGGTTCCAGCTTGAGAGTTTTACGTCGGCTTCGCCGGTCAAGTTCGCCGGTTGGACGGCCGGGACCTTCATCGCGGACCCAGCCTTCCTCTTCCTGGATGCTTCTGGGCCTCTGCCGCGTGGGCGCTTCTTCTTCTTCTTCTTCTTCGTCTACAGGTGCTACCTTCCCCTGTCCCTTGTGAGATGTCCAGGTAAGGTCTCGATGTTTGCCAGTGCCGCGCTCTGGCGGCGTGCGCCGGCATTCTTTGCTATATCGTTGCTTGTTATTAGGAAAGCGATATTGCTCAGAACAGGATAGTGGGGAAGGGTGGAAGTGTGCGCGGTTCTTGAGGGACCGCTGTGAGATGGCCTGAGTCGCCTGCTCGGCATTAAACCCAAATAACTACCTAGCTAGTTTCGGAGAATGTGGTCTTCTACTAGGACCAGTCGCTTCGTTGTTTCACTCTATGTTGCAGTGCTCAAGCCCGCTTCTGCACACCATGTGGCGACTTGCTGTGGCCGAGTTACAAGCATGCGATCTACCTCCCCGGCGCTGGCTACGCTTCGGGACCCTCCCGTGATGTCTGCGCTCTGGGTAGAGGACCTTGGGACACCCAGCTGCGGAGCCTACGGCATGACAGTCCGCCCGCCTCCACAAGCATGCTTCGGCCCCAGATTCAGCAGGAACACACTTCGCTGCCATTGGGGGACAGCAGACAAGGCTCCCCCCTTGCGCACCCACTCTCTCGAGTCAGGTCAGTAGCGAGTCCGCTCGCCCCGCTCTGCGGAAAACAAACCCCAACACTCTACATTGGGGGACGCCTTGATCCCCCCTTGCGCACCAGCTCGCTCGAGCCAGGTCCGCAGCGAGTCCGCTCGCCCCGCTCTGCGGAAAACAAACCCTACACTCTACATTGGGGGACGCCTTGATCCCCCCTTGCGCACCAGCTCGCTCGAGCCAGGTCCGCAGCGAGCTAGCTCGCCCCGCCTTGCGGAACCCAAGCCTCACAAGTCCTCCGGCAGAACTGAACGCCTCTTTTCTCCGACACCGGAAGAAGATAGATAAGAGACAAGAGAAGCCTCGGCTTCTGCGTACGACCCTTGGCATGCAACTACGGGTTCGCGACTGCCTGGACTCAGCTCCTCGCCCCTCGCCTGCGTACGCCCCCTCGGACTTCGGCGTCCTACACAGGACCCGCAGCCCAGCGTCTTACAAGTCGCCGCCCCCTCCGGTCGATGTCCTCCTGGGTCGTCCTTGCTGCTCGCGCTCCGGCCTCGTCTTTCCCCTCTCCTTCCCCGGCACCCTTTCCCCACCCTCCCCGCTCCCCTCCTCTTCGCGCCGTCGGACACGTGCTCCGCCCGCCTTCGTACGGACGCTCCACTCGTCGGTCTAGCCGCCCGCGCCTTCTCTGCCGCTCGCCCGGGTCTCGCCCCGTTGTTGCCGGCTTCCGCCTCTCCAGCTCCTGGTGCGTCGGCCTCCTGCTTCGCCCGTCGGTGTGGATAGCAGCCTTCGGCGGATTCCGACTCGGCCCTAGAGGTTTCATCCCTGCCACGTCGCGAGGTTCAAGGGTTCATGTCTCCGTCTCTGCCCCTGCAGCAGGATTCAGGCTCCGACGCGGGTTCTTCGTCACCGTCTTTCTCCGGCCGGTGGTTTGGACTTCGCCTTTCAGCGCAGCTGGATGCCGGACATGCACAGGCCTTGCTTCTGCCCTCTCGCAGTGGATCCTGCCGCTCCGCAGCAGCTGGTGGACTTCGCGCCTCGCGCCGTGGCTTCCTCCCTGTCGGATTCGGACGGCGTTCCCCTCCGCGGCGCTCTCGCCTGTGCTGGACCCCTCAACTTGGCCAAGCAAGCGCTCGTCTACCTGGAACTGGCTCTTCTCCTTCTCGCCGCTGTGAGGGCCCCTCCTCGCCCTGGCTGTGGGGAAGAAGTCCTGCCTTCCGAGCGGCGTGTCAACGCTCAGGTCTTCGATGCTCCGATGCCACGCCCTGCTGTGCTCGTCGCCCGCCCCTACCTCCTGCTGGACCTGCAGAGACAGCTGCGACAGGCTCCGCTCGGCATCCCCTCCTCTTCGGTCCTGGCAGTCGGTGAAGGACACTTTGAGATTCCTTGTCAGCCCGCCTCACCTCCTCCCGCTTCCAGCCACCCGCGAGGTCCTGGGTCGCGCCCTGCGGATCGCGGGACCCGCCCAACACCCGCCCGGCGTCGCTGCCCTCCCCTGCGCGTCTCCGCTGCCCGCCGCACCCGCCCGTCCCCCCGACCCCACCCCTGCCCCTACCTGGCCTTGCACGGCCTCAGGCGGCGTCCGTCCTCGACCTTACTGTTCCGCCGTCGCCGCCGCCTTCGCTGGGTCTTCGCCCATCCCTTGGTCGGCGTCTTCGCCACGGCCAAGTGGACTTCGTCGAGCCCTCCTCGACCTACGTCGACGATTGCTCCGGCGCCTCCGGTCAGCACCCTCCCGGGAACAGCGACGAGACGCCTTCTGGCCTCCTCGACACAAGCCACGGCTTCGTAGTCCTTAGGCGACTCGGACCTCGCTCTGTCCCGCCGCTAAGCACGCCGTGGTTGGAGTTCCTGATGGTTCTCGTTGGGTGTGACTCCCGGAACTGAGGATCTGGGAGTTGGCGAACCTGGCTCGTCTTCGTGCCCACCTGGAGACAGTCTCCGCCTGACCTTGGTTGCAGTTCCCTGGCCTAGTGAGCACCGCTGCGGATCTCCTTTGCTGGCGCTCTCGACCGGAGACATTGAGGCTCCCTTCCGGCTCCTCCCCGGCTCGTTCCACTCCCCCGCCGCTAGGCGGTCCCTGCCTGGCTTGCGCCTGGAGTCCCTCTCCTTCGCCTCCCCCCCCCCCCAGTTGTCCCTTGTGTCCACGCCAGCCGTTCCGGCTGGGGTGCATACCTGCTGCCGACGTGCCACAGCTTCCGGCAGCTGTCCATGGGTCCTGGCGGCAAGCCTTCAACTGGTTGGAGTTACAGGCGATACGGCAGCTCCCCTCCCTTGGAAACTGACTCTCGGACATCAGGACCTGACCGTCGTTCCGACGAATCCGCCGGTGTGTCCTACGTACAGAAGCAGGACGGGACCTGCTCCTCTTCCTCTGCCTTCTTCTTACCAGCGCCTCCGTTGGTGCAAGGATCGCCGCGTCTCTCCCCGAGCGAGATACTTCACAGCCTCCTGCTTGTCCTTGCAGGCTCCCCCTCCTGGCGCAGTCAGCGTCTCCGCGCCAAGTGAGAAGAAGAGGAAGAGGCGCTTTGCCCGGACGTCGCCCGGATGATCTGCGCCACGTGGGAGACCCCCCCCCCCCCCCTCTTCGTTCTTCGCGACAGGGGGGTTCCTTCAGCTCCTGCCTCCTCGTCTCACCCGTCCCGGAACCCCTAGCCTGGGTGGCCGTTACGCTCCCCCTTCCCTGGGACGGCCCCTGCGCTTCCGCTTACCCTCCCTCAGGCCTTGTCCACAAGGTGCTTCTCTAGCGCAGGGATGCTTCGCAATCCTGTTGCTGGGGGCGCCGTCCTGCTGGCCCAGTTCCTGCGCCACCGACCTTCTGTACCTGGCCACGGGCCCCTCACTCCGGCTTCCCGCTCCTCGCACGATGCTCTAGCTACTGCGCCAGGCGCTCTACTTCCGTGCTCTGGGAGACTCCTGCTACACGCTTGGGGATTGGATGACAAACCCTCGCCGCTGGAGTTCTCGAGTGAGGCAGTGACAGTTATCGCTTCAGGCCGTGGACCCTCGACCCTGCGTGTCTACGAGGGAAGGTGGAGAGTACTGTGAGCTTGGTGCGACCTCCGTCGCCTCTCCACTACCGATCTGACTTCCCCACCGCTGGCTGAGTTCTTCCTGGCTTTCGCCGAACAGCACTTGGCACCGATCACCTCAGGGGCTACCTCACTATGATCGCCGACGCTTACCGGCACCCAGGCCGAGCGGAACCCGACAGTGTAAGGGCCTCGCTCACCTTATGGCCCTCTTGGCACACAGCGACCTGCCCTCCCGAGGGCTCCCTGATCCCGCGCTGGGATTTACCCTGAATACTCTTGTGGATGAACGCTAGCGTTTCAAGCTGCTTCCCCTGGCAAGCGTGGCCGACGCTACACAAAGACTTACTTCTGCTCGCCGTAGCCACAGCCTCCAGAATGAGTGAGCTGCCCGCGCCTTCCGCGCCCCCGCCTGCCTGTAGTGCAGGTCGGATGACCCCGTGCAGCTACTAACGGACCCAGCCTTCTTGGCCCTGAACCAGTCCTCGCTGACGGCCCCACAGGTGATCACTGTGCGATCGCTTACGCCGATCGACTCCTACGAGGAAGTCAGACAACAGGACCCGGTGAGAGCCTTACGCGTGTACCTACGCCGTACCAAGCCGCTCCACCAGGGACGCACCCGCCTCTTTTTGTTTTCTCTGTCCCCAGGTAGACAAGACATCTCAGCCCAGACGATCTTCCTGGCTAAGATGGGTGATGCGCTCCGCCTACCAGGACCTCTGTCCCCAGGTAGACAAGACATCTCAGCCCAGACGATCTTCCTGGCTAAGATGGGTGATGCGCTCCGCCTACCAGGACCTCTGCCCCCAGGTAGACAAGACATCTCAGCCCAGACGATCTTCCTGGCTAAGATGGGTGATGCGCTCCGCCTACCAGGACCTCTGTCCCCAGGTAGACAAGACATCTCAGCCCAGACGATCTTCCTGGCTAAGATGGGTGATGCGCTCCGCCTACCAGGACCTCTGTCCCCAGGTAGACAAGACATCTCAGCCCAGACGATTTTGCTGGCTAGATGGGTGATGCGCTCCGCCTACCAGGACCTCTGCCCCGACGCTGCCAAGCGGCTACTCTTCCGGGCCCACGAGGTCAGAGCCATGGCTGCTAGCGTCACGTTGACCGCTACCGTGCTGTCCGAGACACTCTGGCTGCTGTGGGCTGGCGGACCAAGTCGACCTTCACCCGGTTCTACCTCCGTAACCAGGTTGGCCAGAGAGACAACCTGGCCCTGGTGGGGGACATCGCGGCGGCGCAACACTCCCTCCCGGCACCTTTGGTGCCATTGGTAACCCTTTAGCTAAAATTATCGGGAGATGGCGCCGGGGAGGACGGGGCTGGCTGGCTCAGTCAGGCACTGGGTTATGCGGCACCTCCTCCTCTTCGCAATTCTCCATATAGTAATGACATCGGTAATGTTTTTGAGGAAACAAATTAATTTTTCTCTAAAATGTATTTTTTCGAAAAATACTTACCGATGTCATTACTCGGATGGCCCTCCCACCTGCCCCGCTTGCCGCTCGCCAGCTAAACAAAGGAACTGGTGTGGCTTGGCTGCTCAGGCTGTTACCCGTTATGGGTGGGAAGGGAGGCTACCCGGGTACCAGGTCACGGCACCCCTGGTGGCCTCCCCTGGCCCTGAAGGTACACATCGTAAGTTTTTGGGCTAAAATTACGCTAGCTGTAGGTTGTTCCATATAGTAATGACATCGGTAAGTATTTTTCGAAAAAATACATTTTAGAGAAAAATTAATATTTTTAACTCATTCAGCCCAACGCACGTATTTCCCAAATTTTGGAGGCATTATCTAACGACTATGCACCAGTTGCAGGAGATGGATCGACCATGATCATTCAATTGATTGATTGTACATTGCTTAACGTCCCGACAGCAACAAGGCTTTCTCAGGACGTGCCTGCACTGCTTGTGAAAAAAAAAACTAAACAGAACATTGAATGTATGTCGCCAGCCGGTCAAACACATTAAATAAACCTAACACATGGGGCCTAAATAAAGCCAAGACCATTTAGCAACACACATCCAATATCAAGAGCTACAGGCAGTGCAGACAGTAGGGAGAGTTTTAAAAAGGCAAATACAGGTGAATGGACAAAGGGTAGACAGAAACACATGCCCCAGAATAGAGGGGAAAACCCACCCTGTGGGGCTGACCAGGGTGACCCTGGGAACTAAAAAATACCTAACCCCACCCAAGTCCCCCAGGGCAGACCCGGGTGGGGGGATGATCATTCAAGGGCAGTGCCAGATTAGCTTGGCGCCGACAGGTTCCAAGCTAATCTGGCACTGCCCTTGAATGATCATGGTCGACCCATCTCCTGCTGTAGTGCGTCGGGACTGAATGGGGTAAAAATATATTAAAAAAATACATTAAATTAAAAAAACAGTATCATACAACAAATTGATTGTAAGCAAAGGAAAGCCCGTGACCACCTCAGTGCCACATAAACTTGCTGGCTGCTTAATGCTTTCACCGCCATTGTCGACTTAAGTCGACTTACCCGAGGACCACCATGGGCGACTACAGTCGACACAGAGGATTGATGTCAAAGGGACCGTATTTCACGCTGTACGGTGTTTCCACTAGCATGACTGACTGAAGTCAGCGACATGCCGCATCCTCCTCTTGACCTCAAGGTCCCATTTCTAAACGTTTGGAGGCGTTGTCTTACCACAGTGCTAGTTGTAGAAGATCATTCAAGGAGTGCCATCTGGCACTACCCTTGAATTGTCACGATGAGTTCATCTCCTGCTGCAGGGTCCCGGGGCTACAAGGGTTACTAAATGTTACAGCAGTCGCCAGTCACGCGGGAATATCCCAGACATGTGCCACCTTCCATACATGGCACAATACTTCAGAAGCTGTGTGTGTTTAGTATGGCTATGTTGTTGTGTGATGTTCTGGTTTGGTCTCCCTGGCAACATGTACATCACAACCTGTTTTAGGCAGCCACCCTTCAGAGGGACCACCTGTCAGTAAAGGCCATCATTTAGGTGGCTGTGGCTGTAGGCACCCGAATGATGGTCTTTAATGACAGGTGACATGGTTTGCCCTGCAGGACTTCTTTTGATAGAGTATCGGTCGTGTAAGACCACTTTTCCTTTCTTGCGAAACAGCTTGTTGCTCAAAACAGGTTGTTGCTCAAAGCAGGTTGTTGCTTAAAACAGCTTGTTGCTCAAAACAGGTTGTTGCTCAAAGCAGGTTGTTGCTCAAAACAGGTTGTTGCTAAAAACAGCGTGTTGCTCAAAGCAGGTTGTTATCAAAACAGCTTGTTGCTCAAAACAGGTTGTTGCTCAAAGCAGGTTGTTGCTTAAAACAGGTTGTTGCTAAAACAGGTTGTTGCTCAAAGCAGGTTGTTGCTCAAAACAGGTTGTTGCTAAAAACAGCGTGTTGCTCAAAGCAGGTTGTTATCAAAACAGCTTGTTGCTCAAAGCAGGTTGTTGCTCAAAACAGGTTGTTGCTCAAAGCAGGTTGTTGCTCAAAACAGGTTGTTGCTCAAAGGAGGAGTTGTTGCTCAAAACAGGTTGTTGCTCAAAACAGGTTGTTGCTAGTTGTTGCTAAAAATAGGTTGTTGCTCAAAACAGGTTGTTGCTCAAAGCAGGTTGTTGCTCAAAGCAGGTTGTTATTCAAAGCAGGTTGTTGCTCAAAACAGGTTGTTGCTGGTTGTTGCTCAAAACAGGTTGTTGCTAGTTGTTGCTAAAAATAGGTTGTTGCTCGAAGCAGGTTGTTGCTCAAAACAGATTGTTGCTCAAAGCAGGTTGTTGCTCAAAACAGGTTGTTGCTCAAAACAAGTTGTTGCTCAAAGCAGGTTGTTGCTCAAAACAGGTTGTTGCTCAAAACAGTTTGTTGCTCAAAACAGTTTGTTGAACAGGTTGTTGCTCAAAACAGTTTGTTGCTCAAAACAGTTTGTTGCTCAAAACAGTTTGTTGCTCAAAACAGGTTGTTGCTCAAAACAGGTTGTTGCTCAAAGCAGGTTGTTGCTCAAAGCAGGTTGTTGCTCAAAACAGTTTGTTGCTCAAAACAGGTTGTTGCTCAAAACAGGTTGTTGCTCAAAGCAGTTTGTTGCTCAAAACAGGTTGTTGCTCAAAGCAGGTTGTTGCTCAAAACAGGTTGTTGCTCAAAGCAGTTTGTTGCTCAAAACAGGTTGTTGCTCAAAGCAGGTTGTTGCTCAAAACAGGTTGTTGCTCAAAGCAGTTTGTTGCTGAAAACAGGTTGTTGCTCAAAGCAGTTTGTTGCTCAAAACAGGTTGTTGCTCAAAGCAGGTTGTTGCTCAAAACAGGCTGGGCTCAGAAATTGTTTACCCCAGTGAGTGCCAGTTGACGCAGACTGTGTTTGTGCAATCTTCATAAATCCAACACCAACAAGCCCGAGCTTTCACATGAACACAGATTTAAAGTGGTCTCAGCAAGAGACATAGATCCACATGAGCCTCTATGAGGATCTATGCCTCTTGCAGTTGGGCGATGTTTTGATTTCCTCGGCCCTGAACAGCCTGATCTCCACAAGTACTTTAAATCCAACCGTCGTGAAGTAGTCTGTTGATTTGTGTGCCGTGTTTGTCTGGATGATTAATCCACATCTTGATTATTACTGATGATTTAGCTTTAAAGGCACATAGTTACACGTAATAAGTCGATGGTTGGCTTAACAGCTACGTCATGAAGTAGTTGATTGATTGAACCCTTGGCGGTGGGTAGCAGATTTTGTTGTCATGATCCCTGCAGGAACCATCAAGACAGAAACCACTATCAACAGCCGAAGGGTTACATGTTTGTTGTAGGTGTATGGTTAATGTGGGTGTGTGGTTAATGTGGGTGTATGGTTAATGGACCGATGGTTTTATATGTCTGCTGCACCACACCTGTATCATAAAACAGTCCGTTGTTCTGCCCGTTCGAGTGTTTAAAATGTGCTTGTTAAGTGGACTGATGCTTGACCTGCTTGTGGCATTTGTGTGATTAAGGCCAGATCATGAAGTAGTTGATTGATTTGCCATTTGTAATTATTATCCAGTAACTTGAAGTGTTTGGCTGACGATTTAATTTTGTTTGCCCCTGCCCGCAAGATTTGACCATTATATTATGACGTAGTTAATTGCATGTTTCAAGTGTTCGTGTATTGACGGTTTTAGTGTTTGATTTGCACCAGATCTAGAAGTAACCCATGGATTTTTCCGTGTGTTGTTTTAGTGCACGTGGTTTATCATCTGTATGCCTTGATCTTGTTTACTCTGGTTGGCCGCACCACACTGGATGACACAGTAGCTGATTGACTAATGTCTATTTTGAGTGTATTTGTAGTTGAGAACTGATGATGTATGTTTTTTGCCCACCCCAGGTTGGTCTGGCTGTTGACGACATCAAAGCCGTACAGGATCAAGCTGCACTCACTCGCATGGCAATGCAGGTCTGGACATTCGTAGTTCTTCTTCAGTGGACTGGTTTAGTTTTATGCCATTTAGCCCAACGCATTACAGCAGGAGATGGATCGACTAGGATGATTCAAGAGTAGTACCAGATTAAGGCGCCAAGCTAATCTGGCACCACCCTTGAATCATCCTAGTCGATCCATCTCCTGCAACTGGTACAAAGTTCTTAGGTGACATGGGTTGACCCCTTATCTGCTGCTGACGATGGCGCTCAGCTGAAAAGTCACATGACCGCACGTCGTTTCCAACAAACGGTGCTGTCAGTAACAGTGAAGAGATGAGGCCCGTCCTCGTGTCAAATAGAGTTTGTAGTATTATAATGATTTTGTGTGAAGTGAATTTTGATGTCACTGTTAATTCTTGTGACAAGGGGTGAATTGTGTCGCACTAAGCCGAGCTGTCTGATATTTGCACCAGATAAGTAGTTGAGTCATTTAAGTAGCTCCGCATCGATAGCTGTACAAGTGCCTTATAGTGTTGCTTGTGGCAACGCTATACACCACTCCGCATCGATAGCTGTGCAAGTGCCTTATAGTGTTGCTTGTGGCAACGCTATACACCACTCCGCATGGATAGCTGTGCAAGTGCCTTATAGTGTTGCTTGTGGCAACGCTATACACCACTCCGCATGGATAGCTGTGCAAGTGCCTTATAGTGTTGCTTGTGGCAACGCTATACACCACTCCGCATGGATAGCTGTGCAAGTGCCTTACAGTGTTGCTTGTGGCAACGCTATACACCACTCCGCATGGATAGCTGTGCAAGTGCCTTACAGTGTTGCTTGTGGCAACGCTATACACCACTCCGCATGGATAGCTGTGCAAGTGCCTTACAGTGTTGCTTGTGGCAACGCTATACACCACTCCGCATGGATAGCTGTGCAAGTGCCTTACAGTGTTGCTTGTGGCAACGCTATACACCACTCCGCATGGATAGCTGTGCAAGTGCCTTACAGTGTTGCTTGTGGCAACGCTATACAACACTCCGCATGGATAGCTGTGCAAGTGCCTTACAGTGTTGCTTGTGGCAACGCTATACAACACTCCGCATGGATAGCTGTGCAAGTGCCTTACAGTGTTGCTTGTGGCAACGCTATACAACACTCCGCATGGATAGCTGTGCAAGTGCCTTACAGTGTTGCTTGTGGCAACGCTATACAACACTCCGCATGGATAGCTGTGCAAGTGCCTTACAGTGTTGCTTGTGGCAACGCTATACAACACTCCGCATGGATAGCTGTGCAAGTGCCTTACAGTGTTGCTTGTGGCAACGCTATACAACACTCCGCATGGATAGCTGTGCAAGTGCCTTACAGTGTTGCTTGTGGCAACGCTATACAACACTCCGCATGGATAGCTGTGCAAGTGCCTTACAGTGTTGCTTGTGGCAACGCTATACAACACTCCGCATGGATAGCTGTGCAAGTGCCTTACAGAGTTGCTTGTGGCAACGCTATACAACACTCCGCATGGATAGCTGTGCAAGTGCCTTACAGTGTTGCTTGTGGCAACGCTATACAACACTCCGCATGGATAGCTGTGCAAGTGCCTTACAGTGTTGCTTGTGGCAACGCTATACAACACTCCGCATGGATAGCTGTGCAAGTGCCTTACAGTGTTGCTTGTGGCAACGCTATACAACACTCCGCATGGATAGCTGTGCAAGTGCCTTACAGTGTTGCTTGTGGCAACGCTATACAACACTCCGGCAGCTAATAATGCAGGGAGCCTTGATAGAGTTAAGCTGACTACAGGGCTTTTGTGCATGAAAATAGGTCAAGCATTTAATAAGTCAAGCGTTCAATTTTTGTTGTGGAAGCTCAACTGCTCTGTTCAGGTCATTGCTTGTGGAACTTGAGGCTCTGTGGGGTAAGATTCAGAATCACAGACCAGCACACATTTAATTATTTCTTTCAGGTTCAGCTTGCTTTGGACGTAGAGCGAGTGATCCCGGACTTTATCCGTCGCAAAGCGTTCGTCAAGCGCAGGACGTTAAGGCCCAACGACATGCTGCAAAACCCCATCTCACGCTTCGTTAACTCAGGGCTCATGTCCAAAGCTCTCCAGGATCACCTTCACCCAGAACTGGTCAGTTTAGTAGCACAAGCACCAAGACAGACTTGCTCTAGAGTCACAAACACAAAACTGGTCAGTTTAGTAATACAAGCACCAAGAGACGTGCTCTAGTAGTACAAGCACCAAGACAGACGTGCTCTAGTAGTACAAGCACCAAGACAGACGTGCTCTAGTAGTACAAGCACCAAGAGACGTGCTCTAGTAGTACAAGCACCAAGACAGACGTGCTCTAGTAGTACAAGCACCAAGACAGACGTGCTCTAGTAATACAAGCACCAAGAGACGTGCTCTAGTAGTACAAGCACCAAGACAGACGTGCTCTAGTAGTACAAGCACCAAGACAGACGTGCTCTAGTAGTACAAGCACCAAGAGACGTGCTCTAGTAGTACAAGCACCAAGACAGACGTGCTCTAGTAATACAAGCACCAAGAGACGTGCTCTAGTAATACAAGCACCAAGACAGACGTGCTCTAGTAGTACAAGCACCAAGACAGACGTGCTCTAGTAGTACAAGCACCAAGAGACGTGCTCTAGTAGTACAAGCACCAAGAGACGTGCTCTAGTAATACAAGCACCAAGACAGACGTGCTCTAGTAGTACAAGCACCAAGACAGACGTGCTCTAGTAGTACAAGCACCAAGAGACGTGCTCTAGTAGTACAAGCACCAAGACAGACGTGCTCTAGTAATACAAGCACCAAGAGACGTGCTCTAGTAGTACAAGCACGAAGACAGACGTGCTCTAGTAGTACAAGCACCAAGACAGACGTGCTCTAGTAGTACAAGCACCAAGACAGACGTGCTCTAGTAGTACAAGCACCAAGACAGACGTGCTCTAGTAGTACAAGCACCAAGACAGACGTGCTCTAGTAGTACAAGCACCAAGAGACGTGCTCTAGTAGTACAAGCACCAAGACAGACGTGCTCTAGTAGTACAAGCACCAAGACAGACGTGCTCTAGTAATACAAGCACCAAGAGACGTGCTCTAGTAGTACAAGCACCAAGAGACGTGCTCTAGTAGTACAAGCACCAAGAGACGTGCTCTAGTAGTACAAGCACCAAGACAGACGTGCTCTAGTAGTACAAGCACCAAGAGACGTGCTCTAGTAGTACAAGCACCAAGACAGACGTGCTCTAGTAGTACAAGCACCAAGAGACGTGCTCTAGTAGTACAAGCACCAAGAGACGTGCTCTAGTAGTACAAGCACCAAGACAGACGTGCTCTAGTAGTACAAGCACCAAGAGACGTGCTCTAGTAGTACAAGCACCAAGACAGACGTGCTCTAGTAGTACAAGCACCAAGAGACGTGCTCTAGTAGTACAAGCACCAAGAGACGTGCTCTAGTAGTACAAGCACCAAGACAGACGTGCTCTAGTAATACAAGCACCAAGAGACGTGCTCTAGTAGTACAAGCACCAAGACAGACGTGCTCTAGTAGTACAAGCACCAAGAGACGTGCTCTAGTAGTACAAGCACCAAGACAGACGTGCTCTAGTAGTACAAGCACCAAGAGACGTGCTCTAGTAGTACAAGCACCAAGACAGACGTGCTCTAGTAATACAAGCACCAAGAGACGTGCTCTAGTAGTACAAGCACCAAGACAGACGTGCTCTAGTAGTACAAGCACCAAGACAGACGTGCTCTAGTAGTACAAGCACCAAGAGACGTGCTCTAGTAGTACAAGCACCAAGAGACGTGCTCTAGTAGTACAAGCACCAAGACAGACGTGCTCTAGTAGTACAAGCACCAAGACAGACGTGCTCTAGTAGTACAAGCACCAAGACAGACGTGCTCTAGTAGTACAAGCACCAAGACAGACGTGCTCTAGTAATACAAGCACCAAGAGACGTGCTCTAGTAGTACAAGCACCAAGACAGACGTGCTCTAGTAATACAAGCACCAAGACAGACGTGCTCTAGTAATACAAGCACCAAGACAGACGTGCTCTAGTAGTACAAGCACCAAGAGACGTGCTCTAGTAGTACAAGCACCAAGACAGACGTGCTCTAGTAGTACAAGCACCAAGACAGACGTGCTCTAGTAGTACAAGCACCAAGACAGACGTGCTCTAGTAGTACAAGCACCAAGACAGACGTGCTCTAGTAATACAAGCACCAAGAGACGTGCTCAAGTAGTATAAGCACCAAGAGACGTGCTCTAGTAGTATAAGCACCAAGACAGACGTGCTCTAGTAATACAAGCACCAAGACAGACGTGCTCTAGTAGTATAAGCACCAAGACAGACGTGCTCTAGTAATACAAGCACCAAGACAGACGTGCTCTAGTAATACAAGCACCAAGAGACGTGCTCTAGTAGTACAAGCACCAAGACAGACGTGCTCTAGTAGTACAAGCACCAAGACAGACGTGCTCTAGTAATACAAGCACCAAGACAGACGTGCTCTAGTAATACAAGCACCAAGAGACGTGCTCTAGTAATACAAGCACCAAGACAGACGTGCTCTAGTAGTACAAGCACCAAGACAGACGTGCTCTAGTAATACAAGCACCAAGAGACGTGCTCTAGTAGTACAAGCACCAAGACAGACGTGCTCTAGTAGTACAAGCACCAAGAGACGTGCTCTAGTAGTACAAGCACCAAGAGACGTGCTCTAGTAGTACAAGCACCAAGACAGACGTGCTCTAGTAGTACAAGCACCAAGAGACGTGCTCTAGTAGTACAAGCACCAAGAGACGTGCTCTAGTAGTACAAGCACCAAGACAGACGTGCTCTAGTAGTACAAGCACCAAGAGACGTGCTCTAGTAGTACAAGCACCAAGACAGACGTGCTCTAGTAGTACAAGCACCAAGACAGACGTGCTCTAGTAGTACAAGCACCAAGACAGACGTGCTCTAGTAGTACAAGCACCAAGACAGACATGCTCTAGTAATACAAGCACCAAGACAGACGTGCTCTAGTAGTACAAGCACCAAGAGACGTGCTCTAGTAGTACAAGCACCAAGAGACGTGCTCTAGTAGTACAAGCACCAAGAGTCGTGCTCTAGTAGTACAAGCACCAAGACAGACGTGCTCTAGTAGTACAAGCACCAAGAGACGTGCTCTAGTAGTACAAGCACCAAGAGACGTGCTCTAGTAGTACAAGCACCAAGACAGACGTGCTCTAGTAGTACAAGCACCAAGAGACGTGCTCTAGTAGTACAAGCACCAAGACAGACGTGCTCTAGTAGTACAAGCACCAAGAGACGTGCTCTAGTAGTACAAGCACCAAGACAGACGTGCTCTAGTAGTACAAGCACCAAGACAGACGTGCTCTAGTAGTACAAGCACCAAGACACGTGCTCTAGTAGTACAAGCACCAAGACAGACGTGCTCTAGTAATACAAGCACCAAGACAGACGTGCTCTAGTAGTACAAGCACCAAGAGACGTGCTCTAGTAGTACAAGCACCAAGAGACGTGCTCTAGTAGTACAAGCACCAAGAGACGTGCTCTAGTAATACAAGCACCAAGAGACGTGCTCTAGTAGTACAAGCACCAAGACAGACGTGCTCTAGTAGTACAAGCACCAAGAGACGTGCTCTAGTAGTACAAGCACCAAGACAGACGTGCTCTAGTAGTACAAGCACCAAGACAGACGTGCTCTAGTAGTACAAGCACCAAGACACGTGCTCTAGTAGTACAAGCACCAAGACAGACGTGCTCTAGTAGTACAAGCACCAAGACAGACGTGCTCTAGTAATACAAGCACCAAGAGACGTGCTCTAGTAGTACAAGCACCAAGACAGACGTGCTCTAGTAGTACAAGCACCAAGAGACGTGCTCTAGTAATACAAGCACCAAGACAGACGTGCTCTAGTAATACAAGCACCAAGACAGACGTGCTCTAGTAGTACAAGCACCAAGACAGACGTGCTCTAGTAGTACAAGCACCAAGACAGACGTGCTCTAGTAGTACAAGCACCAAGACAGACGTGCTCTAGTAGTACAAGCACCAAGACAGACGTGCTCTAGTAGTACAAGCACCAAGAGACGTGCTCTAGTAGTACAAGCACCAAGAGACGTGCTCTAGTAGTACAAGCACCAAGACAGACGTGCTCTAGTAATACAAGCACCAAGACAGACGTGCTCTAGTAGTACAAGCACCAAGACAGACGTGCTCTAGAGTCACAAACACAAAACACTTTACTACTCTTATTTTGACATGTTTCAAAATCAACCCTGTAACTGCTGGGGAAAAGTGAACATGATCCAGGTACAGATCCTCATAAGGCCCTGCAGTTGTTTGGGCTTATGAGGATCTATTTCTCTTGCTGAAACCACGTTATTTGTTTTCTCAAAACACATTACCGATGGTATTACTATAAGGGATTATTTCTTTGCTAGTCTAATTTTAGCCCAAAAAATTTGTTGTGTACGATATGGTCATTATGGCAGGAGAGGGGCGCCATAGACTGGGCGGAAGCCCGGCCAGCCTCGTTACACCACGCATGCGCTCCGCGCTTCCCGCCCTCAGTCAGTTTCTTTGCTGGTTCAGAACGGTTGTGTACGTCGTGAGCTCTGCGTTTCTTGTGACTTTTCCGGTCGTTGGACTTTTGTTTCGTGGACCTTAAGGCTTCGACCCTTCGTGTGAAACTGCTTTGCAGTTGTGTGGTGCCTTAGGCTAGCCCTCTACGGTACCGGTGAACTTTTCGTGTGGTGGCCGCTTGGACTGGTCTCTGCGCCATTTTGGGACCGGTTCTGCTTCGCCGGTTCCGAGGGACTTGTGTGCTTGAGAACTGTGACTTGTGTGTTCGCTCGTCGTTCATCCTTGGATACGTTTCAAGTGAGGACGGACTACCTTCTTGCCGCTTCTTCTCTCGTACGGTGGCGGCGGACTCTTGTGCCTTCGACCGGTGACAGTTCGAGCTACCTCTTCGCCTGATCATCTGCCCGCCACGTGGTTTGTTGGTCTTGGCCTGTTGGTCCCTCCTCTTCGAATGGCGAGGTAAAGATTCAGTTTGAGCCTACGCCAGGCGCTCGGGGTGTGGGTAGAGCGCCGGGCCTCGGCACAAGCTTATTTTTAATCGAAAATTTCGTTCAAGCGCGGTTCGTGGTCCCGTGCCCGCGGGGGCACGCTCGTTCGAATCTCATTATTCTTTGTGTTACAGTGGGCAAGTACGCACCTGCTTGAGATGTGGGCAGTTTCAGTGGCCGTGTGACGATCATTCCCTTTGCCTGAACTGTTCCGGTTGTGCCTCAACTAAACCGTGCCCGGTCTGCGCCCCTTGGCCGGAAAAGCAGTGGACAGACCTTCTGCGTTTCTACGGCAGAGAACAACCCACCCCAGCTCGGGGTTCCGATCCATCCCCGGTATGCGCCACAGACCCGCCGAGTGGCCCTTACCGTGTGGTAGCGCCCCCGACTCAGCACTCGGCTGCGAGCTAGAGCGCTAAAACCGGCATCCACCACAGTCCCGTCGAGTGGTCGCTGTGCGGTTCAGGATCGGCGAGGCCTGCCAGCTAAGCCTCTTGTTAAGAAACCGGTATCCACCACAGTCCCGTCGAGTGGTCGCTACCCGGTTGTGACTTCCAAGCAGTCACAGATTGATGCACAGGCACATGCGGCGAATTCGGTAGACGTCCTGACTGAGACACCGAACGCCACAGCCAACCAGGTCAGTGATCAGCCCTCTCCTTCACTTGGACCTGTTATGCCCTTCAACTCGTCCGACACGAACAATGTTTTGGTCTCCTCAAATCTTCACTCCAGGACCAACTATATGGCACATAGATCAGATAGGATTGTTCGGCATTCGCGTCCCCGTTCCCGGTCACGCAGCCTGAGACGCGGCCCAGCTTCGCCCCGTTTACACCACCAACGCTCTTCCTCCTTTAGTCGTTGGTCGCGCTCCAGGGAATCGTCGAAGCGACGGAAAGTTTCTTCCCGCCACTCAGCTTCTACCCGACCCCCTCGAGCTCGCGCTAGGCGCGACTCGTCCCACAGTTCCCCGTCACGCCGGCATCGACGTTCAGTGTCTTCCCATCGCCGCTACCGCTCCAGACAGCGCAGCGTCTCCCGCCACGATCACCACAGATTGCGTCGGACGTCTTTCACGTCACGGAGTTCATCGTGAGAGCGTTCGGCTCTACGGCGCTCTGGGATTTCCCCGCCGGTGAGATGCTCGCCGCTTAGGGTTACGCCGGCCTCCCGGACTGACAATGTGGCTATCCTTGCTACTCGACCAGTGGTGGGCTTAGCCCCCAGCACTGTTCCTATTGAAGACGACGCTCTCAGCTTGTACCCTACGGAGTCGGTTTCTGCCCTCCTTCGAGAGCCCAGCCCAGATCTGTCTCTTCTCTCGCCTGATGATGAGGAGCTACAGCCGTCATCCATGGGACACAGGTTGGAGACTCTTCGGGCACTAGATGAAGCGGCGCACATCATTGAGGATTGCCTCCCAGCGGATATCTGCCCTCCGTCCCCCCCCCTCAAGAGGAAGGCGTCCGCCTCCGTTGATGCCGATCGTCAGGGCAAGCGGTTTAAGTCTCTTCCTCAACCACCCGGCTTTAAGGACATTTGCGAAGCCTTTTCTGCTCATCTCTCGCAAGGTCGCTGCGACGTTTCTGGTTTCTTTTCGGACTCAAGGTGGCCGGAGGGTTTGGATATTTCTTTTCGACAGTCTTGGTATGCGGGACATTCGCAGAGTTTTTCTTGCCCCCTGCCTAAGCTGGACCCTGCGGCGTCTTCCTTTACTGGTGCTTCCCTACGGCAGTGTCTTCTTCCGGGTGTGGATCAGACAGCGACGCTCGTTTGGAACGCCCTCGCGGCAGCGGGTTTCCTGGATCTAGCGACGCAAGCTATCGTTCGTCGAGTTGAAGATGCCTGGCATCCTTCCTTGTCTTCTCTGTTTGGGGACCTGCTAGCGTTGGCCATTTCTGGGAACCGTGCGGCCTACCACGCCTCCGTCAATGCGATGGCTGCGGCCCTTAACTGCGATTTGTTGAGACGGGATGCGGTTCTACGCCTTTGCTCCATTCCGCCCGATGTCAAGACTCAGCTTCGTCAAGCTTCCCTTGGAGGAGAGCTCCTGTTCGGCCCCGACTGGCTTGCTGTCAAGGAGGCGAATAAGGACTCCTGGCCCAGCCGCCCTTCTACAGCTCCCTTTCGAGTCCCCCGCACGGCTTCGGGTCGCTCCCTGCGAGCTGCCAGACCCAGCGTTCGTCTCCCTACCAGAGGTGGACGTCTCCCCCCCAGACCTCCTGCCTTTCCCCGCGCCCGCCCCGCTACAGGTTCCGCCCCTGCGCCACCTGCGCGCTCCTGGCCCAGACCTGCCCGTCGGCCCGGGCGAGGTAGGGCCCAGTGACTGCTTCTCTCGTCCCCCGCCGGCCGTTTCCGGGTCCCCTGTCGGCGGGAGACTAGCACTCTACAGCGACGTGTGGCAAGCGCTTTTTCCAGACGACCCGTTGATCCTGTCTACCATCACCAAGGGACTCCTGATCTCCTTTCAGTCGCCCCCTCCCCTGCGCCGCTCGCCGTTGTGGACAGCGCTGCCGTCAGACCAACCCAGAGCCGAGGCTCTCAGCGCCGAGGTTGCTGCCTTGCTGCAGAAGTCAGCCACGGAGGTGGTGATGCGACACGACTCCCCAGCTTTCTACAGCCGGCTCTTTGTAGTACCCAAACCCGGTGGCGAGTGGCGTCCAGTCATAGACCTCTCGGCACTCAACAAATTCATCGTGGCTCCTTCCTTCCGCATGGAGACCGCCCGGGCCTTGCGAGCCGCTGTGCAACCGATGGACTTCGCGGTCAGTCTAGACCTTTCGGATGCGTACCTTCACGTACCCATACACCCAGCCTCCAGACGTTATCTGCGCTTCACTTTCCAGGGAGTGGTCTACCAGTTTCGCGCTCTTCCTTTCGGCCTAAATCTCAGCCCTTGGGTGTTTACTCGGATCATGGATGCTGTGGTAGCCAGAGCCCGTCGGACTTCCACGAGTCCCACCTCGAACTATTTAGACGACCTGCTCTTGAGGAACCAATCCGAGACTACCCTGATGCAGGACCGGGATGCCCTTCTTCACCTGCTCGAAGATCTCGGCTTCTTGATCAACTTCGGAAAGTCCGACCTCGTGCCAGCGCAACACTTTGTGCACCTGGGTATGGAATTCCTCACCGACCTCAACATCGTTCGGCTCCCGGAGAAACGCATCCAGAAGTTGGCAGATTTAGCGAGGCAGGTTGCTCAGATGACGATGTTACCAGCCAGGCAGTGGCTACAGCTTCTGGGATTGATGAACGCGGCAGCGGATCTCCTGCCCTTGGGACGTCTTTACTCCCGACCTCTGCAACTGCACCTACTCCTGCACTGGCGTCCTTCGTCGGCCGACCTCGACGCACCGGTTCCGGTCACCGCCTTGACCCGTCTTCACCTTCTACGTTGGGCGGATCCTTCATGGCTTGCAACAGGAGTGCCTCTCTTCTCGCCACCTCCCACCCTATCCCTGTGCGTCGACGCGAGCCTCTCCGGTTGGGGAGCTCACCTCCTGCCGTCATTCGAGACTGCCTCCGGGCTGTGGCCCCGGGAATCACCGCCCCGGCACATCAACTGGTTGGAACTGAAGGCCGTCTGGCAAGCCCTCCTTGTTTGGGAACTGCGCCTTCGACATCAGGAGCTGCTAGTCCTCTCAGACAACTCCACGGTAGTCGCCTACATCCAGAGGCAGGGCGGGACCCGTTCTCCTTCACTATGCATCCTCCTCTACCAGATTCTTCGGTGGTGCGAGGACCGACACATCACTCTTCGGGCGCGGCATATTCCGGGTCACCTGAATGTCCTAGCCGACTCCCTCTCTCGACGCGGTCAGCTGCTGCATACCGAGTGGTCGCTGCGTCCAGACATCTTCCGGATGATCGGCACAGTCTGGGAGACACCCATGGTCGACCTCTTCGCCACGAGATGGAATCGGAAGCTTCCTCTGTTCGTCTCTCCAATTCCAGATCCCCTGGCCTGGGCAGTGGACGCTCTTTCCATCCCCTGGGACGGTCTTGTCGCCTATGCCTACCCTCCAACGGTGCTAGTCCCCAAGGTCCTACTCAAGCTCAGAGGGTGCAACACGATTCTGTTCCTGGTGGCCCCGCTCTGCTGGTCCAGGGCGTGGACCACAGACCTGCTGAACCTCGCAATGGCCCCCCCACTGGCGCTTCCCACCCCAAGCACGATGCTCAAGCAACCACGCAGCGCGGTCTACCACCCGTGTCCGGAGCGTCTCCTCCTTCACGCCTGGAGGTTGTCCGGCAAGCCCTCTCCGCTAGAGGCTTCTCGAGTGCGGCAGTGAATGCGATCGCTTCAGCCCGCAGGTCCTCGACCAGACGTGTTTACGAAGGCAAGTGGAGAGTCCTCTGTTCCTGGTGTGATGACAGACGTCTTTCCCCCACCGAATTGACAGTTCCTCAGCTGGCGGAGTTCTTCCTCTGGCTCTTCTCCGACCAACTCCTTGCGCCCATTACCATCAGAGGCTACCTGGCTATGATTGCGGACACGTACAGACATTTGGGACGGTCCGATCCTGGCGCCTGCAAAGATCTTGCCGACCTGATGGACCACTTCGGTCTGCAGCGTCCCTCTCAACCTTCCTTAGTACCTAGATGGGACCTGCCCTGGGTGCTTACCTGGCTCAACTCGCCTCGCTTCGAGCCCATCCAGTCGGCATCACTTCCAGATGTGACACAAAAGACTTGCTTCCTATTGGCCCTCGCCTCTGCCTCCAGGGTTAGTGAGCTACACGCCCTTTCGGCACGCCCCGACTGTCTCCAGTTCAGAGCGGACGGCTCAGTTCAGCTGCTGCCCGACCCAGCCTTCCTCGCCAAGACCAGATCTCCCTTGGCTGCCCCGCAACTGGTGACGGTTCAGCCATTAAGAGACCCAGGTTCCACCCATGAGTCCAAACAACATGACCCGGTGCGAGCTTTACGTGTGTACCTGCGCCGGACCAAGCCGATACGCAGGGGACGCACCTGCCTTTTCCTTCCTCTGTCCCCAGGTAGAAATGACATCTCAGCCCAGACGATATCCTCCTGGCTTCGGTGGGTGATACGATCAGCCTACCAAGACCTGGCGCCCCTCACAGCCAAACGCTTGCACATCCGGGCGCACGAGATTAGAGCCATGGCTGCAAGCCTAGCGTTCGACCGCAACTGTGCTGTCAAGGACATTGTGGCGGCTGTGGGCTGGCGGGCGGAGACCACCTTCGCACGCTTCTACCTGAGGGACCTCTCCAGCCAGCGCCAAAACCTCTCGCTGGTGGGAGACATTGTGGCGGCGCAACACTCCCTCCAGGCGCCTTAGGCGCCGTAAGTATCTTTGCTAAAATTAGAGGGAGGTTGCTTGGGGAGAGCCACTACAAGTAGTATAATTCTCTCTCTCTTGGCTTGACTTCGCGAACGAAGATTTTATAGGAGTTGCCCACGACGTCTGCAGGCTTGTTCGTGGCTGCGGAGGCCAATCCAAGACAGGCAGGTTCGACCGCAGTGGCTGCAGGGGAAGGTCTGGCCAGGGTTCTGAGCTGCGGCATCTCTGTTTTTTCTCCTGAGCCGCTTGTCCTTAAGGCTAGCTCTGCGAGAGTCCTCAAAGGAGACAGCTGCCTTGTAAATGGTGGAGCGCCAGGTGTCACGGTCCGCAGCAAGCGAAGACCACTGGTGGTGGTCGATTTGGCAGGCACTAAGCGACTTCTTGAGACAGTCTTTGTATCTCTTCTTTGGTGCCCCTCTGTCACGGTGTCCAGTATCAAGCTCGCCGAACAGGGTGATCTTTGGTAGGCGATGATCCTCCATCCTGGAGACATGCCCCGCCCAGCGGAGCTGTGTCCGCAGCAGCAAAGCCTCGATGCTCACAGTTTCAGCCTGTTCAAGGACCTCGACGTTGGTGACATAGTCACTCCAGTGAATGCCCAGGATGGTACGCAGGCAGCGCTGGTGGAAGCGTTCGAGGAGTCGTAGTTGGCTGCGGTAGAGGGCCCAGGACTCGGAACCATACAGCAGGGTGGTGAGGACCACAGCTCTGTACACGCTGAACTTGGTGCCTGTTTTCAGCTGTTGATTGTGCCACACCCGCTTGAAAAGTCGCCCGAAAGCACTGTTCGCTTTTGCCAGCCTGCTGTCAAGCTCCTTGTCCAGCTTGGCGTCCGATGTGATAATGCAGCCAAGGTAAGTAAACTGGTGCACTGACTTTAGTTCAGACTCGCCAATGGTGATGTGAGGAGGGCGATACACTGTCTTGGGTGCCGGCTGATGGAGGACCTCTGTCTTTTTCAGACTGACCTCGAGTCCAAAGAGCTGGGCAGCATCTGCGAAGCAAGACGTGATGCGCTGCAGGGCTCTCTCTGTGTGTGCAACGAGGGCAGCATCATCAGCAAAAAGCAGCTCACGAATCAGTTGGTCTAGGGTTTTCGTGTGGGCCTGCAGTCGTCTGAGGTTGAACAGGCTGCCATCGAGACGATACCTGATGTACACTGCATCGTCATCATCGAGGTCCGCTGTGGCCTGCTTCAACATCATGCTAAAAAAGATGGTGAAGAGGGTCGGTGCCAGCACGCAGCCCTGCTTTACGCCGTTGAGAATAGGGAATGGTTCTGAGAGGTCATTGTTGAGTCTGACCTGGCCTTGCTGGTCCTCGTGTAGCTGGACAATCATGTTGAGGAACTTTGGGGGACAGCCAAGTCGCTCCAGGATCTGCCACATGCCTTGCCTGCTCACAGTGTCGAACGCTTTTGTTAGGTCGACAAACGTTACGTACAGCCCTTTGTTCTGCTCGCGGCACTTCTCCTGTAGCTGTCTCAGCACAAAGACCATATCGGTGGTGCTCCTGTTTGCTCTGAAGCCACACTGGCCCTCTGGGAGTTGGTCTTCAGCGATGGCAGGTACCAGCCGATTCAGGAGCAGCCTTGCAAGGATTTTCCCAGCAATGGACAGCAGGGTAATTCCCCGATAGTTGGAACAGTCAGACTTCTCGCCTTTGTTCTTGTACAGGGTGATAACGACTGCGTCACGGAGATCTTTTGGTAGTGTTCCTTCCTCCCAGCAGCAGAGAAAGAGGTCATGGAGCTTGTTGTGCAGTGCTGTGCCTCCATGTTTCCAGATCTCTGGCGGTATTCCATCAATGCCTGCTGCTTTGCCACTCTTGAGCTGGTGGATGGCTGTGAGGGTCTCTTCAGCGGTGGGCGGTTCGTCCAATTCAACCTTTACTGGGAGGTGTGGGATTTGTAGGACGACTGCTTCTTGAACAGTGCGCTCAGCGCTGAAGAGGCTCTGAAAGTATTCCGACCAGCGGTTCAAGATGGAGGTATTATCTGTGAGGAGTGCCTGGCCATTCGCGCTTCGCAGGGGACTTTGTACCAGGTGCCTGGGGCCATACACTGCTTTCAGTGCTTCGTAGAAGCCCCTGTAGTCACCATTGTCAGCACAAAGCTGGGTCCTCTGTGCAAGTCTGGTCCACCACTCATTCTGGAGATCTCTGAGCTTGCGCTGGAGACTGCTGCAGATGAGGCGGAAGGCAGACTTCTTCACAGGGCAGGAAGGCTGGGCTAGGTGGGCCTGATGGGCGGCTCTTTTTTTTTGCTAGGTGTTCCTGGATCTCTACATCGTTTTCATCAAACCAGTCTTTGTTCTTCTTTCTGGCGAAACCCAAGACTTCTGCAGAGGATTTTGCAATAGCAGTTTTCAGTTGTTCCCAAAGTGTTTCAGGGGAGGAGTCTACTGGGTCCGCTGTGTCTTTGAGCCTGCGCTGTAAATCTGTCTGAAAGGCAGCTTTCACATCGTCACGCTGAAGGCTGGCAACATCAATCTTTTTCTTGGGGGGCCCCCATTTCTTGGGTTTTGGCTTGAAGTGGAGCCTGAGTTTGCAGCGGACAAGGCGGTGGTCAGTGTGGCACTCTGCGCTGGGCATCACTCTGGTGAGGAGGACGTCACTGCGGTCCCTCTGACGCACTAGGACATAGTCGATAAGGTGCCAGTGCGTGGAGCGAGGATGCATCCAGGTGGTCTTTCGACTGTCCTTTTGCTGAAAAGTAGTGTTGGTGATGACCAGTTGCTGCTCCGCACAGAACTCCAATAGTAGGCGGCCATTGTCGTTGCAGTTCCCCACGCCATGCTTGCCGAGGACTCCTTTCCAGGCTTCAGAGTCCTGGCCCACTCTGGCGTTGAAGTCGCCAAGGATGATGACTTTGTCGTCTGCAGGGGTACTCTGTAGGAGGCTGCGCAGGTCAGTGTAAAACTTGTCCTTTTCAGCAGGCTCTGCCAGGAGGGTTGGGGAGTACACACTGAGAAGGGTGACGTGCTGCTGGTGTCTCAGTGGGAGGCGCATGGACATGATGCGGTCTGAGTGGCCCGTTGGTAGGTTTTCCAGCTTAGTCGCAATGGATGTCTTGACCATGAAACCCACGCCTGAAAGCCGTCTTTCTGATGCAGGCCTGCCTGACCAGTAGAGGGTGTACCCAGCACCAAGTTCTTGGAGGCTGCCTTCGTCCGGAAGGCGTACTTCGCTGAGCGCGGCGATGTCGATGTTTAACCTCCGCAATTCATGGGCAATGAGGGCGGAGCGACGTTCAGGGCGTCCGCTGTCTGCTTTGTCGAGCATGGTTCGGACGTTCCAGCATGCTACGTTGAGTCCGGTCGTGGTCGTCATGAGAGTGGATCCGTTATTCTTTCTTGTTTTTTGACCGCAGGAGAAGATGCCCGTTGACCGCGGCTAGCCAACTGGGGTTGCGAGGGGACGAGCTTTGGTTAGGCCACCTTTTCTAGGCCCCTCTCCGTGTGGAGCAAGCAGTGCTGTCCCTAGAGAAGGCTGCTTGGTCGTTCAGGGTGTGCCGAGTGATGTTGTCATCCCCAGGTCAACATCAGGCGACCAATATCCTGAACCGCCTGCATGCAGGTTTGAGACTGCGGCTTCCAGTGACATCTTTCACCTGCCGTTTCGCCCCTCGCCCGTCGCTACAGGACTTGGAATGGTCAGTGTCATGGTCCGTGGATGTTTCCTAAAGCCTGCGCGGTGGAGCTTTTTGGTGGAGTGCAGTGTGCGCAGTACTGGCTCCACCCTTTAAACCCTTGGTTCATCTGCCATGGCCTAGCAAGCTGGGACGATGGCATCGAGGTCCTCGGGTCGTAGGTTTTATATCAGACTGTCCTTGTCCTAGTCTCTGGCTCAAAAGCCTTCCCCGGAGACACGGGGGCTTTGATGTCAGGGGTTTCCTCCCTTAGCCTTTCCGCAGCCAAGCGGCCAGGCCTGCAAGGCAGCAGGCGACTCGTGGAGGGCGGGGTCGTCTATGTCCCGTGCAGATGTGAACATCTGCCCACTGCCCCACTGCCTTCACTACTTTACTAGCAGGTGTTTATGGAAGGAGATAACTCTAGTCTCCCTTCCTCTGCATTCAGCATGCGTTTAACTCATTCTACCCCATCACCGAAATCCCCAAATTTTGCCGTTGTTCTCTGAAGACTGCATTGCAGCGCAGGACACAGATCGACCATGATAGTTCAAGGGTGATGCCAGAATAGCTTGGCGCCCATAGGTGCCAAGCTATTCTGGCATCACCCTTGAACTATCATGGTCGATCCTTATCTTGCTGTGGCGTGTCTGGGATAGAATGAGTTAAGTGAGTCAAGATGGTAAAATCAGCGCTTTTTCGAGGCACAAGAAGTGGCTGGTGAGATCATGATGAACACAGATAGTGAAGAAGAAGTAGAGGAGGAGAGCCACGAAACAGACAGTGATTCTTCATATTTTGTTCCTAAAACTTATGATAGTGATAGCGAGATTGATTTCACAGCTGATGAATAGAACTGGTCATTGGCGGACAATGACTAGTTCTATTCATCAGTGACTACAAGTAGTGGGACTTGTGGACAGAATTTCAGAGGAACAAGTGTGGCAGTATTTACATTTTCAGCAAAATAATTATTTCTGTACGTTTCCCTAAAACTACTGATGGATATACAAAAACATTTATATATAGATAGATACATAATATACTGTTAATTGCCATTTGCCTTAAAACATAAAGCATAGGAATGTGTGATGGTGTCGTTACAATTACAAACATCACAGTCAACAATAAAAAAAAAAAAAAATTAATACTCTATCACACAAATCCAATGCCCTACACACACACTGTAAAAACTTTAAAACTAAACAACTAATATCACAAACCAATGCGTACTGTACACACCCACGCTCATCTCCCACACACACACAACACACATGCCTATTAATCTAGGAAATCTAGATTAATTAAAGGTATATCATTTAAAATTAAAACAGAATATATTATATAAATGTCACTAGATTTTTGGAAGTATTGTTCATAATTCTAATGGCAAGGATAGGGGCGTTATAGCGGCACCCGCCTCCTCTTCGGGATTCTCCCTTATAGTAATACCATCGGTAATGTGTTTTGAGAAAACAAATGTATTTTTCCTTAAAATGAATTTTTTTGAAAAATACTTACCGATGGTATTACTCGAAGATCCCTCCCACCTGCCCCGCTTGCCGCTGGTTGGCTAAGAAATTGACTGAGGGCGGGAAGCGCGGAGCGCATGCGTGGTGTAACAGGAAGGGAGGCTGGCCGGGCTTCCGCCCAGTCTATGGCGCCCCTCTCCTGCCATAATGACCATATCGTACACAACGAATTTTTGGGGCTAAAATTAGACTAGCAAAGAAATAATCCCTTATAGTAATACCATCGGTAAGTATTTTTCAAAAAAATTCATTTTAAGGAAAAATACATATCTGTGTGATTTTTTTACAGCTGATTTCAAAAACACAATCAGCAAGGGGTGGGGTTTGCGTGCGTGCGTGCGTGCGTGCATGCGTGCGTGTGTGTGTGTGTGTGTGTGTAATAAGAATGGAGATGGGAGACAAATCATTTTGAGCCTTCCACTGAAACACCCATTGCAAAAAGCAATTACGACTACCCCCAGGTGCCCCATAGTCCACTTGACTAACTTGTATGTGACCGATGTGATTGCGTGTCCAGGATGAGATGGAGAAGGTGCAGGAGAACCAGGAGAAGCTGAACAGTGACATGAAGAAGCTGAAGCGTTCCGTCAAGGACCTGCGCGAACACTCGCAGCGCATCGAGTCCATGCTGCGCGCCATCATCACCACCAACAAGATCGCCTGGCACGAGGAGGACTACCAGGAGGATGACGTTGTCGACAAGATCGAGGCTGGCCTATCTTACTAGGTCAAAGGTGGCTGTCCTCTCAAGGACAAGATCAGTCTAGGTGTACAAGGTCAAGGTCAGCTGCACCAGTGTCAAGACGTGCACAGTCATTGTAATATGACCTACTTTGAAAGGTTGCTTTGACTGCACCGAGTGGAATGTTTTTACGGACACTACAAGCGATGTTGCCGAGCTGGCTGACACAGTTTGCAGCTACGTAAATTTCTGCGTAGACAGTGTTGTGCCTAAAACAACTGTTAAAATCTATTCCAACAACAAACCTTGGGTCACGAAGCACATCAAGGAGGTCTTAAACAGAAAGAAGAAAGCTTTGAAGACAAGCACAAAGAACAGTTACGGACAGTACGAAGGGGACTAAAAAGGGAGCTTAGGAAGGGGAAGGAAGCATGTCGAAATAAGATAGAAAAACAGTTTGAGACGGGTAACATGAAACGGGTGTGGGAGGGTATGAATCTGATGGGTGGGAACAAGAAACAAAAGCTGTTCCGGTTTTGAGCAAAACTACGGACTATGCCAACGACTTAAATCAGTTCTATGCAAGATTTGAGTTGTCATGATTTTGAGCATGAGAGGGAACAGGTCAAGGAAATGCTAGTCTTTGGACCTAAACACATGCAAAGTGAAGTGATTGTGGTGACTGCAGAGGAGGTGCTTAGCGTACTTAAACATACCAATCCAAACAAAGTGTCTGGGCTAGATGCTGTTAGATCAGATGTGTTAAAATTATGCGCTGAACAACTGTACTGAATTCTCTGCATTATTTTCAACATGTCACTTGCCCAGTGTGTCGTTCCCTGTTCGTGGAAGACCTCTTGTATTGTCCCCGTGCCAAAAAAGCAAACTGTATCTGTGATGAATGATTTAAGACCAGTTGCTCTTACCTCGTGTGTCATGAAGGTTTTTTGAGAGGGCTGTTCTTTCACATTTTCAAATGCAGGTTTCTGATTGTATGGATGCCTTTCTGTTTGCTTACAGAAGGCAAAGAGGTGTTGATGATGTCATTTTGCATGTTGTAAACAACATCTACTCTCATTTAGAAAAACCAGGAGCCTCCATTCGACTGATGTTCTATGATTTTTCATCTGCTTTTAACACCATTCAGCCAGACATACTCGCTTCCAAACTAGTTCACATGAACATAAATGCCTCTACCATTCTTTGGGTTTGGGACTATCTCACCAACCGCCCACATTATGTCAGAATTAGTTCGGATCTAATCTCAGATGTACTTTTCACCAATACCAGTGCACCAGAGGGGACTGTCCTGTCACCTTTTTTGTTTTCTTTGTACACAGCAGACTGTAGAGCCACTCATGATGACTGTGTCACGAACAAATTGCTGACGACATGGTATTAACAGGACAGATTACAGATGAGGACGACAGACACTATCGACAAGAGATCGAAGACTTTGTAGAGTGCTGCGATAGAAACTATCTTGAATCACATGTTGGCAAAACAAGAGAGATGGTCAAAGATTTCAGAAAAAACAAACATCATCCCGATCCTGTTGTCATCAAGGAAACAGAAGTTGAGCGTGTAGAGTTCTACAAGTATTTAGGTGTTCTTTTTTACAACGCGCTCCACTGGAAACAAAACACAGAGGCTATTGTGAAAAAAGCGCATAGCCGTCGTTACTGTTTGAGAAAACTCAGATCATTTAATGTGAGCACTCAGCTTTTACAGATGTTTTACTGCTCCAGTATTGTTAGTGTTCTAACTTTTGGACTGACGTGCTTGGGTAGAAATGTATGTAAAAGAGATCAAGATCGTCATAACAAAGTGATCAGGAAAGCGGGCGGGGTGATTGGTAGAGCACAAGATACTTTGGACGCACTGTACAACAGACGGATTACGAACATACTGGCTGACATTTTTTATGACAAAACACATCCACTTAGATATGAATTTGACAGCAGACGTATCGAAAGAAGTGGCAGACTCTGAGTACCCAAAAGTCGTACATCACGTTATGCCAACTCTTTTGTCCCTCAGGCTGTTACCTTTTTCAACAGTAATATCAGTAGATAGTGTCTGTCAACATTCTTTAGTTCTTTAGTACTAGCCCTTTCAGTAGTTCACTGCAACATTGCTGACACCAGAAGCACAGGGGGAATCCACCATAAGTGTTTCTGATGCCAAGAGTGTTACAAAGGTAACAATACGTCTGTTACAGTTCATCTCTTTCATTGAGAGTTGTGGGTTATTTCATTATTTCCATGAGTGATTGGTGATGCCGTGTGTTGTATGGGCAGACAGTGAATTTCCCCATGAGGGATTAATAAAGTATTATTGTATTGTATTGTATTGTATTGTATTGTATTTACTAGGTCAAGATCAAGCACACTAAGGTCAAGGCATTGTGCAGGTCATTTGTGACCTAGAGAGAGGTTACAACATGGAGTTCTTGTTGCCAAACTAGACGTCGCAATTCAAGTTTTGTTTCGATTGTTTTGTTCAAGATTTTCTCACAAATAAGTAAAATTAATGTTAGATGATTCAGCTCACAGTTTTTCTGTTCAAGATCGCATTTGCGTGCTTGACTCTTTTAAACCGTATACTGAGAGCCATTAGGTCCACAATTACATACCAGTACATAACAGCTAATTTTTGATAACTTAAATAATGTCTCAGAGAAACAAACAGTTTGCACTTTTCAAAATTGGGTATATGCACTATGTATATGCAAGGTGAAGTTTTACTTTTCTGTGGGTGTGCTGTTTGGGTCAGGCTTTGTTATGAAATGTATGTACTAACTATCCTGCGTTCTGTACTTGACCCATTCAGACCTGACGCCCTAGAGGAGGAGATGGGTCGACCATGATAATTCAAGGGCAGTGCCAGATTAGCTTGGCGCCTCTCAGCGCCAAGCTTATCTGGCACTGCCCTTGAATTATCATGGTCGATCCACCTCCTGCAACTGGTGCATAGTCATTAGATTACGCCTCCAAAATTTGGGAAATACGGCCGTCGGGCTGAATGAGTTAATATGTGAAAAATGAAAAGAAAAAATATGGGGCTTCCATATTCACTACTTCCACTCACTTAGCGCACCCTTCTTTGCTTTTTTTTTGTTTGTTTGTTTGTGGTTTTTTTTTTGTGATTCGATCAAACTCAATCTGTGTCATTGTCATTGCCATTCTTCCTGCGTGCTACTTTTCTGTAACTCTCGAGTTAATACGTCAATTCTGTCAATGTGATCACTTGACTGGGTTGCCAGTGTACCTGCAGCCACAGGGGGTTTTCTCTCTATCTGGCATGGTTCTGCTACCTTGTCATCACCGATTGCTTTTTAAACTCCCTACTTCTGCTGCCTTGTAAGTGGTGCTAATGGTCTAGCTTTAGCCCATGGTAGTTTTAACGTATGACGTGCTACATTCAATGTCTGTTCTTTATTTTTCACAGTGCAGCACTCTGAAAGCTTGTGCTGTCGGACTTAGCATGTCATCTCATCAACTGTGACTCTCATAGAGTTATTTCTGTCTTGTATGTCCACCCATTGGGTGGCAGTGATCATGATGTTTCAGTGGGTGGTGTGTGATAGACATTTTGCACAACTTTTCATTGGCACAGTAATTCATGGGGCATTTGATCACTTCATAATTCTTTGCTCAGAAAAAAAAATGTATAGAAACAGGCAGCACTTTTCTGCTGGTTGTTTTGGGGCTGCACTGAACAAGAAAAATAATGTGTTTGATCAAAGACTGGATTTTGTTTCATCAGCTTTTATTCAGAAGGTTTTTTTTGTTTGTTTGTTTGTTTTTTTTTATCCCATTGTAGAAATGGTTTCTTCATGTATTCCATGTATTCACAGTTTTGATGAGGCTATTGCCGATAGGCTATTGCCGATAGGCTATTGCCGATATTTCTACATGTTATTTGTAGTTTAACCCATTCAGCCCTGACGCAATAAAGCAGATGGATTGACCATGATAATTCAATGGTAGTGCCAGATTAGCTTGGCACCATCAGGCGCCAAGCTAATCTGGCACTACCCTTGAATTCTCTTCGTCAATCCATCTCCTGCAACTGGTATATAGTCAATAGGTGACACCTACACAATTCAGGAAATGCGGCCATGGTGTTAAGTGACGGAGGTGCCAACATATTGTTACTATTTTATGTATCTGTAGTAGTGTGTGTATCTGTAGTAGTGTGTGTATCAGTAGTAGTGTGTGTATCTGTAGTAGTGTGTGTATCTGTAGTTTGTAGCGGTGCCAACGTGTGGTCGCCGTTATATGAACGAATTGTTACTATAATATATTGTTAGACTGTTTGCTGTCATATTGTTAACAAATTGTCACTGTTGATTGTTTTGCTGTTACCTTTTGAGTAATGACCGGCTACTCTCATGCACAATATTGCTATTACTATCGACTTGTTCACCAGTTATCTTGCTTTGCTTTTTGTAGTCAGAGTAGCTACTCTTACCCTACTCAGCCGTGATGCACTACAGCAGGAGATGGAGCGACCATGATAATTCAAGGGTAGTGCCAGATTAGCTTTGTGCCTGTCTGCGCCAGTCTAATCTGGCACTACCCTTGAATTATCATGGTCGAAGGCGCCAAGCTAATCTGGCACTACCCTTGAATTATCATGGTTGAAGGCGCCAAGCTAATCTGGCACGACCCTTGAATTATCATGGTCGATCCATCTCCTGTGACTGGTGCATAGTCGTTAGATGGCGCCTCCCAAATGTGGAAAATACGGGCGTGGGGTTGAAAGAGTTAAGCGCAATATTATTACTGACATTGACTTTGTACAAAGTTCTGTAAACTTTTTATGAGAGTTTTTGACGAGGTATAGTATGTACACGGGAGTCCGCAAACATCAGAATATTCATATTCAAAACCAGACTGCATGCAGGTGTGGCCTTTGACCCCGTGGCTGTCGGTAAACGCTTTTTGGCCAGGTGATGATCATTGTAGATTCTTTAATTTATCTCTTTCATTTTTTTTAATGACATTGTTCTGTAGACTATGAATTTTGACTATCACTGAATGTTAATCAAAATGAGAGTTGTGTATATATCTACCTCAGCCTGGCGACGGGGGTATTTACACGTTGTAAGTGGTGTGGAAGTAATGTGCACTCCAGAAACGTCACCATTTCTGTATCTTCCTGTGCCGTACATCGTCTTTCCTGTCCAGGATTTTGCCAACTGGTTGGTGGGGGGGGGGGGGGGGGGGGGAGAAACTGGGGGTACATGTTGACGCTGAGCCCTCCAGTGTGCACAGCCACTGGTACTGTTGACTGTGTTAACCCATTCAGCTGCAATGCACTACAGCAGCAGATAGGCCGACCATGATAACTCAAGGGTAGTGCCAGATTAGCTTGGTGCCTGAAGGCACCTAGGTAATCTGGCACTTCTTTTGAATTATTAATGTTGATACATCTCCTGCAACTGGTACATAGTCTTTAGGTGACGCTTCCAATATTTGGAAAAAAGCAGTCGGGTTAAGGCGTCGGCGGGCCTATATAAACACACGCACTGTCCTCATGAGTTCATTTGAATCCTTGCTGTCAGCCTGCACTGCGGCTCAACCAAAGGTGCACCTTCGGGAGCCGACCCATTAAATGCGTCACGGTTATGGCGCTGTTTACAGTACCGGCTCTCAAATTTTGAAGATGTTGCATTACGACTGTTGCAGGAGATGGATCGGCCATGATAATTCAAGGGTAGTGCCGGATTAGCTTGGTGCCTTCAGGTGCCAAACTAATCTGGCACTACCCTTGAATTATCATGGTCGATCCATCTCCTGCTGTAGGGACTCTGGGCTAAAGGAGTTTATGACAACCATTTAGGTGGCTATAGCCACTAACCCTAACCATGGCTGTAGCCATCTAAATGATGGTCTTTGCTGACAGGTGGCGCTGTTTGCCCATCAAGGCTCACTAACCATGGCTGTAGCCACCTAAATGATGGTCTTTGCTGACAGGTGGCGCTGTTTGCCCATCAAGGCTCCTCGTGAAAGAGCGCCTGTCTGTAACGACCACTTTTTTCTTGCAAATATCATGGTTGCTCAAACCAAGTTATCCTGCTTGCTATATTCCTTCCTGATTTATCCATTTATATTCCTAATTGCCATCTAATCAACAGTATTATTCGATCGGACGTCTTGCAGGGTGGTTGAATCTTGAGTCAATTTCTTGTGAATTATTTTACATTATACAATGTCTGTCACACAGCGGTAGCTGGTGACGTGGTTTTTTTTTTCAGAACCGTATTACATTGCTGTATATATGTATTGCTCATACAAAATCATTTTGACCAGTGCTTCAGAGTTTGACTTTACATGATTGAAGACCTATTTCTTCAAAGTCTTGTGCGACATTTTAGCATGACGTTTTTATGGTATATTTACATCCTGTTTTAAGACCTTTCTTTTAGTCTGGCTGACCAGATTTTTACCCATCCCGCCGTGAGATGGCCTCAGTCGCCTGCTCGACGTTAAACCCAAATAACTTACTATTTCTTCAAACATGAAAGCACGACAGTTCAAGGGTGGTGTCAGAATAGCTTGGCGCCTGAAGGCGCCAAGCTATTCCGACACCACCCTTGAACTATCGTGCTGTTCTATGATTTTGGACGTACAGCTGGCAATGGCAAGGTCCAAAATACCAAAGCAGTCCACACCGCTGTCATCTCGGGGTCAGCCTTACTCGTCTCCGCGAAACGGGCCATAGTCACACAGAGCGAAATCTCTGCTGACAATGAAGCTCAGCAGTGCAAAACAGTAATCGTTCGGGCTTCACCTTGTGTGACACACTCAAAGTGGTTAACCCTTTGGCTGTCAGTAGCGACGTTTGTCGCGATCACCCGTACAGGAATCATCGGAAGGAAAGCGGCAGCCGAAGGACGATCCCTCTTCACCCGCGCATTCATACGTCGGGAGTTGTTGACAAGGGTTTAGGGTTGGAACCAATGTCTGCGTGCGCGAGAGAGAGAGGGTTAGCCCCTTCAGCGCCAAGGAAAATGGAGAAAAATTATTATTATTATTATTATTTAAAAAATCCAACTGGAGAGGCGTGGATCCTCATGAGCCCCTGGAACTGCAAGAGGCGTAGATCCTCATCAGCCCCCCGCATCTGCAGGGGCTCATGAGGATCTGTGCCTCATGCTGAGACCAATGTGTATCCGTCTTTCCTGGAGGGCTGGAGCACCTTGGCCTTAACCCATTCAGCCCCGAGTCCCTGCAGCAGGAGATGGATCGACCATGATAATTCAAGGGCAGTGCCAGATTAGCTTGGTGCCGACAGGCGCCAAGCTACTCTGGCACGACCCTTGAATTATCATGGTCAATCCATCTCCTGCAACTGGTACAGTCATTGGGCAACACTTGCAAAATTTGAGAAATGGGAGCTTGGGGCTAAAATGGTTAAACTAAAAAAGATTTGAGAAACACAGTCTGCATCCACTAGCAGCAAGGGGGTTGAGTGGTACTGCTGGTAATAGGAGGGGGGCTGAGTGGTACTGCTGGTAAATAGGGGGGGGGGCTGAGTGGTACTGCTGGTAATAGAGGGGGGGGGCTGAGTGGTACTGCTGGTAATAGGAAAGGGCTGAGTGGTACTGCTGGTAATAGAGGGGGGGGGCTGATTGGTACTGCTGGTAATAGGAAAGGGCTGAGTGGTACTGCTGGTAATAGAGGGGGGCTGAGTGGTACTGCTGGTAATAGAGGGGGGCTGAGTGGTACTGCTGGTAATAGGGGGGGGTGGGGGGGGGGGCTGAGTGGTACTGCTGGTAATGGGAGGGGGGGCTGAGTGGTACTGCTGGTAATAGGGGGGGGGCTGAGTGGTACTGCTGGTAATGGGGGGGGGGGGCGGGCTGAGTGGTACTGCTGGTAATAGGGGGGGGGCTGAGTGGTACTGCTGGTAATGGGGGGGGGGGGGGGCTGAGTGGTACTGCTGGTAATGAGAGTGTCGTGTTGAGGAACTAACAGCTTTGAAGGTCATTAGCTGTGTCGGTTCACTTGTGTTCCTGTCGACACACTTATTGTTTAGTTCGGGGTTTAACGTCCACGACACCGAAGTGATAACGGACGGTCCTGATAGGCGGGTTATGGGGTACAGGGAAATCTATTGCCTATGGAGTACGACCTGAACACTGATCAACTCAGGCGCACTGTAACTGTGCCACTTTGATTTACCAGGACCTTTCAACGGACATGCTATGGAACAAGCGAGTCCAGCTACCGGGGCCAGGACGGAGACTCGAACCTACGACCCAGTGATTCCCTTCGCTCTCCTGCTCCAACACTTAACCGCCTGAGCTATTTCGGACTCCTGTCGATACACTCATAATACAGGCACTTTTAGAGTTCTACAGTGTAGTCTTATGTAGAGGTAGAATTAAGACGATAACAAATGGGTGCAGTGTAACTGTCGTGCTGCGTCTGATCAAGATTGCTAATAGTGAGATTTCTTTTTTATGAATTATTTACATTGGCTTTTAGTTTGAGACCTTACCTGTAACTTCCTTCCTTTTCGTCCCTCAATATTAGACTAAATGCATGAATGAATCTGTTTTTGTGCATGATAACACACACAAATTATTGTACAAAATGTATACATTTTCTGTGATATTGATGGTTGGGTTTCAGTCACACAAGGTGGCAAAAGATGCAAGCTTTCAGCTGTCGATAATTAGGGCTTGTTGTCACTTTGACATAAGCCTTACCGACACCCAAAGGGTCAAAATGACCAGTGTGGTTTTGACCAGCATAATCATTTTTGCCAAGTAAGATGTTAACCCCCTCGTGCATGTAGCTGTTGGTTGTTTATAATACTGGTGACTTCAAGCACAGCAGGGTTGACCCTTGTAGCCCCAATGTCCCATTTCTCACATTTTGGACCTGTTGCCTAACGGCTATGTACCAGTTGCAGGAGATGGCTTGACCATGATAATTCAAGGGCAGTGCCAGATTAGCTTGGCGCCTGTTGGCGCCAAGCTAATCTGGCACTGCCCTTGAATTATCATGGTCAAGCCATCTCCTGCAACGGTGCATAGTCATTAGATGACACCTCCAAAACTTGGGAAATACGTGCATCGGGCTGAATGAGGTAAAGCCAGTGACGTGTCATGAATTTGTTTCTGATGCTGCAGTGTGCTTGTGTGCCTGTTCAACGCCTTACAATCTTGTTATGTTATCTTTTGCCTGATGCCAAACTTCCCAGGGGCACCCTGGTCAGCCCCACAGGGCGGGTTTTCCTCTCTATTCTGGGGCATGTGTTTCTGTCTCCCCTTGGTCCATTCACCTGTATTTTCCTTTTTTAAACTCTCCCTACTGTCTGCGCTGCCTGTAGCTCTTGATATTGGATGTGTGTTGCTAAATGGTCTTAGGTTTAGAGAGAGAGTGAGAGACCAGGGGCTGGGACCCTCATGAGCTGCCCTATTACAGACATGAGACTTTTCCGTATTTATACGGAATTCCGTTTTTTTTTAAGGTCTCAGGGGTCATTCTCGAGATTCGTGCAAATCCGTTATTAACACTTTAAAGGCACTAGGAGGGCCAGATTTGTGTCTCAGAATGCAGGAAATGTGTTGGCGGCCGGGGCTCCGCCCCAAACCCCGCTGGGGGAGCTTACAGTCCCTTCGGGCCTCGCAATGCGTGACTCCGAAAAAAAGTTTCAGTATTTGTTTCTCAAAACACATTACCGATGGTATTACACTTAGGAAATGGCTCTTAGCTGGCCTAATTTTAGCCAAATTTTGGTTGTGTCCGTATAAGGGGGTGTTGGCAGGAGTGGGGCGCCATAGACCATGCCAAACCCGAATAGCCTCCCCTTACTCACATCCGGTACAAGATTACCCAGCATACCCCAGTTTTAGTTCTTAGCTGGCAGAAGTAGGTTGTGTCTGTTCGAGCTCCGCTTTGGTTCTTGGCCGGTCGTTTTCGACCTTGACGGTTCGTTCGTTGGGACTTGAACTGTGGAGATGGTGGCGTGACTGGGGGTAGTAGTGCTCACGCTGTGCCGCCTCGTCGACCTGTGTGTTCTACGGGCCTACGGCTTGTACCATGGAGACTGTGACTGGCGGCTTCCGGACGCTGCTTCGGCCTGCGCTCCGAACCGGTCGGGCTGTGTGGCGTGCTGTTTACGATATGGTGATACGTGGGTTTGCTCCTTTTTTCCGCCATGGCCAGGTAATATCTCGGTGAATGCCCTCGACCGGCGCCCTTGGGTGGGAAGGAGCGCCGAGCGTCGGCACGCGCTGTACACTCGTTTGATTCGACTACATATTCAATTATGTCCGATTCGCCAGCGCGCGCGCGTTGTTATTGCGTGACCTTAGAGGCCACGCTCGCTCTTTCATCTTGTACCCTCTTGTTGCAGTAACTAGGTTCGGATCTGCACGATGTGTGGCGACTTTCAGGGCCCCTCGGACGAGCATGCGGAGGGCCTTCCCTGAGCAGGAGGCGAGTCGACCCGCACTGGTGAGGTGTCCGCCTCATGACTGGAAGAGAGATAGTTAACGCTGGGGGGCTTACCTCCGTTTGCGTCCTACTCTATCAGAGGTCAGCCGACAGTGATCAAGCTAACAAGGAGGGACCCACGTCAGGAACAGGGACTTCGTTGTCCCGCACAGAGATAGGGACTTCGTTGTCCCGCAGAGAACGTTCGACGTCTCAAGTCAGAAACAGGGACTTCGTTGTCCCGCACAGAGATAGGGACTTCGTTGTCCCGCAGAGTACGTACGACGCCTCAAGTCAGAAACAGGGACTTCGTTGACCCGCACAGAGATAGGGACTTCGTTGTCCCGCAGAGAGCGTACGACGCCTCAAGGCAGGAACAGGGACTTCGTGGTCACGCACAGAGATAGGGACTTCGTGGTCCCGCAAAGAGCGTACGACGCCTCAGGTCAGGAACAGGGGCTTCGTTGTCCCGCACAGAGATAGGGACTTCGTTGTCCCGCAGAGAGCGTACGACGCCTATCCGAGATCGCCGGGCATTGATGTCCGAGTTACAAGGTGCGACCCAAGTCAGCAGCAGGGACTTCGTTGTCCCGCAGAGAGCGTACGACGCCTATCAGAGGCCGCCGGGCATTGATGTCCGAGATGAACAAGGTGGGTCCCAAGTCAGAGGCAGGGACTTCGTTGTCCCGCAGAGAGCGTACGTTGCCTATCAGAGATCGCCGGACACTGATATCAGAGTGTAACAAGGCGAAACCCAAGTCCGAAGCAGGGACTTCGTGGTCCCACAGAGAGCGTACCACGCCTATCAGATCGCCGGGCAGTGACACCTGGCAGGGACAAGCTGGGACCCAAGTCAGAGCAGTGGCTTTGTTCCCCACAGAGAGCGTACCACGCCTATCAGATACCGGGCAGAGACGCCTGACAGCCACAAGGTCGGACCCAGGGCACAAGCAGTGGCCTTGCTGTCCCACAGAGAGCGTGCGACGCCTATCGGAGATCGTGGCCACGGAAGCAGTGGCTGGGTTGCCACTTCCCTCATACGAAAGTAATAAGTCGTGGCTGATTCTCTGTTTGTCTATTGACATTGGGTATTTACCTAAATATTACTAAATTGCGTTGCTTCCTTAGTGGCTGGGTTGCCCAGACCTGTTTACCATACACATTCGGCGTATTGAAGTACACTATTTTGCTTGGGGTACACGTACAGGTGCACGTTATACACAAATACACATTTTGGAGAAACTGACAACTCACTGGCTTGTGAATAATACTCATGGGAGTCCAAAGTACACTTTTAGTCAGTTGAAAGTACACTGACTGCACCCAGGGGGTAACCAGGTCGGCAAGTTGTCACTCAGAGCGGTCGGCGTCTTTCAGAGCTCGCCTGTCAGAGACGCCCAAGAGTAACAATGGGGACCCCAATCAGAAGCAGTGCCTTGCTGTCCCACAGAGAGAGTATGTCGTCTGTCAGAGATCGCCGGACAGAGACGCCCAAGTGTTTTAAGGTGGGACCCAAGGTGGTCCCGGACCTGTAAAGCACAAGATACCTTGTCCTGGGCTCTGGTCAGCAGGAGAGGTAGCTGACAACCTCTACTGGCATGGCTAAACCAAGGATTCTTCCACCGGCCCGGGACCCGGCCTCAAGAGTGACCCGCTCCACTGTCCTTCCGCAGGCCAGAGTGGACAAACAGCAGGTGGCCAGAGCATCAAGGTGGGGCCCATGTCAACGGCAGTGACCTAGGCGCCCCGGCCCAGTAAGCTTGTAGTCACTGACTGCGGAGGGCTGGCGTCGGCTACCGTACCTACGATGCTTCCAGTCCCGGGCCAGACAAGTCATAAACGGACATGCAAAAGTGACTGCTCGGCTTCTCAGGCGCTGGACAGTGTCTAGTGTCTGTGAGAGCATGTGGGCGCGGTAGCAAACACGTATGAGTATGTACGTTTATCGTGGTGCGCGACACAGGGGTTAAAAGGTTGCTTTCCCAGCGGCTCAGCGGTTCGCCAGGCCGCTGGGGCGCGACACCTCTTATCCTTCCAAGGTTAGGTTCCTGGAACCTCTAATCCGATTTCTTTGCTTTGGGCAATAGAGATGAGAAAACAGAGGGGTATTCTGTCTCCCATATTTTAATCTAATTCAATAACTTGATTATCCCTTAAGGGCTATTACAATCAAATTGTGCTCATGCATTAAGCATTGATTAATTTAATTTTTCTTATTATTAGGTTGGGCGCCCTCGCCCGGGCTGCTCACCAGTTTTTTATGGCTTGTGGCGACCGCAAGGGCTACAGGTCCACTGCACTTCGCACTGCAGGATCCCGGCTCGGTGATGTTGGGCCACGCCTCGCGCCGACCATGCAGACGAGAGCCGCTCTAGATGCAGTGCAGAAGAGACGACCTCACGATGGGATCCGGGTTCCGGCGTTCGCTCATGATCTTCAGTTCCCCTTCGGAAGCAGGGACTCGCCTCACAGAAGCCAGGGGTACGAGAGGAACAGGAGACGCCGTCCCAGTTCCATAGCTCGCTACGCAAGGGAAAGACGGGCTCTCCGAGTTTTCGCCACCGTTCGGGGGAGCGGCCCCCTGAGACTACGTTGTTCCTTCCAAGTGCGGGGTCCGCCTTCGTTGGATCGCCGCCGGCCGGAGTTCCCCGGACTTCGGAGGGGTTGGACATCCCTTCGCCTGCGGGCGGAACATACGGTTCCCGATGGACGCCAGAGGACGTCATTCGCCGTGGCTGGACGAGGTTAGCTTCTCTACGTCGCTACGCTCGCAGTTCCGAGAGGTCTTGCGTTTGCTGTCTACTGCGAAGATTTACAGGAGAGTCTACTCGAGCCGGGGACTACGCAGGTCCCCTCATCGCGTCCAAGCATTCAAGTCCCTGCCCCTTCTGGTCGGCTTCTGTCTCCGCTTCAGGGCGCCGGGGGAGGCGCTGGTGGCTTCAGCTGGATCCTACTTCTTCCGCTGCCAACGGTTGCTGCGTCCGTCCTGATCGATTACGCGCGGCTGAGTGGAGAGTCGGCCACGCAGGGCACCGCGCAGTGGAGAACTTCTTGGCCCCCTGGGCAGACCGACAAGGAGGCTTGCAAGGCCTGTCACTCAGCTGATTCACGCTGCGGGCGCCGCCGGATGTAGCAGCCTTCTTAAAACACTGTGGACCGTCAGACAGGATTGGCAGGGACCACTCTTCCGCGGAGGCGCGGTTCGTCCGATGCACCGGATTGGGCGACTTACATCCGAGAGACGGAGGCGGCGACGGGACGCCAACGGCACTCTCCTGTGAACGTCAGGGACAGCATACTCCAGGCGCGCGAGGGATAGAGGTCAGCGCGGGTGGCGGACTGGTCCGACAGACTTCACTGCGGACGACGTCTTCTTCGGGGGTATGCACACAGTTCAGATTAGCTCCGCCTGAGATGACTTGCGGCTAGTCGCTTCTTTCCCCGACGGGGTGCTACTCTTCGCTTAGGCCTGACCGTAGTCAGCGGTGACCAGGCACGCTTGTCGCCTCCTTAGACGACAGCGTCGGGACCTAGCGGAAGCGTTCGCTTCCCTGGGTGGCGGCAACTTGGAGTTCCGGCAGACTGCAGCGCCGGACCGGAGCGGATGGACTTACCCTCGGTAGCGCCTTCAGGGAGTTACCCATTCGGCGCTGTGGATCCTGCGGCCGGGGGCGCAAGTACAGGGAGTTAGACGGGACATCTTGGCAGGATTTAGTTCCTGAGAGGTCGTTGCGCTCGGGCCTGTGGCAGTAGGGTCGACGCAGCTCTTACACTAGACGGTAGATTGGAGCACGATCTTCGTCCTTCGACTCGACACAAGTGCCTCGTCATCTCGGCAGATACCAGACAAAGACCTGAGAGCAGCGGTGCGTCTCCAGGACCTGGGACAACTCGAGTTTCGAAGTCGTAACCAGTTGGCAAGCCGGGCGGTAGGCTGGGATCATGCCCACTTCGCCGTCGACTAGAGGGCCGACGCTACGGGACAGGTACTACGTGTTTTCTTCGCCGGGATTCCGTCGAGGATGGAGTGCGTGGTCGTCCTGTTCGAGTGGGACTCCCAGTCGACGGGAGCAGGGCAGTGTAGGAGGGACTCTCAGTCCCTTCTTCAGCTCTCTTAGGACGGATGACTTACTAGGGGATCACCGTTCAACCTGACACCCCCTCTGCTTGGAGAAGGAGGGCGTAATTGGGAGAGGCTAGTGCGCTGGAGGCCTGCCGCGCGGGGAGGCGTCGCTGTGGCCAGATCTTCCAGCTCCACTGCTCGCCATCGAGATTGAATGCCGAATTGTACGCTTGGTTGTCCGCCATTACTTGTGTTGCAGCTTGGTGGATGTAGGTGCGCACCCGGAGATTGGGCAGCAAGCCCTCTTCCACAGAGGCTTCCTACGGCGGCCATAGGTGCTACCGAGACAACCCGCAGACCATCAACCAGTCGAGTTGCGAGGGTAGATGACGAGCGCTGTGTGACGGGAATGACAACCTTCTTCCTTCCGAACTGGACGAAGCCCCAGCTGGCAGGGTGCTTCCTCGGGGTTTTTCATCTCCTAAGGACGGCCCCCTTTCACCGTTCAGGACTATCTCACCATGATCGCCGACTCCTACAGGCGATTTCGCTCATCAGACCCGGGTAGCTGCAAAACCTCACTTCAGAGGCTCCCTTCGCTTGGAATGCCCCGCTGTGCTGCGCAGGGACCAAGTTCTACCTTGGGGGCTTACGGGATCTCAACCTCGTCTGTTGGAACCCGGCACATGACGCGCCTGACGGATGTTTCAAGGAGGAGAGCTTCAGGGCAGTCCTTGACTCAACCTCCAGGATCAGTACTATGCACGCTGTCCACACACCCGGGTGGCTGGCAGTGCCAGTCGACCGGTTCATGCTACAGCTACCTGACACATCTGCCTGGACGAGACGCGGCCTACATGACGGCGACAGTTGTTTCGCCCTGCGCGTGTTGGGTGCCACCCGGGAGAACAGACTTCAAAACCCGGTGACAGCCTTACCTCTTCCAGGGTCAGTATCCGTACGCGCTGTCGTCACACACACACAGATGGCTGGCTGTTACGGACGGAAGGCGCCGTGCAACTACTACGGTACCAGCCTTCAGGGCCAAGTCGTGGTCGCCTTGGCTGCCCTACAGTCTATGTCTGTCTGCCCGTACGAGTGTCAGATTCCACTCAGTAGCCCAGACAATAGGAACCGGTGAGAGTCTTCCGTGTGTACCTGCACCGGACCAAGCTGGCGCAGGGGGACGCACACACCTGTTTTCTCCCTCTGTCCACAGGTAGACGTGGTATCTCAGCCAGACCTGCTCCTCCTGGTTCCGGGGAGTTCTGCCAGGACGTTGACCTGTTGATGCCACATGTTGCACAACGCGGCGCACGAGGTCAGAGCCATGGCCGCAAGTTCTGCTGCGACAGCACCGGTGCAGTCAAAGTCTTGTGGCGGCTATGAGATGGCGAGCGGAGTCCACTTTCGCCCGCTGCTACCTGAGGGACCTCTCCTCCCAGCGACAGATCCTCTCGCTGGTGGGAGACACCGCAGCAGCGCAACACTCCCTCCCGGCGCCCTAGGCGCCGCAGGTATCTTAGCTAAAATTATCGGGAGTGTGCTGCAGGAGGGCGAGTTTGTGGGCAATGTGGTTGGCAGTAGGGGCGCTATAGCGGCACCCACCTCCTCTTGGTGATTCTTCCTAAGTGTAATACCATCGGTAATGTGTTTTGAGAAAACAAATGAATTTTTCAATTAAAATGCATTTTTTTGAAAAATACTTACCGATGGTATTACTCGAAGGCCCCTCCCTCCGGCCCCGCTTGCCGCAGTTCGCTAAGAACTAAACTGGGGTATGCTGGGTAATCTTGTACCGGATGTGAGTAAGGGGAGGCTATTCGGGTTTGGCATGGTCTATGGCACCCCACTCCTGCCAACACCCCCTTATACGGACACAACCAAAATTTGGCTAAAATTAGGCCAGCTAAGAGCCATTTCCTAAGTGTAATACCATCGGTAAGTATTTTTCAAAAAAATGCATTTTAATTGAAAAATTCATTTTTCAACTTTCTGTGGTCTCATGTCTGCTATTAGAGAGGCTGGTGATGGTCCTTTCCCCTGACACAAACCAAAAGCTGTGATAAGTTGTGATAGCAAGGGATGGTACTGTGATAGAGGGAGTGGTGATAATGTGATTCAAAGTGATCAATAGAATGTGATTCGGCAAGGATTGTATATTCTAACAGGCGTGGGGAGGGATTTTATTTAAATATGTTTTAATTGCTTGTTTGTGTTTGTGAGCCGAAGACAAATTTCCATTTTATACAAATATATTTAATGGACAATAAAGATTTTTGAAGTTTGAATTTTTTTAATTTTATTTAGCGTATTAGACCGGCTGGCGACATACATTCAATATTCTGTTTAGTTGGGGTTTTTTTACAAGCAGTGCAGGCACGTCCTGAGAAAGTCCTGTTGCTGTCGGGACGTTAAGCAATGTACAATCAATCAATCAATCTGATGCCAAACTTCATACAATTAATCAGGGAGCGTGTGGCCCACGTGTCAAAAGTGTAACCCCTTTACCATGGGGGGAAAAGTAAACACGATCCAACTGCCAGACATAGATCTTCATGGCAGTTAATGTGAAAGAAATACTTTGATGTTGTTCAGCCTGTTCAACCTCAGACGACTGCAGGCCCACACGAAAACCCTAGACCAACTGATTCGTGAGCTGCTTTTTGCTGATGATGCTGCCCTCGTTGCACACACAGAGAGAGCCCTGCAGCGCATCACGTCTTGCTTCGCAGATGCTGCCCAGCTCTTTGGACTCGAGGTCAGTCTGAAAAAGACAGAGGTCCTCCATCAGCCGGCACCCAAGACAGTGTATCGCCCTCCTCACATCACCATTGGCGAGTCTGAACTAAAGTCAGTGCACCAGTTTACTTACCTTGGCAGCATTATCACGTCGGACGCCAAGCTGGACAAGGAGCTTGACAGCAGGCTGGCAAAAGCGAGCAGCGCTTTCGGGCGACTTTTCAAGCGGGTGTGGCACAATCAACAGCTGAAAACAGGCACCAAGATCAGCGTGTACAGAGCTGTGGTCCTCACCACCCTGCTGTATGGTTCCGAGTCCTGGGCCCTCTACCGCAGCCAACTACGACTCCTCGAACGCTTCCACCAGCGCTGCCTGCGTACCATCCTGGGCATTCACTGGAGTGACTATGTCACCAACGTCGAGGTCCTTGAACAGGCTGAAACTGTGAGCATCGAGGCTTTGCTGCTGCGGACACAGCTCCGCTGGGCGGGGCATGTCTCCAGGATGGATGATCATCGCCTACCAAAGATCACCCTGTTCGGCGAGCTTGCTACTGGACACCGTGACAGAGGGGCACCAAAGAAGAGATACAAAGACTGTCTCAAGAAGTCACTTAGTGCCTGCCAAATCGACCACCACCAGTGGTCTTCGCTTGCTGCGGACCGTGACACCTGGCGCTCCACCATTTACAAGGCAGCTGCCTCCTTTGAGGACTCTCACAGAGCTAGCCTTAAGGACAAGCGGCTCAGGAGAAAAAACAGAGATGCTGCAGCTCAGAACCCTGGCCATACCTTCCCCTGCAGCCACTGCGGTCGAACATGCCTGTCTCGGATTGGCCTCCGCAGCCACGAACAAGCCTGCAGACGTCGTGGGCAACTCCTATAAAATCTTCGTTCGCGAAGTCAAGCCAAGAGAGTTGTTGAGGATGTTGTTGAGGCTGTGACTGACAAGTGACGGTGGTTAATTGTCAGACCTAACTGTGGATGTTGATGGTTGCAGTTGATGTTTAGTCAGTAGCTGACATCATATTATATATTTGTCTCCGCAGTAGATAGTTCATTCCTGCGGCTCAGCTCAGTCTGTGTTTGGTCAACCTCCTTTTAGGGTAGATTCAAGACGCGCTGGTTTGCCGTGTTGAGTGAGTTATTGGGGTTTAACACGGAATGGTTCACCATGTTGACGTCGGCCTAGGTTTGGGTGGTGGGAGCCAAACAAGCTGCTAACTCTTTCTTTCCCAACAGTGACTTTCACAACATTCACAGACATCTTTGACGACAGCTCACGAGTTGCTCCAGCTCACAAGTTGCAGAAGGTAGAGAAGCCGTGATAGTTCAAGTGTAGTGCCAGATTAGCTTGGCGCCTTCCAGGCGCCAAGCTAATCTGGCATTACCCTTGAGCTATATGACTGCTATATCGTCTACAGTCATTGTATAAAGGTTGTAAGTGTGAATATTTTGACTAAACTGCACATTTGGAGTCGGCTTAGATGTTAATCACTTCATCTTCTCGTTGGCGCGAACCTTACCTTTAAGTTACCGACCCATACCTGATCTCCACCCCACCACCACCCCCATCCCCCCCACTCCCACACCCCCCACCCAGCTTTTACATCTTTTTGATCAGTCTACTGTCTAACAGGCCGCTAATAATGTGTGAGTGGATTGAAGTCGTGAGGATCGGCATGTGACTCTTGACTTCTATAAATGTTTTAACTCATTCAGCCCGACGGCCGTATTTCCCAAATTTCAGAGGCGTCCTCTAATGGCTATGCACCAGTTGCAGGAGATGGATCGACCATGATAATTCAAGGGCAGTGCCAGATTAGCTTGGCGCCAACAGGCGCCAAGCTAGTCTGGCATTACCCTTGAATTATCATGGTCGACCGGCCATTTCCTGCTGTAGTGCGTCAGGGCTGGATGGGTTGGTAAAGTTCTTACAGATCTCGTAGAAATGACGTAGATGCATGCAGAATAATTACTTTACACACACAAGTATTCCAGATCTCAGAGAAATGACGTAGATGCATGCAGAATAATTACTTTACACACAAGTATTCCAGATCTCAGAGAAATGACGTAGATGCATGCAGAATAATTACTTTACACACACAAGTATTCCAGATCTCACAGAAATGACGTAGATGCATGCAGAATAATTACTTTACACACACAAGTATTCCAGATCTCACAGAAATGACGTAGATGCATGCAGAATAATTACTTTACACACACAAGTATTCCAGATCTCATAGAAATGATGTAGATGCATGCAGAATAATTACTTTACACACACAAGTATTCCAGATCTCATAGAAAGTGACGTAGATGCATGCAGAATAATTACTTTACACACACAAGTATTCCGGATCTCATAGAAAATGACGTAGATGCATGCCGAATAATTTACACATAAGTATTACAGATCTCTCCAAAAGAAAGATAGAAAGATGTAGATCAGTGCCCGCTGAATCAATTGCGACTCATTAAGGCGACTGCAAATCTCTTGGCGAGATGATGTTGAGTGTTTACATGGAAAAAGACGGACTTGATGACTTTTAAGTCGAGAAACATTTCTTTCCATTTCATTCATAAACTACCAGAACTAAATGCCTTCCATTCTATGGTTCTGAGAGTTTAACAGTTAAAGAGATGCGTCTCGTCAAGAATTAAATTGTCTGCTGTGAAGTTGATTCTGCTTTTAGAATAAGATAATGGATTTTGTCTGGCGGGAAGATGCGTTAGGAATCGGTCTTCGTGCTGAGCACAATGAATCGCTATATGTTTAGAGCACAAATAACTAACCTTTAAACTCGCCAAACGGTTTGTTCTCCGAGTTAAAGGCTTTAATTACTATTCAACTTGCGCACACAAAAAGAAACATGCGCACACACACGCACACCAATAACTACACGCATGGTGATTTAGTTTGCAGTCCACACATTGGCTGTTTGCAGTGTTTAACTCTTAAACTACCAGAACTAAATGACTTTCATTCTATAGAAAGGATGTCATTTCGTTCTGGGAGTTGAAGAGTAAACTGTTGTGAACACCCAGAAATCCATGACCATAACACCGTCCAGTTTGATGGCTTTGGCTTTTGATTCAAGTCCTGCTGCTGCGTCTGTCTGGGGAACTTGACCCATTGGTTAACCCATTGGGTGCCATTTTACAACCATGTTTAAGTTGCAGTTAGGAGGATCGACCATGCTAATTCAAAGGTAGTGCCGGATTAGCTTGGCGCCATCAGGCGCCAAGCTAATCGGGCACTACCCTTACATTATCATGGTCGATCCACCTGCTACTGTCGGGCGTTGGGGTTAAATGAGTTAACCCATTCGCGGCCAGCCGCGCATCCGGATGCGGTTGGCCTCGAATGAGTTAAGCTGCTCGACACGCTGTGCGGAGAACGGGACAAATAATGACTTCTGTGTAGACTCTGGCTTTCAAACCAGCCACTGTCATTGTGTTTATGTGAACAAGACCCTTCAGACATAATGATATATAATTGTGTTCATTGTTTGACGCTGTTGTTGGCATTGCTGGCGTTTTCGTTAGACTCGGAGAATGTTTTGTAAAATTACTGTGTGTTTTATTGGTTCTTTATTCCAAACAGTGGCCGCTCAACAGTGGCCACTCAACAGTGGCCGTTCATTTCCTTCAATGCATTGCTCATGTTTGGTGTTTACCTCTTGACATGTGTATGACACATTTTTAATTCTATTTTATTTTAGAATTTAAAATCTGCTCCATTTTTATCCATGGGACATTATCCAATCTGTTGCTGTCATCCTCTTTACACACTAGCCGCCACTGGTCGTTTTCTACAAATGATTATTCCACGTCTTGTTTAACCCCAAAATTTAGCCCTAACACACTAGAGATGGGATCGACCATGATAATTCAAGGGTAGTGCCAGATTGAGCTTGGCGCCATCAGGCGCCAAGCTAATCTGACGCTACCCTTGATTTATCATGGTCGATCTATCTGCAAGTGTCACTTAGTCGTCAGTGACGCCTCCGAGATCTGAGAAATGCGGCTTTGGGTTTGAAAGGGTTGACGAATGCCCTCTCATTCTTCATGGCTGCCGGTCTGTGATTATGGACGTTTCGATTCAAAGCCGTAAGGTCGATAATTGAACCAGCAGTGATTTGATTGGTGATGCTGGCATTCGCTATGGGTCAAGCAAATCCCCGGCTCTCAGCAGATACGTGACGGGGAATGGGACGAGATCTTGTAGTCCAGTACTGGCGGCTTTATCGCTTTGTTCACTTTTCTTTTCTACGAGTAAAGCAGAATGTCCACACCTTATTGGGGGTACAAGAAATCTTCACAGTACAATACAAGGGACATTATCACATACTTGTTTATTTTGACGTTGTGAAACTTTTCCTGTAGAATTACCTCCCATGTAATCAGTCTTACAATAAAAACAGATGTAAGCAATTATCAATGTGTGCGTGTCTTGCTTTTTAATTTTGCTCCGCTATTTGCATTTTTTTATTCATACAAAATCCCCTCTCTCTCTCTCTCTCTCTCTCTCTCTCTCTCTCTCTCTCTCCAAGCTAATTAGACTTAACGCAGAGGATACGCATGCTTGCGCAGCTCCTGCTGCCTTTCCTTCGGGGATTTATCGGCCACTAATTTGCTTAACCCCCTTGTGCATGCAACCACCGATGCTGCAAACAGTACCGGCAGATGCATGAACAAAAGGGTTAATTTTCATTGTTGAACTAGTAGGTGGTGTTCATCACTGATTTACTGACGCTTTAATTAGACGTTTATATTTGGTGATTGTGAACTCGAGCACGGCAAGCTGGCTGATGGCGATACTGTTTCTACCTCATTGCGCCTGTGGGCAAAACAGTCATGCTTTCATTACAGTAGAAAGTGACTTTGACTATTGTTACAGATGTAACTTGTTCTTACCGTAACTAATCAGACTGACTACCAACGCTATTGTCACAGTCTCCATCCAAAGGTTACACTGTGCTGTTTGTTTACACTGTAAAGATTTGCTCATTATAAGAAATAGACTTTAATTTTCAGTCTCTTTCGTGTCTTTACAGTGAGTAAGACAGACTATTATTTGTGTGATTTAATCAAAACTGTACTGAGACGCCAAAGAAGGGAGCTTAGAGACTGCCGAACATACAGGTGTTCCCTGCGGCGTTTCACGTTGCGTCACTTGATTCTTGTGGTTCGGTCACTGCAGCGAGTTTGAGAGCTCAGTAGCTTAACTGCTACTTGTTCCCTGGAGGACTTTTATTCAATTACGTGACTTTTACCGTTTTATAGTTTTATAATACTTTTATTTCCGTGTTTTTCCGTATTCAGTTGTTTTTTCATTGTTTATTTTGTGCACTCTGTATTTTGTAATAAGTCCAAGCGAATTGTCCATCAAAGGTGCAGTTGGGAGAATAAGGCACCTCAATGTGTTCCATCTTAGCCGACATATCTGTATATATTAACGATCCTCACCGTTCCACCTGTCTTGTGTTACGGCGTCTGTCACATACAGTGTCTTGTGTTACGGCGTCTGTCACACACTGTCTTGTGTTACGGCTTCTGTCACATAGTGTCTTGTGTTACGGCGTCTGTCACATACAGTGTCTTGTGTTACGGTGTCTGTCACATACAGTGTCTTGTGTTACGGCGTCTGTCACATACAGTGTCTTGTGTTATGGCGTCTATCACATATAGTGTCTTGTGTTACGGCGTCTGTCACATACAGTGTCTTGTGTTATGGCATCTGTCACATAGTGTCTTGTGTTACAACGTCTGTCACATACAGTGTCTTGTGTTAGGGCGTCTGTCACATAGTGTCTTGTGTTACGGCGTCTGTCACATACAGTGTCTTGTGTTACGGCATCTGTCACATACAGTGTCTTGTGTTACGGCGTCTGTCACATACAGTGTCTTGTGTTACGGCGTCTGTCACATACAGTGTCTTGTGTTACGGCGTCTGTCACATACAGTGTCCTGAGTTACAGTGTATTCACAGTGTCTTGTGTCAGTTACGGCGTGCGTCACATACAGTGTCTTGTGTCAGTTACGGCGTGCGTCACGTACAGTGTCTTCCGGTCAGTTACGGCGTGCGTCACGTACAGTGTCTTGTGTCAGTTACGGCGTGCGTCACGTACAGTGTCTTGTGTCAGTTACGGCATGCGTCACGTACAGTGTCTTCTGTCAGTTACGGCGTGCGTCACGTACAGTGTCTTCTGTCAGTTACGGCGTGCGTCACGTACAGTGTCTTGTGTTACGGGGTCTGTCACATAGTGTCTTGTGTTACTTTGTGCATTTCACGTACGGCTTTCAAATCTCGCTGAGGGCCACGTGAACAGACCATTATGAGATAGTACAGTGAAGTCTCCAGTACACTCTACGTGCGTGTGTATAACTGGGATTTCAGTGCATGGCCCATAATTGTCACAATGGCGTGGTCACCTTGCCACAACGCGAGAATAGGACAGTCATATACAGCGTAACACAAGAAAGTGATATAGACTTGCCAGAAAACTGTAATTGTGATATAGACTGTAACACTAGACGCTGTAATTGTGATATAGACTGTAACACTAGACGCTGTAATTGTGATACAGACTGTAAAGTGTAACACTAGACGATGTAATTGTGATATAGACTGTAATACTAGACGATGTAATTGTGATATAGACTGTAACACTAGACGTTGTAATTGTTGTGATATAGACTGTAATACTAGACGATGTAATTGTGAAATAGACTAACACTAGACGTTGTAATTGTTGTGATATAGACTGTAACACCTAGACGTTGTGATATAGACTGTAACACTAGACGCTGTAATTGTGATATAGACTGTAATTGTGATATTGACTGTAACACTAGACACTGTAATTGTGATATAGACTGTAACACTAGAGGCCGCTGTAATTGTGATAATTATAGACTAACACAAGACACTGTGACATACTTGTCCAGAAAAAAATATATATACGATAGTGACCACTTCAGCATAAGTGATGTACAGGTGAAGTAGGTCTGTGATGGTTACCTAGTTAACAGATTTAGCCTTGATGCGCTACAGCAGAAGGATCGACCATAAAAATTCAAGGGTAGTGCCAGATTAGCTTGGCGCCTGATGGCGCCAAGCTAATCTGGCACTACCCTGAACTATCATGATCGATTTGTCTCCAGGACTGTGACGTCGACCTCAAAGGATGTCAGTGTAAAGTAACCTGACAACTTCGTCCTCACAATGCAGGCGGTTAACCCATTCTACCCTAGACACACCACAGCAAGAGATGGATCGATCATGATAGTTCAAGGGTGATGCCAGAATAGCTTGGCGCCGATGGGTTAATGTAGCACAAACGTCGTTGTCGTTGAGAGGGTCAAGTTGAAAAAACAGTATGTTGATGACGAGCAAGTGTCGGTCACCATGCGTTATCAACACGCATCAATGTCGTGCGGAGGCTCACTTCGGCCCGAAGACAGCCCGAGGACTTTCGCTTCCTGGGTCGCTACTTGTGTGCATCTGTACGTTCATATCTCGGTACGTCTGCGTGTGTTTGCATGCAATGCATATCGGTGTTGGTGCAAACATATGTGTGTATACATATATATATAATTATATAATAATATATATAATTTATGCAGTTGTCGTGCGCGTGTGTGTGTGTGTGTGTGTGTGTGTGTGCGTACTTCTGTCTGTAAGTAAGAGAGAGTCAAAGACACACACACACACACACACAAAAGTACTTTGTACACACTGTGTAAGCTTGCAAATAAACTTTATTTAGTCCCTAATTTAGCTGACTGAAAACAACAAACAAAGCTAGCATCAAGTACAAAGTGAAACATTCACGACTACCACTTTGTCGGACAGAAATGAAGCCACGTGCGGCGACACAGACCTTGATATACAAGCAAATAACTTTCTGTTCAAATTTAATTGGATGAATTGAAAATCTAAATGAAATCTTTGTGTCAAATTTCTGCTGCTGAATTTGATCAGGGTAATTAACCCTATTAGCCCCAAGGTCCCATTTCTCAAATTTTGAAGGTGTTGCCTAATGACTACGTACCAGTTGCAGGAGATGGATTGACCATGACAATTCAAGGGTAGTGCCAGATCAGCTTGGCGCCTGAAAGGCGCCAAGCTGATCTGGCACTACCCTTGAATTATCATGGTCAATCCATCTCCTGCTGCAGGGACTCGGGGCTAAATGGGTTAGAAACCTTGTATAAAGGTCACCAGTTTGCAATACCCCCTGTATAAATGTTGTTCGACAATGCTGCACAAAATCACCAATTGCACCCGTTCAGAACCGACGCACTACAGCAGGAGATAGATTGCCCATAATTCAAGGCTAGTGACAGATTAGCTTGGTGCCTGAAGACACCATGCTTATCTGGGATTACCCTTGAATTATCACAGTCGATCCATCTCCTGCAACTGGTATGTAGTCGTTAGGTGACTCCCCGGTCATGGGTTTAAATGGTATAACATGTGAAGTTCAAATGTCATAAAATGAAAGATTTGTCTGTTTTTATTTACTTTCCTATGAAGGAGATTTCCACGATGCGTGAATATGCAGCAACGTCACATCTGCTACCTGTGTCTACTCACACGGTTTTGTCAAAAGATGGGTATGTCAGTTTTTGCTACGGCAAGACAACACTGACTAGCTCTTGTAGCACTCAAAAGGTTGTTTTCATGGTTTTTTCAGCAGTGCATGTTGTACAACATTTGGATTGATCGACTGATTGTTTTCCCTCAGAAATTGCTTTCATCACTCATTTTGCAGTGTTTTTAAAATCACCTTCATGGTAGCAAAAAAAAAAGTAATACGACAACCCCCCCAAACAAACAACCCCCTCCCCCCCCCCCTCCACCCCTAGACTGCTGCTGACAATACTGCCTGGCATGTTATGATCAGCATCATCGGCAGCATCCACGCGGTTACCCCGTCTAGCCTCGAGTCCCTACAGCAGGAGATTCATTGACCATGATAATTAAAGGGTTGTGCCAGATTAGCTTGGCTCCTGAAGGTGCCAAGTTAATCTGGCACTACCCTTGAATTATCCTGGTCAATCCATCTCCTGCAACTGGTACATAGTCCTTAGTCAACATCTCCAAAATTTGAGACATGGGACTGTGGGGCTACAAGGGTTATACTTTCAGCTGTACTTAAGTTCCACTGTAGAACAGATTGATTGATTGATTGTACATTGCTTAACGTCCCGACAGCAACAAGGCTTTCTCAGGACGTGCCTGCACTGCTTGTGAAAAAAAAACCTAAACAGAACATTGAATGTATGTCGCCAGCCGGTCAAATACATTAAATAAACCTAACACGTGGGGCCTAAATAAAGCTAAGACCATTTAGCAACACACATCCAATATCAAGAGCTACAGGCAGTGCAGACAGTAGGGAGAGTTTTAAAAAGGCAAATACAGGTGAATGGACAAAGGGTAGACAGAAACACATGCCCCAGAATAGAGAGAAAAACCCACCCTGTGGGGCTGACCAGGGTGACCCTGGGAACTAAAATATACCTAACCCCACCCAAGTCCCCCAGGGCAGATCCACTGTAGAACAGAATACATGTAAGTACTCGTGTGGATATCACAGTCAAGATAATATATATGCAACACACGCACGCACACACACACACACACATGTAAAATACACATACTAGCTACACTTATATTGTGCGATAAAGAACAGCACGTCACCCATCATCATACAATCTCTCTTCAATTAATTCAAATGTGAGAAGAACGCATGACTGGCCAAAAATGCATCAAAATATACACTGCCTGAGATTAGTAAGAGCATATGAAACTAGCCAGTGTGAAAAACACAATCATCCAATATTCATCATGAACTGGACAGACGGTTTGTATCTTGCAACAATTTTTCAGAAATATATTACACAGTTCAAGTTTGAATAGCCCGTGTTTAACTCCTTGTACCCCAAGACCGAAGTCCCCAATAAATGTTGCCGTTGTCCTCTGAAGACTGCAGTGCAGTGCAGGACACAGATCGACCATGATAGTTCAAGGGGGATGCCAGAATAGCTTGGCGCCCATAGGCGTCAAGCTATTCTGGCATCGCCCTTGAACTATCATGGTCGATCCTGATCTTGCTGTGGTGTGTCTGGGGTAGAATGAGTTGAAGAACATACATGATATATGTGTGCTAAAGGCAAGCAAGAGTGGTTGATCCTCATGGGCCCCTCACATTTGTGGGGGCTCATGAGGATCTGTGACTCTGTTTTGTCCACAATGAATAGAAGAAGTTCACAGATCTAAAATATACAACTGTTTTCACAGGGTAACAAATCTGGTAGAATATAGTGCGATGAACACTTTGAGATTCGGTAAGGTAGGATCTCCAAAGACTGACACCAGCCGTGTGCTGGTCACATTACACTGCCTACAGTGTCATCAGACAGTTCAGCTTAAATGTTCAGTCACGTCTACGAGTCAGTTTGATATGGCAACACACATCCTGGTCCTAAAGGCACCAAGCTAATCTGGCACTACCCTTGAATTATCATGGTCAATCCATCTCCTGCAACTGGTACATAGTCATTAGGTGACTCATCCAGAATTGAGGGTTACAATCTCTCTTCGTTGTAATCAGAATTGTGTTATTCTGTACATGCATCAGTCTTTGCTTGTTGTATGCGGACTCCACTGTATCCGAGATTAACTACACACAAACAATGGACGGACTAAGGGCTGTAAGACTTGATGGTAAATGTGAGCGTAAAAACGCCATTACAACATGTCACAAAGCTGTGGAGAAGTCAATCCACCAACAAAAAGTCAAACTTCCAAGACAGGGTGTAACAATGAGCGACTTCGCTCACTGCTGCTGCCGCTAGGTGGCGTAACACAGTAGGGGCTAAACCCGACATTCTCAGTGTTTTAGTTGATCCCTGTCCGTGCATATTATCTTGGGTCCTTGCGACATACAACTCCACCAGGGAGGCCCCTTTGGGGGCTTAACTGCCTGTCCCAAGTCAGGATAAAGGAGGAGGGTTAGGCGTGGGGCTAGCGACTCCACCCTGTAAAAAGAAACTTGCTACGGAAACGACAACAAGGGAAAAAGCGACAACCGGCGCTGGGAGCGAAGCAGACCAGGAAACTGGACTTATGACGGATGGGGACCAAAGCCGCAAGGACGTCTCCACCCCGATAGCGGAACTCCTGACGCCAAAACGATGGATCAGAATTGGATGCTGGAACGTGCGAACGCTCTACCAGACTGGAAAGCTGGCGCAAGCAGTAAGTGAACTGAACCGCCACAAACTAACCCTCATGGGAGTAACAGAAGCAAGATGGACTGGTGCTGGCAGACAGAGGTTGAGCTCCGGAGAAGTCATCATCTGGTCTGGAAGAACAGACAACGAACACCGAGAAGGAGTTGCTGTCATCATCAATAAGAGCAAGGCCAACACCGTTCTACAGTGGAAACCTGTGAACGAGCGCCTGCTGTACGTCAGGATGAATTCCAAATACGCAAAGCTGTCTATTGTTGTGGGCTACGCACCGATAGACGACGCGGAAGAAGAGGATAAGGATGCATTCTACGACGCCCTCCAAGCTGTTTTGGAAGACATCCCTCGACATGACGTGCTGATGCTGATCGGTGACTTCAACGCTAAGGTCGGCTGCGACAATGAAGACAGAAAGAGGACCATGGGACGACATGGAGCGGGTGTGATCAACGACAACGGGGAGAGGCTGGTCAATTTCTGCGAGGAGAATGACTTAGTCATAGGAGGGACCCTGTTTGCGCATAGGGAGATCCACAAACTCACATGGAAATCACCAGACGGCAAGACCCAGAACCAGATCGACCACATCATCATTAATGGTCGCTGGAGGCACTCTCTGCAGGATGTGCGAGTGATGCGACATGCTGACATTGGCAGCGACCATAGTCTTCTGGTGGGGAAGGTGACATTGAAGCTTAGGAAAGTAAAGATAGGAGACACCAGAAATCAGCGCTACGACATGGCCAAGTTGAAAGACCCAAAAGTGAAAGAAGAGTTTAGGTTGGCCCTCAGGAATAGATTTAGTGTTTTGGAAGATGAGACAGCGCTGACTATTGAAGATTTCAACAGAGCCATGAAGGAAACAGGAGGGGAAGTTTTAGGATACAGAAAGAGCAGGAAGACAGAGTGGATCTCAGAAGACACGTGGGCTCGCATAGAAGAGAGAAGACAGATCAAGAAGAAACTTTTGGATACCAAATCACCAAGACTGAAGGAAAGAATATCAAGAGAATACAGAGAGAAAGATCAAGCGGTGAAGACATCAGCGAGAAGAGACAAGAGAATGTACACAGAAAGGCTGGCAGAAGAAGCGGAGGCAGCTGCAAAACAGAGAGACATGAAGACAGTGTACCAGAACACCAAGAAGCTGAAGGGCGATTACGGGCAACACCACGACCTTCCAGTGAGAGCTGAAGATGGAACTCATGTCACAGTAGAGGAAGAGAAGCTGAAGAGATGGAAGCAACACTTCGAGTCCATCCTGAACCGCTCAGACCCACCAACCCTCACTGACATTCCTGAAGCGGAGGAGGACCTGGACATTAACCTCGGCAACATTACTATTGCGGAAGTCAAGCAGGCCATTCAAAAGCTGAAGAACGGGAAGGCACCTGGCGATGACGGAGTGTGCCCCGAGATGCTGAAAGTAGAAGATACGGCAACGCCGCAGCTTCTTTGTCAGATTTTTCAAAAGATCTGGGACACTGAGGAAACGCCGAGCGATTGGAAGACCGGCACCATCGTCAAACTTCCGAAGAAAGGAGACCTGGGGAACTGTAACAACTGGCGAGGCATCACCTTACTATCCCTCACCAGCAAGATCTTCAGCCGCATTCTCCTTGAACGCATTACGACAGCAGTGAATGGCATCCTTCGCCGGGAGCAGGCAGGTTTTAGGAAAGGCAAGTCCTGCATTGACCATATTTTCGTACTGAGACAGATCCTTGAGCAGTCTAACGAATGGAATGGATCCCTCTATGTGGTCTTTGTAGACTTTGAGAAGGCCTTCGACAGTCTGCATCGAGACTCCCTTTGGAAAATCCTGCGATACTATGGAATCCCCCAGAAACTTGTCAACGTCATCAGGTCCCTGTACAAGAATTTTGAGTGCAGAGTCGTCCACAACAACCAGCTCACCGAACCGTTTAAGGTGGAAACCGGAGTGAAACAAGGATGTATTCTTTCGCCAATCCTATTCTCAATGGCAATTGATTGGATCATGCGCCGCACCACAGAGGGAAGGAGGCAGGGAATTCAGTGGACGCTGACCTCAATGCTGGATGACCTCGACTACGCCGATGATATCTGGCAAGCAGAAACCAGGACATGCAACAGAAGACACAACAGTTGACACAGTCAGCAAGCTCCATAGGTCTCGGGGTCAACATTAGGAAGACTCAAGTCATGAGGAAGAACACCATAGTGGGCGACCCAATCACCATCAATGACCAACCTCTGCAAGAGGTGGACGAGTTCACGTACCTGGGCAGCAAGGTTACCACAGATGGAGACTGCACAAGGGAGATCACCACAAGAATCAGCAAAGCCAACCAAGCCTTCGCAATGCTGAAACCCATCTGGAGGACCACAAGCCTGAGCATCCACACCAAGCTCCGTATTTTTAAGAGCAACGTGCTGAGTGTCCTTCTATATGGGTCAGAATGCTGGAAATCCACTACCGCTACGGAACGCAAGCTGGATGTCTTCCAGAACAAGTGCCTGCGACGGATCATGAAGGTCTTCTGGCCAAACATGATTACAAACGAGGAACTACGGAAGAGAGCAGGCGCAGACAGCATCGCTGAAACCATCGCCACACGGAGATGGAGATGGCTAGGCCACGTTTGCAGAATGTCACCTGACTCATTACCAAGGGTGGCACTGAGATGGACACCACAGGGGAAGAGAAACCGTGGGCGACCAAAGGAGACGTGGCGCCGAACCGTGGAGCGAGAGCTCAAGAACAGAGGCCTTACTCTGCAAACAGCACCCAAAATAGCAGCTGACAGACAAAAGTGGCGCTCCCTTGCCGTCGCCTCAAGCACCAGACGGCGCAGAGAGGACTGAATGAATTGCGACATACTCCAAGCCACGGGTATGTCGTGGTCTGTTCACAGGCTTTCGTTTTCATCTGGTATATCGCACAGTAGGATTAGTTCATGTGGTTAACTGCGCTTAGTGTGTCCGGATTCAATGTCATCCAATCGGGTACCGAGTTTAGGAGCGATATACCTGCGGCCTGTAGTGTAGCGCGAGTACTGAAGCCTATGCGCACGAACAGCTATCACCTAAGACACCGAGAATACTGACTTTTCCCCTTATAAGAGCAGCGACACCACACGGCAGCAGGAGAAGACAATTTCAGCTAAGTCGACCATTGTGTTGATATGTGTACTTTGTTGGGTGACCGATACACACAGTTGAACATGGTCACTTGATTAACTGATTCAGCCCCGCGCACGTATTTCCCAAATTCTGGAGGCGTCATCTAACGAATATGCACCAGTCACAGGCGCCAAGCTAATCTGGCACTACCCTTTAGTTATCATGGTCGACCCATCTCCTGCTGTAGTGCATCAGGACTGAAGGAGTTAAACATAAAGCATGTTTGCCTGTGGTTCTGGGCAGTACTGCTTTCCGCCATAAGGTCCAAAAATCACAGACCAGCACATAAAAAAATAATGGGTCAGGTGTTCAGGATTTTGCGTCATCTGCAAAGTTGACAATTTCCTGCATTCTCCCCCCTTGCCTATAATTGCTGTGTGCTGGCCTTTGGGCCTTACGGCATGGTTCAAAATGACCGGCTAGCACACAAAATGTTACTCTGCTGGAATGTCACGTGTGTAATTCTCCACTTGATATGCAAGCCGTGTGAAGCCCGCGGTGTAGCTGAAGGTAGGCAGGCACACGCATGAAACACACAAACCCGCTGGCTGTCAGGAGCACATCGTGTCGCCGTGATTCCTGCAGGACCCCGCTCCTTCTCCCTCTACGGTCCATCCAGCTGGAGCACTCTCCCACTCTCTCTCTGTCAGAAACACTCTCTCTCCTCCTTCCAGTCTGCGCTCAAAACTCACCTCTTTCAACAGTTCTAACACTATAACATCACCACACCCCCACTGAAAATCGACTGTCGTAATGTATTTGTGGTACGTGAGTCATTGTCTAAAGAGTGCACATGCCTGCGCGAGTTGTGAGTGCACGCTTAGAGTTATAATTATTATAAGATAAGCGCATTATAAATACCGTAATTATTATTATTATTATTAATTATTACTATTATTATGACAGCACTACTGACAGAGGGTTAACCCTGTTAGCCCCAGGGCCCTGCAGCAGGAGATGGATTGATCATGGTAATTCAAGGGTAGTGCCAGATGAGCTTGGCGCCTGCAGGCGCCAAGCTCATCTGGCACTACCCTTGAATTATCATGATCAATCCATCTCCTACAACTGGTACATCGTCGTTCGGCAACCCCTCCAAAATTTGAGAAACGGGACCTTGGGACTGGAAGAGTGAACCGATTGGTTGGTTGCCTGGCTTCCATGTTGTGCAATCAAATATTTTATCATCAGCTAGGATGGCTTCATGTGTGTCTATATAATAACACACGGCTGCCATTGTTGAAGAGACGCAGGATGTCTGTAGTTTCTGACCCACGAACACCAATGTCTGTCTGTAGTTTCTGACCCACGAACACCAATGTCTGTCTGTAGTTTCTGACCCACAAACACCAATGTTGTGATTGAGGATTTCCATGGCCATGATAGATGTTCACAACACCATAGTCGTCATCGTTCCATCGTCATCATCGTACATTTCTGGCGCGAGATCACTGCTGAGGGCAAGGATTTGTGCATCTGTGGAGGCTGTTTACAAGATCATGTCATCGTCGTTAAAGTTGGGTTGTCGAAATGCGATGGCATCGTCAGCTACAGTAGGCAGGTCCTCGGCCAAACCCCATGGCTTGCTGCCCAGCTGATCTATTGACACACACATACATGTACACACAACAGCTGATCAGACACACACAACCACTACACAACATTACAAACCATATCTTCACACCACTGAGGCAGAAAAACAGGCCAGGAAAGACGCATTTTTGCCATTTTCATTGTGGAGAGCAAAGAAAACAAAAACAAGCGTCAACAGGCCAAAGCAGGCCAATTCCAGACCGTTTTTCAAAGTTTTATCTAAGGATAGAGCAATATCTTGTGCAAATTAGATCAAATGTGTGATTTTCTGAGTCAGTATTTTACCTATGATTACCTCTGCATAGGACGGACGGGCATCACTGGTCCTCATCCATCTCCTTAATCTCTCTCGTGTTGGCTCCAAGCGCCACACCCTGGCAAACCACCTCAGCTGGTGGGCTAAACCACGTGAGGGGGTGGTGTTCACATTGCACCACTAGGCGGATGAGCTGTTTTTGACAGCCAACGGCTAGAGGACGGAGGAGATCAGGTTGGATCCAACGGCCAAATGTGGGGGAGTAAACCCTTCAAATCAGGAGTGGAGCCCCGAAGGCAGACAGTTGCCTGTATTCACGCACTGTTCTGGCAGCTCCTGCAGCCAAACTGGTGCCAAACGTACTGCTTTGCATTCCTTTGGATACATCAGCGAGGCCGAGAGGGGGATCTTGACGACTGGGCACCCCATGATCTCCATACACTTTGCCCAGGCTTGCGCCCTGGAGAGGTCACTCCAGTGACTGACCCAGCAAGCGCATATACTCCATTGTCTTCCGAGACAGGATGCCAAACTGCCAAACCTCTGCCAGTGTCTGTCAGACCACATCAGTCACAAGACTGAGGCCACAGCAAATGTTCTTAGTACGGGGGATACACGGGCATTGCCTTTAGCCTTGGTGCATGGGCGTTGCCTTGAGCCTTTGTACATGGGCATTGCCTTCAGCCTTTGTACATGGGCATTGCCATCAGCCTTTGTACATGGGCATTGCCATCAGCCTTTGTACATGGGCATTGCCTTCAGCCTTTGTACATGAGCATTGCCATCAGCCTTGATACAAGGGCATTGCCTTGAGCCTTTGTACATGGGCATTGCCTTGAGCCTTGATACAAGGGCATTGCCTTCAGCCTTGATAAATGGGCACTGCCTTTATACATGGGATGCCTTCAGCCTTGACACAAGGGCATTGCCTAAAGCCTTGCTACATGGGCACTGCCTGGATTGCCTTCATCCTTGGTACATTGGGATTGTCTTCAGCTTTGGTACATGGGGATTGCCTTCAGCCTTGGTACACTGGGATTGCCTTCAGCCTTGGTACACTGGGATTGCCTTCAGCCTTGGTACACTGGGATTGCCTTCAGCCTTGGTACATGCGGATTGCCTTCAGCCTTGGTACATGCGGATTGCCTTCAGCCTTTTGTTTTGCATTCTCATTGCTCTCACACTACAGGATGATGCTCCAAACTTTTTGCACAGGAATGCAAACAACTTCTCAAATGTCTACTGGCCTGTGATTTTCTGCCTTGGTGTCATAGTTGTAAAATTCAAAATTGCAAGACAGCACGTACATGTATAACACATTTTGGCTCTGACGCACAACACCATGAGATGGATCGACCATGATAATTCAAGGGCTGAGACAGATTAGCTGAGTGCCATCAGGCGCCAAGCTCATCTGGCACTACACTTGAATTATCATGGTTAATCCATCTACTGCAACTGGTACAAGTACATAGTCGTTGAGAAGTGGCCAATACCTGACAACCCTGAGCCAATCGACACGTTGCTGTGCATCTGCATGTTGCGAGACAGTTTGCTGCTGCGCTGCTCTCCCTGGCGATGTAACTCCGGCAAGTTGCGGGGAGACAACTCATACTTTTCCTCCTCGGTAGTGGCCAGGTGAGGCTTGTGTAGCTTCCTCCGTCTCTTCTGCTCTCCCAGCTCCCGATTCTCTTCTAAATCTAGGAGAGGAGAAAAAGGGCAGGTGTTATAACCCATATCATACCGAGGCCAAAAGATTCAAATTTGTACACTGCCATATACAAGCTACATTATTGTACTTACAGATAAGGATATAGACCAATGGCTTTAGTTCAAGGGTGGTGCCAGAATAGCTTGGCGCCTAGAGGCGCCAAGCTATTCTGGCACCACCCTTGAACTATTTTAGTCAAACTTATTTCACACACTGATGTATTCCGAATGATAAGGGATAATGCTTGTTGGTGCTGTGAAAGCGTGCCTAACATTGTATGAACTTGCCTGGGAAAACTAAACTTTAAAAGAACCCAACCCTTCCTTTCCCACCACATATAAAAAAGGACCGCCGTGGCATCTTAATAATTTAGACATTTGCAATGATGAGTTTTGTCACCTCAAAAATAAGGAGAGTGCTCAGTGTCCCAAGGTAAAATTCATAGTATGTTGGGCGCGCTTTAACCAAAATGAAATAGGGGTGTGTGCTGGTACGTGTGTGCATGATGTGTGTGGAAGCATGTGGCTGTAGTTAGTATAGGGTATAACCAGATACTTCTGAAATCACCATCATCATCAGCAGTAACACAACACATCAGCTAAGCAAGTTCAGTCTATGTGTAAGTCTAATAGTCTAATGAAAACTCCAATAAACAGTGTAAATACTTTTTGCACAATGAAATGAGACCAAACAGAAATTGGAAAAACAAATGCAAAATTCTCAACTTTAACCTAAAACACATGCACCCAGCACAAAGAGATAAGATTCTGCACAAATTACTTCCAGCCTCTTGTACAAGCAAAACTTACAAATTCTCTACTAATCCATTACTTTTATAGGTAATGAAAACATCACTCTACTAATATTTAACAAACAGAGCGCTGAAATGTGTAAAGCGTCATGTATGTGCACACCAAAAAGTGTCTTTACCGATCAACACACAGCAGTGAAAAGTCATGGCTCTACAGTGAAAAGTCACGGCTCTAAACCCACTCCACATCACGCCTAATAGACAATTTATGTACACTATACCCACACCACCAGGAGTCACGTACAGACAATTTATGTACACTATACCCACACCACCAGGAGTCACATACAGACAATTTATGTACACTATACCCACACCACCAGGAGTCACGTACAATTTATGTACACTATACCCACACCACCAGGAGTCACGTACAGACAATTTATGTACACTATACCCACACCACCAGGAATCACGTACCTCCTCCGTCTAGGGAGTGCAGATGTGGCTGTGGTCTGGGCGTGTCCATGGGAGAGCCTCCCTCCTCTTGGGCCGCTAGAGAACGTAACAGCTTCTTCTTCTTCTTCTTGCGTGCCCGTGGCGTGTCTGCATCTCCACCATCCCCACCGCCCAGCGGCTGTGGGACGCGCGATATCCCTTCCGCCAACAACTGTCGTGAGGGAAAGTCATCGTGTGTGGACACTTCGATGTTAGACACTGTCCTGACCGACTTCTCTGTGAACGATTCCGATGTTGTCGCGTTGACGCTGCGGGGTGTGGGCACTACAATGTCATCATCATCATCATCATTTTTCTTTTCTGATATCTTCTGGTATGCCTCTACACTCTTCACTTTTTTCTTCTTCTTCTTTTTTCCCTGGCCACCGTCTTCCAAAAACGGGGTGCCCAGAGGTTCCAGGGGAGGTAGCGCCATTCCTCGTGATCTTGGGGCAAACAGGATGCCACCTTCCTCTCCCGAATTGGTCACAAGTGACAGACTGGTGCCGTTTGGAAGCGACGACCGAGGCGTCCGAGCAGACATGTTTTGTTCCTGAGCTTCTTGTTTCTTGATCTGCGCTTCCCGCTCCTTGCGTCGCTTCTTCTCTTCCTTGAGGGTGGCTTCCTGTAAGGGGAGGGCAGTGACTGCAGTTGCTCTCACACGCACACAATGTGCTACACACACCACAATTGTACCTTCACTACAAGTAAGGGGGAGGGTAGTCACTGCAGTCACTCTCACAAATACACTACACACACCACACAGGTACAACTGTACCTACACTACAAGTAAGCAACAAATCTCTTCGGCTGTCAGTAGTGTTCTCTGTTCCTGCAAGAATCACCTCAACAGAAAGCACTACTAACAGCACAAGAGATAGGATGTAGTGGGGCGGTCCGTGGCGCAGCGGTAAAAGCGCCTGCCACCAATGCAAGAGGTGCGAGGTTCGATACCCGGTTTCGGCATCGGACTTTTCTCCTCTGGTAAGTGTCACCATTAATTCGAGCGGACCGTCGGGGGTTCATTCTCCGGCTCTTTCTCCCCCATGAATGTGGTATTAATTTCAGTCCACTTAATAAAATTTCAACAAAAAAAAAAATTTTTAAACGGATTTAAATTTCCAAAAATTTCAGTAGCTCGCTTGAGCTTGCCCTTAGCACCACGTGAATGTTCTGTGTTTATGTACAGTGTGTGAGGGAATGCGCGTGATTCACGTGAGCGTGCTTGTTGGGTTCAGTTCACGGCTATATCCTGTGCATTGAGTTATATTATAAATATGAGAAATGTGCCATATAAATACTATGTATTATTAGTAGTAGTAGTAGTTTATTGCCATGTGTGTTAGCCCCAACATCCTACAGCAGGAGATGGATCGACCATAATTCAAGGGTAGTACCAGATTAGCTTGGCGCCATCAGGCGCCAAGCTAATCTGGCACTACCCTTGATTTATCATGGTCAATCCAGCTCCTGGTACATAGTCGTTAAATGACACCACCAAAATTGCAAAATACAGTCATGGGGTTAAACAGGTCCAAATAGTTTCTGTCCTTTACATCATTACTTTGATTCCTATCAGCATTTCTTCTTGTCTGAATGAAAGTATGATTAACAAGCTAAGTATTGCTGTTAATGCATTACTGATAATAGAAGCTTTTCTGTTGGAAATAATTATATACTGTAAAACCTGTCTCGTGGCACCTTTTTTTTTTTTCTTTTTTTGCCAAAAATAAATGTGGCCTTAAATGACAGGTAATCTCTCAAGAGAGGTCTTAAGGGCAAAGAGTGTCGCCTGTCATAAAGGACACCTAACTAGAAGGTCTTCAGGGCAAAGAGTGTCGCCTGTCATAAAGGACACCTAACTAGTAGGTCTTGATAAGAGGCAATCTGTCATACAGGGGGTTGTTCAAAATAGTTGTGCCGTTTGCCTTGACTACAGATTGTGTGATCCACTCTCACATCGCTGCTGTGTACTTTCACCATCATCAGTAACTGTTTAACCCTCCTAGCCCCGAGGTCCCCTTTCTCAAATTTTGGAGGTGTTGCCTAATGACTGTGTACCAGTTGCAGGAAATGGATTGACCATGAAAATTCAAGAGTAGTGACAGATTAGCTTGGGGCCTTCAGGCGCCAAGCTAATCTGGCGCTACCCTTAAATTATCATGGTCAATCCATCTCCTGCTGTAGGGACTCAGGGCTGAATGGGTAAATAATGCAAAAATTAACCCTTTGAGTGTTGTTAGTGGTTCTTGTCACGGTTCCTGCAGGCATCGTGACAAAAATCTGTTATCAACAGCCAGATGGTTAATCAGTTAAGCTGGTTCAACTTCAAACCAAAACGTAACGTCCAAAGGATTAGAAATACTGCAAGCCAGACTGTCAAGTGAATCAAACCCAACTCAACCATAGCAAAGCCAGGGAGACGACTGTGTGGGTGCTGCCTGACCTTTTTCTGTATTTCCTGCAGGTTGACGGGTTTGAACGGATCCCCGTTAATGAAGTCTTCGTCGTCGCTGTCTTTCTTCTCTATCCCCAGACGCTTTCGCTCCTCCTCCTCTTTCCTCTCCCTGGAAACCAACAAGAAGCAATTACAGCTCCATCTGTTTAGCGCGACCACCCTCTTGGCAGATCACCTGTCATCAAAGACCATCATTTTGGTGGCGGTAGCGGTAGCCATATACACCATAGTCTTTAACCCTTTCAGCCCAAAGGTCCCGTTTCTCCAGTTGTGGAGGTGTTGCCTAACGACTATGTACCAGTTGCAGGAAATTGATTGACCATGATAATTCAAGGGTAGTGCCAGATTAGCTGGCACTACCCTTGAATTATCATGCTTGATCCATCTCCTCCTGTAGGGACTCGGGGCTAAAAGGGTTAGTGATCGGTGCCATTTTTTGCCCTTCAAGACTGTGCTGGAGAAAACACCAGGCTATTTATAACACGATTTTCGAAAGAAAAGAAGTGTGGCCATCGCCAACTCCACTGCAGACCAAACTCTACGGCAGTCGAGAAGACCTGGAGAAAACGACGTCATTCATCACCGGTGCTGGTCTGACCGTATAGCCCACTGCGAACGACAAGAAGAAGATAACACGATTTTCTTGCCAAAAAAAAAAAAAGGGGGGGGATTTCTCTGTATCACATTCAGCACAAAGACAACAGATGAATCGCCTACAAATAAATCTCTTCCTTCAACACTCTCCCACATGGACAGCTCTGTCTCCCGGATAAACAAAACCATGTGGCCCAGCTCCACCAGGCTTCCCTGCACCTATGTCTCTAGCCACAATAGTTCAAAGGTAGTGCCGAAATGAACGGCCCCTTCAAAGGCATCAAGCTAAACTGGCACCACCCCTGCACCGTCATGGCCAATCCATCAACCCTCAGCTGGTAAAGAGTGTTGATAGTTGTGAAAGTCATTACTCGGTGTGCCTACAGTTGGCTGGCATCAAGCTAATCTGGCACTACCACTGAACCGTCACCACCAATCCTTCAACCCTCAGCTGGTAAAGAGTGTTGATAGTTGTGAAAGTCATTACTCGGTGTGCCTACAGTTGGCTGGCATCAAGCTAATCTGGCACTACCCCTGAACCGTCACCACCAATCCTTCAACCCTCAGCTGGTAAAGAGTGTTGATAGTTGTGAAAGTCATTACTCGGTGTGCCTGCAGTTGGCTGGCATCAAGCTAATCTGGCACTACCCCTGAACCATCACCACCAATCCTTCAACCCTCAGCTGGTAAAGAGTGTTGATAGTTGTGAAAGTCATTACTCGGTGTGCCTACAGTTGGCTGGCATCAAGCTAATCTGGCACTACCCCTGAACCATCACCACCAATCCTTCAACCCTCAGCTGGTAAAGAGTGTTGATAGTTGTGAAAGTCATTACTCGGTGTGCCTGCAGTTGGCTGGCATCAAGCTAATCTGGCACTACCCCTGAACCATCACCACCAATCCTTCAACCCTCAGCTGGTAAAGAGTGTTGATAGTTGTGAAAGTCATTACTCGGTGTGCCTGCAGTTGGCTGGCTAGTCTTTGCCAAAGATGAAATGTCTTGCCCCGCTCACCTCTCCTCTCTAGCTTTGTGAACACGTTCCCTCCTGGCCGCGGCCTCCGCTTTCTGCTGTTCCTTTACCCCATCCACGTCAGCCTGCACACGCGCCCGCAGTTCCTCCCCCTGCTTCTCCACCATGGCCACCAGCCACTTCAAACCCTCACGCATCCGTTGGTCCATCTTGCGCCCCGTACCTCGCAGTGCTGAGCATGTTTCCTGGGGAGAAGATATAAAGATACATCCATAGCCAACAAAAGGCACTAGGGCTAAACTGACCAATGGGATGTTACGCCTTAACACATGGCAAGAGTTCACATGATGATGCAATACTAGTAGTAGTACTCTAGACAATGGTACGATCAACAGCTGAGGAACTCCTCTGTCTCAAAAACAGAAGTAAAATAGGACAAAAAGAGGCCAAAATCCACATGTCCAACAGTCTGCAGACCCATGATGATCTATCCACATGTCCAACAGCCTGCAGGGACCCATGATGATCTGTCCACATGTCCAACAGCCTGCAGGTACCCATGATTATCTGTCCGCATGTCCAACAGCCTGCAGGGACCCATGATGATCTGTCTCTCTGGGTGACGCCAGATGCAGCATTTACAACAGCTATTATCAGCAATGTTCCCGATGCAGCAGTTACAACAACTATCATCAGCAATGTTTCCGATGCAGCAGTTACAACTATCATCAGCAATGTTTCCGATGCAGCAGTTACAACAACTATCATCAGCAATGTTCCTGATGCAGCAGTTACAACAACTATCATCAGCAATGTACCCGATGCAGCAGTTACAACAACTATCATCAGCAATGTTCCTGATGCAGCAGTTACAACAACTATCATCAGCAATGTTCCCGATGCAGCAGTTACGACAACTATCATCAGCAATGTTCCTGAGGCAGCGGTTACGACAACTATCATCAGCAATGTTCCCGATGCAGTGGTTACGACAACTATCATCAGCAATGTTCCCGATGCAGCGGTTACGACAACTATCATCAGCAATGTTCCTGATGCAGCAGTTACAACAACTATCATCAGCAATGTACCCGATGCAGCAGTTACGACAACTATCATCAGCAATGTTCCTGATGCAGCAGTTACAACTATCATCAGCAATGTGCCCGATGCAGCAGTTACGACAACTATCATCAGCAATGTTCCCAATGCAGCAGTTACAACAACTATCAACAGCAATGTTCCTGATGCAGCAGTTACAACAACTATCATCAGCAATGTTCCTGATGCAGCAGTTACGACAACTATCATCAGCAATGTACCCGATGCAGCAGTTACGACAACTATCATCAGCAATGTTCCTGATGCAGCAGTTACGACAACTATCATCAGCAATGTTCCCGATGCAGCATTTCATATCCACTTCTATCTCAGTAAGCAAAGGCCAATAGGCTGAAGTCGGCGCCAGTACAAATATGCAGGCCCACTGTAGCCAACTTTGGCCCAATAACCTTCGCATACTGGGATGGGTAGTGCTTGCTGCAGAAATTATAAAAGAAACATCATCCGTAACATTATTACTGCAGCATCACATAACACACGTAACAAACTTCACAGAAAATGGAACTGTGTGTACATCGTTTGAACTGAAACGAGGGGTGTCTACTAACAATGAAAATCTGCCGTCATGAACAAAAACAGACGAGTTCAATGTCCAAAGTACACACGTGTTAGGGGTGTGTGTGTGCCTGCAAGATATTGTGTGTAATGGCTCACAATGCGGCAGGGACACTTGTTGGTGTTCACGATGACCTCCAGGTTGAGCTGTTCACAGATGTCCACCTCGTCCATGGCGTCCGCTCGGTCCTGCTTATTGGCCAGTCTGAGAAATACATCACACCATGACAGACACGATATGACGAGTGAAAGACACAGACTGCAAAAGATGCATACAGAGAGTTGATTCTGAAAGTGCTGTTCTGGAATCAATCAGATAGTCAGCATTGGACTTGCAATGGGAGAGTGTGTGTGTGTGTGTGTGGTGAGAGTGGAATGTAACCAAAAAAAATCCTCTTTATCAGATGGCAAGCCACCCTTCAAATAGCCATCACTGTCAAGATCATTGATGGAACTACTGCTGTAGCTATCTGGGCTAATAGAGCTTTTTATTTTTTTAACATCTTTAGTTTCCTGAATTGTGGAGCGTGTGATGTCATTGTGAGAAAACAGCAATGAGAGTTTAACTCTAGCCTGGAGTACTCGTATGGACAGACTAGAACAAGGGAGAGAACGTCATGTCCGGAAGCAACCATAAAAACATATGTTGCTTCCCTTCCACCCCCACCCCCCCCCCCCCCCCCCCCACTTTGGTACCGGTTTCAGGCCACTTTACAAATTTCAAATACAAGCGATCAAAAATCTCTATAACTTCAGTAGCTGAACTGGCCCTTCGTCTGTCTTGTACTGTGTTTGTCTTAAATGGCATAAATCCGTGTCTGTTACATGAGTGTGCGTGTTGGGTTTCAGCTCGCGGCGCTTTGAGTCGATTCGCCCAAAAATTGAGAAAAAGCGCCTATATAATAACGGTATTATTATTATTATTATTATAATGCCCGCAAACTGCTTTAGTGCAGCACTGATATAAGACATGTTGCAATTGCAGTTTTTACCTGTATCAATTTAGCCAAAATCATTGAAAGACAAGCAGAGACAAAAAATAAAACAAGCAAAATAAAAGCAAGCTTACAATAAGACCGGTTTGCCAGAGATAAAAGCAATCTTACAATAAGACCAGTTTGCCACAGATAAAAGCAATCTTACAATAAGACCGGTTTGCCACAGATAAAAGCAATCTTACAATAAGACCAGTTTGCCACAGATAAAAGCAATCTTACAATAAGACCGGTTTACCACAGATAAAAGCAATCTTACAATAAGACCGGTTTGCCAGAGATAAAGGGATGTTCCAGGCACTCTCGCAGTGTTTCCCTCGCCTCCTCCATGCGGTCAGGCGTACTGGAGTCCACAATATAGATGACACCATACACTTCAGGAAAATAGTTTTTCCACACCGGCCGCATGCTTTTCCCCCCTCCCACATCATACAGGGTGACATCATAACTGCCAAACACAAACTTGGCATTGCGGAAACCCAGTGTCGGAGCCACATCTGGATCTATGGCTTCTGAAAAAGATTAGTTAAGATATTAGTTGGTACTAGAACTGTTACCTTGGTAATCAGGGATGACCAAATCCATTCACCACTCACTAAATGCAAGTAGATTTTTTGTTGGGTGAGGCAAAGTCAAGTTTTTGGGAGCCCAGATGGTGAATTCAAATTTTACAATGCGTGCACACAGGTGTACAGGCTGTCAGAAAATAATGTGGGCTCCCCAGTTTTACTGGGGTGGCTGTGTGTGGCTACTGGGGTCCTAAAACATGTGGCCCTCCCTGGGTTATCCTGTACAGATGTCAAGTGTGAGTGGAGTGGCATCGTGAGTAACTATCCACGGACTGCTGAATATGGACAAAGCATGGCAGTTCAAGGTAGTGCCCAATTCAGTTGACGCATTGGATCCCCAGCTGTCAGAGGGACATGGCTACAAAATGGTTTCAACAAGAGGCAAAGATCCTCATAAGCCCACGCAACTGCTCATGAGAATCTATGTCTCTTGCAGTCGGATCCTGATCAGTTTCGCTTGGTATTGAACCAGTCATGAGTCAAGGTCATACCTCCAGAAAAGCTAAAAGACGCTGTTGTTTTTCCAGAGTTGTCCACCCCCAGCAGGGCCAGGGTCAGTGGTCTGTATTGAGAAACAAATGAGGCATCATTCACTGGATCAGCCAACGCCAGGACAAAAAAAAAATTACATGCATACTGATGTTTTCGGGCATGTGGAATTTTCATCCTTTCAAAGCAGTCTAGACTGGTTCTACATGAGTATACATTATCAACATGTGTTTGAGTGGCCTGTAGTCTACTCTGGTTTATTAATCAATCAGGATTAATAAAACTAGGACTATATTTGCACAACAGTTTGTCATCCCATAAGTAGCTACATGGACAACAGTGTTGGTACGGTGAGTCAGACTGGGTAGATGGAAGCTGGCATGGGAGAGGGCAAAAGAGGTGGGAGAGGAAACAGGTGAAATCCTTCAGCATCTTGAAAAATGGACACTTGCTACATGGACAACAGTGTTGGTACGGTGAGTCAGACTGGGTAGATGGAAGCTGGCATGGGAGAGGGCAAAAGAGGTGGGAGAGGAAACAGGTGAAATCCTTGAAATAAATGGACACTTGCTACATGGACAACAGTGTTGGTACGGTGAGTCAGACTGGGTAGATGGAAGCTGGCATGGGAGAGGGCAAAAGAGGTGGGAGAGGAAACAGGTGAAATCCTTCAGCATCTTGAAAAATGGACACTTGCCCGGGAGACGTATTACAATACAACTAGACGGCCGGCTGAAACCTTCATACACTTTCGGGGATGAAACTGAAAATACCTCAGTACATGTCGCAAAGGTGAAACACAAAATCGTTCAAACAAAAGAGTATGACTTACTTTTTCGGCTGCCGGCGCCGTCTGATGGCAGAAAAACAGTTGCCCATCAGGCCGAACATGTATAAACTGAGCACTCCACCGCCAGAGTCTCTCACAATTCCCCGACACGCTCGCTTCAGCCACAAGCTCGTGCTCCCTAAATCACTCAAAACGTAGGTCTTTCTTCGATCTTACTCTCTTAGGGTCTCACAGAGACCAAGAGTCAATACCCTATGTGACCTTTCCCTTCTAAGGCGATTTTCGTCAAGAATGGCCACGTTCGAACGCCATGTTGACAACGGAATGTGTTTACGGCAGTCTATTTACGTCACCAAGGCCACAAGCATGTCGTAAAAATAGATATCGATTTAGGTAAAGTTTTTCATTAAAACTGTTTCAAATGGCTCAGTGCAAAAGGTTCCAGTTGTCTCAAACAAGAGATTAGAAAGAAATTAGTTTATTCGCACTTTAAAATAATTCCTACAAATCTTTCATCCAGGGGACATAACTTCTTCTTTGCATCCACGGTAGCTCATGGACGGAAGGTTTTCACTACCCACGCCAACCGGCCGCGCAACTGTGTGCGGGCCGACTGCAGCTCAAGTCAGTGTAATGAACTTTTGCGCACTGGGTGCGGAAATATATAAAAACATGAAAATCATACAGACCAATGGCCTCAGGCAATGGCTGTGGTCACGTGCTGCAGTGGCGGCGTAGGCCGGCGGGAAGATATTTTGACTCACATGTAATAATAATAATAATGTATATTTTTAAGGCGCCTATACTTTCGATAGAAAAGCTCTAGACGCCGTACAAATGACATACTAACATACATACACCTTGCATCCTAAAACACATTATAGTCCCTAACACTACACACACGCAACAAGATACAAGATACACTGTGACAAGCCGCATCCCGTGTACTACTGCTGGAGCATATCAGCGGCATCATGGATCACCTTGAGACTAACAGTATCCTGAACCCATACCAGCATGGCTTCCGAGCAAAACGATCTTGTGAGACGCAGCTCCTGGGAATACGCAGATGAAATTACAACGAACCTCGAGCCTGCAGCCGACAGACGTCGTTGTAATGGATTTTGCTAAAGCGTTCGACAGGGTGAACCATAGTCTTTTGCTCCATAAGCTAGACTACTACGGCATCAGGGACAACACCAACAGATCCGAGGCAGACGTCAAGCGGTGGTAGCTGAGGGTGCTAGGTCTACCCACACCGGCTGCTGTGCGCTCTGGAGTACCCCAAGGATCTGTTGTAGGTCCCTGCCTGTTCCTGCTGTATATAAACAACATGCCAGAAAGAGTCAGCTCAAAAACTCGCCTGTTTGCGGATGACACCATGGTACACATCCCCATTGCCTCACAGTCCGACAATAATATGCTACAAGAGGACCTAAATGCCCTGTGCGCATGAGAAAACGAATGGGACATGCAGTTTCACCCGCAGAAATGTGTCACTCTACCAGTATCACGTAGCAGAGAGAACAGAAGTCATCAGTACTCCCTACATGGACACACCCTTGACGAGGTAAGCTCCACGAAGTACCTGGGCCTGACCATACAAAAGGATGCCAGCTGGGACACCCACATCAACCAGATATGCAGCAAGGCAAACCAGATGCTGGGGTTCCTGTGCAGAAACTTGAAGATTGGTTCAGTCGCAGTCAAGGAGCTTGCCTACAAATCGCTAGTCCGGCCCATCCTGGAGTACGGGAGTAGCTGTGTGTGGGACCCGCATCAGCACAAGGAAATTGCCAGGATTGAGGCAGTCCAGAGACGAGCAGCCCGCTTTGTCCTGAACAGACACAGGAACACATCCAATGTGGGACAAATGCTGCGGCATCTGAACTGGCAGACTCTCTAAGAATGCAGAAAGAGGGCTCGCTTAGCAATGTTATATAAGATCAAGAATGGCCTAGCTTTCGCCCATTGCAAGCAGCTCACCCCCTCCAGTGTACGAGCTCGATGCGGTCACACACAACAGTTCCATGCCGGACAGCCTACAGGAATCCTTCTTCCCAAGGACCATCAGAGACTGGAACGCCCTCCCTGAAGAAGATATACAGGCGTCTTCGCTTGATGCCTTCATAGCGAGGGCATCAAGCCTCAACCGTTGACCCCCCGATCATGGCCTGCCACCTGCCAAAGTAGGGCTGATGATGGCTAGTATAGACTGGTCAGGGTTTAAACCCCGGAGACCGCTACGGTAGCCAGGCAGGCCTAGCCGGAGGCACCGAAACAGCAGCTGGCCCCCAACACCTGTCTCCCTCTCCCCCCAGCCCACTCACCCTTGATCCATCCCCAGCTTAATAACCAGAAGTAAGAATTAAGTTTTTTGTTTTTGTTTATTTGCGTACCACCAGCAACCCAGCAATAATGTTCAATTGGTTGACCGTGGCAGGGAAACAAGAAGAAGAAGAAGAAGAAGTGATGTTGTCAAGGAATGCTACTTTCCATCTTCGCTCCCTTGGGAAACTACGACCTGTCCTGACAGCCAAAGCTGCAAATGCTATCGCCGTTGCCCTTGTCCTGTCCAGACTGGACTACTGTAACAGCTGTCTTTGGGGTCTGCCAGAGCAACAACTCAGACGTCTTCAACTCGTTCAGAACACTGCGGCCAGAATTGTCACAAGAACCAAAAGAAGGGAGCATAATTATTATCACACCAGACCATAAGATCACAAGATTCTCACTCTGTGCCACAAGTCTGTAAATGTCCCAGACTCACCATTGTACCTCCTGGAAAATAGTCCCACGCCATAACCCTCTGAGGCAGCTCCGTTCTGCTGTCCGGTCCAAACTCTGCACCCCAAGTGTTGAAAGCCATACAAAGAAGCGACTTGGTTTCCGGGCATTTTCACACTGCGGACCTAGGCTGTGGAATACTTACTTACTTACGCCTGTCACCCCTACCCGGGTATAGGCCGTCGACGAGAGACCTCCAGCAACTCCTGTCCTGTGCTTCTCCTTCGATTCTACTCCAGGTGGTTCCCAGTCTCTTGATGTCTGCTTGGAGGTCTCGACGCCAGGAGGTTCTCGGCCTACCTCTTTTCCTCTTTCCCTGGGGGTTCCATGACAATGTCTGCTTAGTGATACTGGAAGCTGGCTTTCTCAGACTGTGACCGGTCCATCCCCATCTTCTTCGTCCAATTTCCTTCTCTGCTGTTATCTGCTCTGTTCTCTCCCAGAGTCTGACGTTGCTGATCTTCTCTGGCCAGTGGATTTTCAAAATTCTTCTAAGGCAACTGTTCGTGAAGGTCTGTACTCTGTTGACTGTGTTTTTTGTCAATCTCCAAGTCTCTGCTCCATATAGGAGAACTGCTTTTACATTTGAGTTGAAAATCCAGACTTTGGTGTGTTGTGACAGCTCTCTGGAACTCCACACTTTTTTCAACTGGAGAAAGGCTGCTCTGGCTTTACCGATTCGTGCTCTGACATCTGCATCAGTGCCGCCTTTTTTGTCTATGATGCTCCCGAAATAGGTGAAGGACTCCACCTCCTCCAACGGGGTGCCAGCAAGCAAGACTGGTTCTTCCCTGGTTGCGTTCAGCCTCATTGTCTTTGTTTTCTGTTTGTGAATGGTGAGGCCCACTTGGGACGAGATGTCAGCAAGCCTCGTGGTCTTGTCCTGCATTTGTTGATGAGTGTGGGACAGTAATGCCAAGTCGTCTGCAAAATCGAGGTCGTCAAGCTGTGTCCACAGTGTCCACTGTATTCCACTTCGTCTGTGCTCTGTGGTCATCTTCATGACCCAGTCTATGGCCAGTAGGAAGAGGAACGGAGACAGCAGACACCCCTGCCTGACACCAGTTCTGACCTGGAGCTCCCTGGTGAACTGCCCTTCGTGGATCACGCGACATGTCATGCCATCGTAGCTGCTCTTGATCAGGCGGACGAGCTTTGTGGGTACACCGTAGTGTCGTAGGAGTTTCCACAGAGTCTCTCGGTCCACGCTGTCAAATGCTTTCTCATAATCCACAAAGTTGACGTACAGCGGGGAGCTCCATTCCAGAGACTGTTCCACGATGATGCGGAGAGTGGCGATCTGGTCTGTACATGATCGGTTCTTCCTGAATCCTGCTTGCTGGTCTCTCAGCTGGGGGTCAACGGAGCTCTTCATTCTCTCCAAGATGATCCTGTTGAAGACCTTTCCTGGTACTGACAGCAAGGTGATTCCTCTGTAGTTGGAACACTTGCTGAGGTCACCTTTCTTGGGAAGCTTGATTAGGTACCCCTCCTTCCAGTCAGCCGGCATCACCTCCTCTTCCCAGATCTTCCAAACAGTGGGTACAGCATCTCAACTGTTGTCTCTAGGTCTGCTTTCAGAGACTCCGCTGGGATGCCATCTGGCCCTGCTGGTTTGCCGTTCTTCAAAAATGCCACTGCTCTTCTGATCTCTTCCCGGCTGGGTCTGTCACAGCTCATGGGTAGGTCAGTCTCTGCCGGCTGGATGTCTGGGTCGGGTGGGCTAGGTCTGTTCAGTAACTCTTCAAAATACTCGGCCCATCTGTCGAGTTGGTCTGCTCTGTCTGCAATAGGCTTGCCTTCTTTGTCTTTTACTGGTCTTTCTGTATGGCCATACTTGCCCGACAATCTTCTGGTAATGTCGTAGAGCTGTTTCATGTTGCCGCTGCCTGCTGCCTTTTCTGCCTCTGCTGCCAGGCTGTCTGTGTAAGCCCTCTTGTCTGCCCTGATACTCCTCTTCACCTCGCGGTTGGCTTCCGAGTATTCCTCCTGTGCCCTTACTTTGGCTGCTCTCGTGCGACTGTTGTTGACAACTGCTTTCTTCTGCTTCCTCACTTCTATCTTCTTCAAGGTCTGTGCCGACAGCCAGTCCTTGTGATGGTGTTTCCTGAACCCTACAGTGTTTGCAGGTTGAGTTCAGCGCCTTTCTAACTGTGTTCCACTGCTGCTCTGTGGTGACCGCCTCCTCTTCATTTACTAGCTCCTGTAGCACTTGAAACCGGTTGGACAGCACCAGTTTGAACTCTTCTCTAACTCCAGTTTCTCTCAGGAGGCCTACATTATAGCGCTGTCTTCTTGTTGTCTCTGTGCGGCTTTTCTTTAGCTTGAGCTTCATTCTTAAGGTAAGCAGATGGTGGTCTGAGGCGACATCTGCTCCCCTCCTCACTCGAACATCTTGAAGGGATATTCTAAATTTCTTGCTAATGCAGATATGGTCTATTTGGTTCTCTGTTGTATGGTCAGGTGAGACCCAAGTTGCTTTGTGTATTCTTCTGTGTGGGAAGATGCTGCCTCCAATGACAAGTCGGTTTAGAGCACAAAAGTCTACAAACCTCTCCCCGTTCTCACTCATCTCCGAGCCTAGTCCCTGTCTCCCCATCACCTCTTCGTATCCGGTGTTGTCCTCCCCTATTTTGGCATTAAAATCGCCCATGACGATGGTGATGTCTCGCTCCGCACATTTGTCCACGGCAATCTGGAGTCGGTCGTAGAACTCTTGTTTCTCTTCCTCGTCACTGTCATTAGTGGGCGCATAACACTGGATGACGTTCAGCTTGAGCTTTTTCTTGGTTCTAAAGGCTGCTGTGATAATTCTTGGCCCAAGAGGTTCCCAGCCCATCAGCGCTCTCTGTGCCACTGGTGACAGCATGAATGCTACTCCTTCTGTATGGGGGGCATTCTCCTCTTCATGACCTGAATACAGAATCATCTCCCCACTTAACAGCCTTTTCTGGCCAGACTGCGTCCATCTGGCTTCACTGATACCTAGCAGGGAAAGGTTGTACTTTTGCATTTCCGCTGCTATCTGGGCGGCCTTGCCGCTCTGGTACATGGTCTTGACGTTCCATGTGCCCATGGTTGTGTCCCTGGATAGAGAGAGGCGGCTCGGTCCTGTGGCTTCCGAAGACTTCCGGCTTTCACCACAGGACGTCATAAGTCTTCTGGTAGAAGAACCTTCCTCCTCCAGGAAAGGAATTACTGTTAGTCTTTTCGTCGGCGTTTTTGTAGCTATTTCCTTTTTTGCAGGGTGGGGAAGCTACCCCCACGCCCAACCCCCTTACTAGGAGGACCAGGGGTTTTCTGTCGGGGTCACCTTCCCTTAGACCATGTTGGTTCACGGCACCTTATTTCATTCGGTGCACCCCTCTCACGAGGGACCCCCTATCCACCACCCAGGGGACGCGCCTCAACGCCATATGGTCCCAGCGCGAGGAGGTTGTGGAATGGACTACCACAATCCTTGAGGGACATTGACTGCATTGGCACCTTCAGGAGGCACCTCAAAACCCAACTCTTTCTTGACTTTTAATTCTAGGACTACTGTGCACCAGAGTTGCGGGGTTTTTTGCGCCCTGAGCATGCTGCCAACCAGTGGAGTGGATGCGCATTACAAGTGGACATCATCATCACAAGAAAAATAATAACAAAAGAACACACCAACAAGAAATGCTCACACACAAAAAGACACACGTGTACCATAAAACCAACAACAGACATGCCGACAACAAAATGTTGACAAAAAGAATTAAAACGGTGAATGCACGTTTAAAAGAATAAATGCGTCTTTAAAGACTGCCAAAAACTATTGACTATGAGAGTTTATATAAAAGAAATGGTCCATGATATGAGAAAGACCTCTCTCTATAAGACTCTACACGTCTCCCCTGTCCAACATCATCCAGTCTCACCACATACACCACCACCTCTACGCTGACGACTCACAACTACTAGACAAAGACAAACTCGACAACACTCAGTCACTACTGACTCGCACGGCTGACTGCTACGAAGACGTGAAAAGCTGGATGACAGCAAACAAGCTTAAACTGAATGACGACAAAACGGAAGCCATGATGGTAGGCACTCGCCAGAAACTTTCCCAGCTCCCTCCCTCTCTCCACCTTCGACTCGACAGCACCCCCATCTCCCTCTCTGACTCGGCCAAAAACCTCGGCGTTATCCTCGATTCCTCTCTTTCCATGACCAGCTTTGTTTCTGCCACGGCCCAGGCATGCAACTTTCACATCCGCCGCATCGGTCAGATCAGAAAATACCTCACTACCGAAGCTGCCACCAAACTTGCTGTCTCTCTCATCTTATCTCGCATCGACTACTGCAACTCTCTCCTTTCCGGCCTCCCTCACTCCACCACTTTCACTCTCCAGCGCGTCCAGAACAATGCTGCCCGCCTCGTCCTCAGAAAGAAAAAATCCGACCACATCACTCCCCTGCTCAAACTCCTTCACTGGCTTCCCATCCCCCAAACGCATCCAATACAAGATTCTGTCTCTCTGCTACAAATCCCTGAAAAACTGCGCTCCCGCCTATCTCTCAAACTTACTTCACCCCTACACTCCTCCCCGCTCCGCCTCCGACCCTCTCTGCCTCCACATCCCCCACACTAAACTCAGCACTTTCGGCCCCCGCTCCTTCTCAGTATACGGTCCATCCATCTGGAACACTCTCCCACTCTCTCTCCATCAGAAACACTCTCTCTCCTCCTTCCAGTCCGCCCTCAAAACTCACCTCTTTCAACAGTTCTAGCACTATACCACCACACTCCCCACTCTAAGCAGACTGTCGTAATGTATTTCACTATTTGTGATTCGTGAGTCATTGTCTAAAGCGTGCGCATGCATGCGTGCGCGAGTTGTGAGTGCGCGCTTAGAGTTATAATTATTATAAGATACAGTACAATACAATACAATACAATAATACTTTATTAATCCCTCACGGGGAAATTCACTGTCTGCCCATACAACACATGGCCTCATCAATCACTCAAACATCACACTCAATTAAAGAAAACCCTCAATTAAAGAAATGAACTGTAACAGACATATTGTTACCTTTGAATAACAATAGTAATAATACTCGTAATAATACTGAGAGGGCTAGTACTAAGGACAGAAGAATGTTGACAGACACTATCTACTGATATTACTGTTGAAAAGGGCAATAGCCTGAGGGACAAAAGATTTGGCATAACGTGATGTACGACTTATTGGGTACTCGGAGTCTGCCACTTCGTTCGGATACGTCTGATGTCAAATTCATATCTAAGTGGATGTGTTTTGTCATCAAGAATGTCTGCCAATTTGTTTGTAATCCGTCTGTTGTACAGTGTGTCCAAATTATCCTGTGCCCTACCAATCACCCCACCCCCTTTCCGGATTACTTTGTTAAGACGATCTTGGTCTCTGTTACATAAATTTCTCCCCCAGCACGTCAGTCCAAAAGTTAAAATGCTAACAATACTGGAGCAGTAAAACATCTGTAAAAGCTGAGTGCTTACATGAAATGATCTGAGCTTTTAGATAAGCGCATTATAAATACCGTAATTATTATTATTATTACTTAGTTCTCACAGTCGGAAAGCGTAATAGTTCGCTGAGGAAGGGAGCTGTCTTGAAGGTGTGTACAAATGAAGAAGCTCAGAAAGATAGACAGGGCCAGTAGAAGGAGACAGACAAGTATGACAGATGGACAGAACTTTGTATTGTACTCTGGATGTGATAGGCGACCAATGGAGTGAACGCAGGATGGGTGTGATGTGGTCTGACTTCTTTGCCTTGACAAGAAGCCGTGCTGCTGAGTTCTGCACCCTCTGAGTGGAGCCGATCCAGAAGGTACTGAGGACAGCCACACAGGAGTGCATTGCCGTAATCGAGTCGGGACAAGACAAAGGAGCAGGCCAGCGTTTTAATAATAATAATAAAGATGATTTGTTAAGCGCTTATTCTAAAAGTAGCTCTAAGTGCTCATACAATGAACAGGCTAACAGCTAACACGCACACACACAACATATGTGCGCACACACATGTGACAGTGATGATGAATTTTGTATGGCTGGGAAAATAAAATAGTAAAAGGCAGCGTTTTAGTGGCTTCTGGTGTTAGAAGATGCCTGATGGAGCTAATGCAACGCAGTTCAATAAATGCAGATGTACAGGTATTCAAAACTTGTCGTTTTAGTTGTATTTTCCTTGTATTCTGCTACATTTAATGGCAACAGTATATCAAAACACATGCACACACACTATAAGTTGTAACAAAGCCATACTAACATCCCCCCTCCCCACACACACACGTGAGATGGCTGAGCACACATGACCATGGTCTGGATCAGTACACTGACACAATTACAAACTACATCCTACATCATGGTAACACAATTGCACACGCACATACTTTTGTTTATGTGGGTTTGTGTTTTGTTGGTTAGTGTCAGTTTTGGAAGGACTGCTCAAGGACGCCATAAGCTGGTGAGCCGGAATGTGATAACTTGATATGTGAGCCGTAAAACAAACGCCATTTCATACATGAGCTGATAACATATACTGTATGTTAACCTTTTGCCTGTCAGTAGCCGTTTTTGCCGCGATGATTCCTGCAGGATGTCAGATGTTATTCCTACAGGATGTCACATGATGTTATTCCTACAGGATGTCAGATGTTGTTCCTACAGGATGTCAGGTGTTTTTATTCCTGCAGGATGTCAAATGTTATTCTTGCAGGATGTCAGATGTTATTCCTGCAGGATGGCAGATGTTATTCCTGCAGGATAGCAGATGTCATTCCTGCAGGAAGCCAGGCTGTTGTTATTCCTGCAAGATGTCAGGGTGTTATTCCTGCAGGATGTCAGCTGTTGTTATTCCTGCAGGATGTTTGATGTTGTTATTCCTGCAGGATGTCAGGCTGTTGTTATTCCTGCAGGATGTCAGGGTGTTGTTATTCCTGCAGGATGTCAGATGTTACTCCTGCAGGATGTCAGCCGTTGTTATTCCTGCAGGATGTCAGGCTGTTGTTATTCCTGCAGGATGTCAGGCTGTTGTTATTCCTGCAGGATGTCAGGTGTTGTTATTCCTGCAGGATGTCAGAGTTTTGTTATTCCTGCAGGATGTCAGATGTTGTTATTCCTACAGGATGTCACATGTTATTATTCCTACAGGATGTCGGTGTTGTTATTCCTGCAGGATGTCAGATGTTATTCCTGCAGGATGTCAGATGTTGTTATTCGTACAGGATGTCACATGTTGTTATTCCTACAGGATGTTGGTGTTGTTATTCCTGCAGGATGTCAGATGTTATTCCTGCAGGATGGCAGATGTCATTCCTGCAGGATGCCAGGGTGCTGTTATTCCTGCAGGATGTCAGGGTGTTGTTATTCCTGCAGGATGTCAGATGTTATTCCTGCAGGATGTCAGCTGTTGTTATTCCTGCAGGATGTCAGGGTGTTGTTATTCCTGCAGGATGTCAGGGTGTTGTTATTCCTGCAGGATGTCAGGGTGTTGTTATTCCTGCAGGATGTCAGATGTTATTCCTGCAGGATGTCAGATGTTATTCCTGCAGGATGTCAGATGTTGTTATTCCTGCAGGATGGCAGATGTTGTTATTCCTGCATGATGTTATGGTGTTGTTATTCCTGCAGGATGCCAGCTGTTATTCCTGCATGATGTCAGATGTTATTCCTGCAGGATGTCAGGGTGTTGTTATTCCTGCAGGATGTCAGATGTTGTTATTCCTGCAGGAATTATCGTGACAAAAACTGCTACTGACAGCCAAATGGTTAAAGGGATGTTTTGTATATAAACAAATAACGACGTTTCGGATCAAAGATCCTTCCTCAGGTGACATGGAAACAAACGTAGAACAGAAAAGAACACGACATAAAGAAAAGACGTCATCCTGTATAGAGAGAATTTAGAATGACGTATAAAAAAAAATAATTAAAAAAACCCCACACACACATAATGATGCAAATACACATGCACAAAACACGTACCACAAAACTTACGTCACTGCATACATTCGCATTCACTCGTGCCTGCTGCAGCTCACGCGCGCGCGCGCGCGCGCACACACACACACACACACACACACACACACACACACACACACACACACACACTCAAAGGTAGCATCCAGTATCAACAGTGAGGTCAAGTCTGGCACCAACTACCCATCAGGCCGAGCATACCCCTAGGGGCGAATGTTCAAACCGCGCGGATGGTAAGTGCCAAGCCTGTCCGCGAAAAAGGATTCTGTCATTTTGCGGCGGATGAAGTGGGATGTATTTTGCCAAAGGATGCGTATGCTGAAATGTGTGAGGCTATGAGGAGGTTGGTTGAAATGACGTCCAACCTGGTTGTTGTATCCGAGGCGGATCGAACGAACATGCTCCTCGCAGCGTTCAGGGAGTGTACGGTATGTCTCCCCCACATACAACATCTTTGGGCAGTGAGAACATGAGATGACATAGACAATATGACTGGCATGTGAATGATCGGTGGACATGAAAAGATGACAGGGGTCCGGTGATGACGGGGGATGTGTTGATGTACGGACATGCTTTGCAGTGTGGTTGCTGACAAGGGTGTGTGCCAGGTGGTAAGGTGTTAGATGCGCGAAGTGAACTGTGAACAAGATGATCGCGTAGGTTAGTGTCACGTTTGTAAGCGACCAGCGGAGGCTCAGGAAATATGTCTTTCAATACTGTGTCATTCTGAATGATGTGGAAGTTCCTGAGGAGAATGTTTTTGATGGGGATGTTGTGAGGATGATACGTGATACCGTACAGGACCGGCCGGTCCTCTGCAGCACTGTGAGTTTTCTCCCTCAAAGCTTCACTTCTGCTTGTGGCCTCAGCTTTAGAACGAGCGGTGTTGACGATGTCTTGGGGGTATCCCTGGTGTGAGAAGAAAGTGGCCATGGTTTGGGTCTGGTTGGTGAAGTCGTCGTCGCTGCTGCAGATCCGACGGAGTCGCAGAAATTGGGAGAATGGGATACCGTTTTTGGTGGCGGCAGGATGGCTTGATGAAAACTGCAGGTAAGTGTGGGCGTCGGTGGGTTTGTAATGGACGGTAGTATGGAGTTTGTCAGAGTCGGCTTTGGTGGATATTCGGATGTCGAGGAAGGGCACAGACTCCTCGGAAATCTCATACGTGAATCGGAGAGACGGATGAAACGATGAGATGAAATTGATGAATTGAAGTGTGTCAGTCATGCTTCTTGAGGTGACACCCAAGCAGTCGTCGATGTAGCGCTTGAAGAGATCTGGCAGAGGTCCAGTGTATTGAGTGAGAATCTTCTCCTCCACGTAGCCCACAAACAGACAGGCATAGGAGGGCCCCATTTTAGTGCCCATGGCGACTCCTTTTTTCTGTTTGTAGTGCTGACCCATAAATTGAAAGGAGTTCATGGACAGCACCAGTTCGGCTAAGCGGAGGATGGTTGTGGTGTCGATCTTCAGATGATGTTTGCAGATGAAATGTTTCAATGCTATTAGCCCGTCTTCATTGGGGATGTTGGTGTAAAGAGCCTCTATGTCCATAGTGAATAAAATTTTGTGTGTTGCTGCGTCATATCATCACAAGCGTCCCAGTAGCCCTTTTGTTGACAGAAATTTCTTAATAGGGACGGCACGCGCCGCCTCCCATATGGTTTCACTGAATGCCGGGCCGGAGAGGGGTGGGTTGGGGGTTGGGCGGCCGTAGGTCAACACTGACCTGTACTGAAACACAACCAGAGCAGGGCAAATGCACTGACCCAGATCTTTAGTTCACGGCTGCAAAGTCTGGTAACTACTGACTCTGAGACATTCGTCTCCCAAGCGTAAAACTCAGCCTTTTCACGTCGGTAATGCCGACTACTGGCTCCATTGCTAACGACGCAGTCGGCCATCTTTGTGTAACCGGACTCAGTGACTGGATGTAGGCGACTTAAATAGTTTATCAGACAGACAAAAACCGTCCATCTAATACAGTACTCAAGTGCCTACAGAGTTTAAGTCCGCATCCCTTTTGTGGTCTAGGGAAGGGCTGGAGATTGCAGTGGAGAGTAAATAAATCTACTCTAGTCTCGCATGCGCACAACTGAAATCCGTGTTTACTTGCCTCGCGTTGTGTTCAAAAAGCCAAAGTTGCTTGCGCAATGGACCGACCACAGTATCCAGAAAAACCCTATTTTGACTGGACTTGTTGTTATCGTTCCTACTGAGCTGCTAGTAACGTGCGCTCGCACGATCAGTCACACCGTCATACATGCACGGACGTACACACACACAAACTTCTCGCACATACGCACGCACAGTCTCAGTCTTGCTCTCACTCTAGCCGAGCATCGTAAGATAGAAGTAAGGTTCCAAGATTTATTTGTACCAGAAAGCATTCATAATAAAACAAACAACATAATCAAAATTAGTCAAACCAGTGCAAGTGCTAATAACCTTAAATACACATAGGCCTAACACCTATACCTTCCGACACGATACCTAGCAAACCTATCTCCTATGCCTGACACCTACAACGATGAATACGATTCCTAGCGAACCTAGCTCATAGGCCTAACACCTATACGCGCTTACCAATAAAACCTACGCGCAGTCCTAACACAGCCTAAGCCCTATTTTAGGTGAATCAGAACTGAACTAAAAAAGCTACTGTCCTATTGGGAAGGCCGGGGGTGGTTGAGGAGATCATTGTTCACAATCGCCTCGTGGGGTAGGGTCGGGGTGGTTGAGGAGATCATTGTTCACAATCGCCTCGTGGGGTAGGGTCGGGGGTTGAGGAGATCATTGTTCACAATCGCCTCGTGGGGTAGGGCCGGGGTGTTGAGGAGATCATTGTTCACAATCGCCTCGTGGGGTAGGGCCGGGAAATGTAGGAGATCATTGTTCACAATCGCCTACGGGGGGAAGAGGGAGGGGAGTGTGAGAAATCACTGTTCGCAATCGCTCACAGGGGGGGAGGGGTGGTGAGCATTGTTCACACTCACCCCGAGACTGAGAATCGGCCGCTTTATATAGGCTCCCAGCCTCTGGGTCCGGAAACTACGTCACAGCTTCGCGCGTGTAGTCCGCTACACACCAACTAGCTAAGTCAGCAAAATTCTCGCTCACAGTGCGCCAAGCGTGCACTAAACCACTGAACTCTGACTCGCTGGTAGTAACTAGTGATAGTGTTAGCAGAGGGCTCCTCTGCTACATTTGTTTTTAACTCTCGTCAAATGCTTTTCTTTTTATAACGTTTCTTGTGGGGTTTTTTTTATCTATCGCCTATTTCATTCAAAATGTGATTTTGCAAAATAAACAAAAAGTGATAAAATTTCATTTAAAAATGGACAGCAATTAATGAAATAGTTTTTGTTTTGAGTGTATTTTGGGCTGATGCTGCTTAGTTTCGGAGGGCACTGACGTGGAAATTAGCAAAGTCGTCTCTGGTACACTCTAACTAGGGAACAGAACTAAATGGAATGTGCAGGGAGAATTTAATCACTGAAGATTTTGGAGTCCGGGAAGACTCATATAACCCACCAACACGCACGCTGCAGTTCTGTACAGTTTCCCATCCTGCCCACCCCCCCCCCCCCCTCTTTGCCTGAGAAGAAATAGATTCACATTAGCCCCTACCAGTCACAGGGGCTCGTGAGATCCTGTCCTGTATGCCAAACGTAATCCACCCCAGATGTTCCTATGAATATGGACGCGGTCAGTGTCCAGTAGTGATAGCCACACAGCCCCACATGTGGCCCTCATTGCTGGAAACCGATCTGCATCGGATGTTTATACTAACAGAGTGAACTGAGGGACTAAAAGCCCTAAGCATGAAATAGAAGGATAGGTGATTTTAATTGTAGCACAGTCTATCCCCTCTTTATTCCATTGGACTGAATGTGTGTGTGTTTGTGTGTGTGTGTTTGTGTGTGTGTGTGTGTGTGTGTGTGTGTGTGTGTGTGTGTGTGTGTGTGTGTGTGTGTGTGTGTGTGTGTGTAACCAAGCCGTAATTTTCACACACGCACGTGCATTAAGTAAGACCACAGAAGTAAAAAATTCCCTCATGATCTCTGGCTGTATGGCCTTACTAGGAAAATATTACTAGGAAAATAAAATATTATGATCATGATCTACGAGTGTGATTGAGTGGCTGCAAGTTGCACCATAGGTGAATTTCCTGTACATAAAGTCTTTCGAACAATAAATTAAATTAGCTGCTTTATTGATTTATCCCAATAGGTGAGGTAGCAGGGATAATATGGGAAACCTAGAAACGTGTACAACACATGCGGACCACTCTTTATTCTAGTCACACTGTGACCTGTGAACACGGCATCCATGCTTGCGCGTAACAGCTCTTCCCCTCCCCGGGCGTTATAAGTTTGAGCATGTGTTCAGTCTTATGCTAAAACCTGACTTTGTCCGCTCTGAGAAGAACTGCGCAGTTCGTTTGCGGCAGCAGGTTCTCAGTAGCCTTTGTAAATGCAGGGGCAAATGTACATATATGCTAGGACTAGAAGCGGTATATTGGCCTGTCTCCTGCACGGTTTCAGTTTCAGCAAGCATACTGGCCTGCAATACCAGCTTGGTGAAAATACATAGATTGTAATGAGTCTGTGCAAGTTTTGAAAACCTTCGGTGGTAAACCTCTCTCGTGATTTATACTATAGTGCTCCTCAGTTCCCGCATCAGAGTAGGGTTTGTCTAACGTGTAAACCCGGAGGCGGCCGGCGAATTTTCGCAAACGAATGCGGGCGCTTTTGTGTACGTTAGAAGCCTAGTGCCTGGCTTTAGGTTTCAAATGAATGGCCAAACAAACGCATACTTTGATTGTGCAGCATCAAATCTAACGCTCGTAGCACGTGAGGTCAACACAATACACTCAAACAAAAGTAATTTATCAATAGCTGACCATTTAAAGCATTCTAAATAAAACATTTGATTTTAAACACTTGGAAACATTGCTACAAGTTTCCTGGCAATATAGCAATAGATTATCAATTTCCACAGTATCACATAAAAAAAGAAAAACAACCGAAGAGAGTAAAACCAAGATGTCGGACCGCGTCGTTAGCAATGGAATCAGCGATCGCTTTACCGACTTGAAAAGCTGAGAATTTTTACAAAGGAAGGCCTCAGAGTAAAAATAGACTGTACAGAGACCTCGGGAAAGGGTTGGGAATTTGTTTACAGTACACATAAACACGCCGGCACGACCAGGGAGCGATAAAGCGGCAGCGGCGAGCTGTTAAAGCGGCCGAGGCGTTGACAGTTTCTGTCGTTATGTTGGGGTAAGAGGCAGTCTGGCACCAGATTCTAGCGAGGCCTTGTTTCGGCATGCTAAACATCTGGGTCACGGACATTTGACACTGCTCTGGGTGTATCAATTTACAGGTCAGTGTTGGCCGGACAGGTCGTAGACCCACCCACCCCCACCGCCCCCCCTCCCACCCCCACCCCTGCCCGGCATTTAGTGAAACCAGATGGGAGGCGGCGCGTGCCGCCCCTATTAAAATGTTGTCTGTCAACAAAAGGGCTACTGGGACGCTATATAGGAGCTTGTGATGATATGTCAGGGAAGGTGAAGCGATCCAAAAGGTGAAGGGCGTGGTTAGTATCTTTTACATATGTGGGAAGAGCACGGACCAATGGCTGGAGGATGGAGTCGATGAACTGGGATATAAGCTCTGTGGGACAAGAGCAAGCCGAAACAATGGGGCGACCCGGTGTGTCTGGTTTGTGGATTTTAGGGAGGACGTAGAATCTTGGCTCCTTAGGTTCCCTCACCACGAGTGAATTGGCCTGCGATGGTAATTTTCCCGCAGTAATGGCGATGGTAATGGTTTGCTTCACCACTTTGTTGTCAGACGCGGTTGTCTTAGCAGGGATAGGTAGGTAGAACTCGCCGTCCTGTAACTGACGTTCAACCTCTTTGACGTACAGATCCCTACGCCAAACTACTACCGCGCCACCTTTATCCGCTGGTTTAATGAACATTCGCCCCTAGGGATGTATGCTCGGCCTGATGGGTAGTTGGTGCCAGACTTGACCTCACTGTTGATACTGGATGCTACCTTTGAGTGTGTGTGTGTGTGTGTGTGTGTGTGTGTGTGTGTGTGTGTGTGTGTGTGCGCGCGCGCGCGCGTGAGCTGCAGCAGGCACGAGTGAATGCGAATGTATGCAGTGACGTGTATGTATATAGACGTAAGTTTTGTGGTACGTGTTTTGTGCATGTGTATTTGCATCATTATGTGTGTGGGTTTTTTTTTTTAATTATTTTTTTTTATACGTCATTCTAAATTCTCTCTATACAGGATGACGTCTTTTCTTTCTGTCGTGTTCTTTTCTGTTCTACGTTTGTTTCCATGTCACCTGAGGAAGGATCTTTGATCCGAAACGTCGTTATTTGTTTCTATTTTAAAGGGTTTTCTACCACTATCTTCTGTTTTTCTTTCACGTGAAACCCTAGCGGCAACAGTTTTACTACATTTTGGATGTTTTGTATGTAACTGTACACCATCACAGGTATCTGATACCAGCATTTCACACCATTTTCACTTTGTACTCAAAAGACTGAGGAGATCATCTACCAGTTGGCACCTCAGTAGCTTAAAGGCACCTGTAGCACCAAGCTATTCTAGCACCACCATTTAAACTATTCTGGTCAATCTATTTCGTGTGTAGTGTTATGACGTATTGCTTTTTTTGGGTGCCAGTGTCATTGCTTTCATCTGAAAGCAATCATTCTGTGATTTTGTGTGCATTTAGAATTGGACATGCAGTGTGTGTGTTGTCATCACAATGATTTACCCATCTGGTCCCAATACACTACTGCAAGAGATAGATCGACCATGATAATTGAAGGGTTGTGCCAGATTGTGCCAGATTAGCTTGGGGCATGATGGTGCACGCCAATCTACCAGAACTGGCATTTCCCTTTAGCTCATTCTACCCCAACACCGAAATCCCCAAATTTTGCCGTTGTCCTCTGAAGACTGCGTTGCAGTGCAGGACACAGATCGACCATGATAGTTCAAGGGTGATGCCAGAATAGCTTGGCGTCTCATGTGTCTGGGGTACAACGAGTTCATTATCACGGTTGACCCATCTCTTGCAAGTGGTAAACAGTCGTTAGGTGACACCTCCCAAATTTGGGAAAGGTGACCATGGCATTTTAGGGTTAACAGAGAAAGCAAGAAGAAAGGTTTTTTTTGTTAAAGAATTTCAAATTGTATTTATTTTACATTGTGTTGGCAGTTATGTAAGACACGCAAGGCAAAATACCCCATCATGCAGGTTGTAACAGCAATAACTTAACAAAAGTGGCATGCCTCATCATACGCACCCCAAACAACAAATTTTAAACCTGTGAACTGTTGAATTAAAAAAGAACATTTGAACTGACAGGAAATGATTGTAAACAAACAATACACACGTGTGTCTGGTACCATATTTCTTTCTGTCCTTTGTATGTATGGGAGGGGGTTGGGGGGAATGTGCCATACAAAACAAAATACCCTGTATACTTTTTGTTAACCTACTGCACACGCTGCCTGCCACCCACACTGTGTAAGCTGCACCCTAACCCAAGCCCTGTTTACAGCACTGGTGGCTGCATACACGTTTAACTCATTCAGCACGACGCCCGTATTTCCCAAATTTTGCAAGCGTCATCTAATGACTATGGACCAGTTGCAGGAGATGGATCGACCATGATAATTCACGGGCAGTGCCAGATTAGCTTGGCGCCTGTTGGCGCCAAGCTAATCTGCCACTGCCCTTGAATTATCATGGTCGACCCATCTCCTGCTGTAGTGCGTCAGGGCTGAATCGGCTAAAGCGAGCTACTAGAGGCAGTCAACGGTTCAGGGGTTTATAAGTCATTACATCTTCGGATGAAATTATTACTTTCTTTGGATATCCTTTCATTTACTCTACATCTTGGGATGAAATTATTACTACCTTTAGATATCCTTTCACGTCTACATGATCACAGTTCTGGTGACAGACAGACCATGATAGTTCAAAGGTTGGTGTTAGAATCCTTGGTGCCTGCAGGCGCCAAACTATTCTGACACCAACCTCGACCTAACATGGTCGATCCACATCTTGTCACAGCACGTCAGGTCATTACGGGTTAAAGGTTGCATAAACGTGAAAGGTATTGTCAACTCCACTTATACTGATGTCACATGGGACACTAATGTCTTTCTAATTAAAAAGAAAGAAGAGAAACAGCAGGGACCAAAAACAGACAGAATGATTTGATGTATTGTAAGTCTCGGAAATCCTACATCAATATAAGCGGAGTCAACTGCACACTGTAACAATATCTCACGGAAAACCATCTGGTCAGAACTTAAGACACAGTTCACCACCAGTTGCAAGAAATTACGGTCTTCCACTCTTTCACAGAATCATGATGGCATTTAAACCCAAAAATCTTTCAGTCCAAACAATAAAAATAAAGAGAAAAAAAAAGAAGAATGGTGCAACAGTCAAAGAAAGAAAAAGGAACTTGTCCCAGAACAGACGAATGATGATGAACTAAGAAGGGCAAAAACAAAAAGAAGCACTTGTGCCATTCACTCAAAGCTCGTCCTGCTTGGGGTCCCTCTGTTTGTTAAAGTATTTCTTGGCCTCCTTAGGGTTGGGAATAATCTGAAACACAAATACACAGAAAATAAATGTAAGAAGATCACACGCAACTATCCAGCACATAACTGATAACACATACCATGATAATTCAAGGGTAGTGCCAGATTAGCTTGGTGCCTAAAGGCACCAAGCTAATCTGGCACTACCCTTGAATTATCATGGTCAGTGCTTTGAGAGTGGGTTACTGTGCGGAGACTAATGTCAAAGCCTGTAGGCATCATGACACCTAGATCATCAAGCACTACCCACTGATCTAGATCATCAAGCACTACCCACTGATCTAGATCATCAAGCACTACCCACTGATCTAGATCATCAAGCACTACCCACTGATCTAGATCATCAAGCACTACCCACTGATCTCCTGTGACTGGTTATAGTATTGAGCAGACAATTCCATGCCAGCCTGGTGGGTGAAGAACTGAAAGGTATAAAAGTATGCATTGCACATAGTGCCCTACAGCAGAAGTTGCCAAAGGTGCGAGCTGCCCTCTGAAGACTGTAGCAATCCAGGAGGCAGATCGACCATGATAGTTCAAGGGTGGTGCCAGAATAGCTTGGTGCTTCTCATCACCAAGCTATTCTGGCACCACTCTCTATCATGGTCAATCCATACCTTGTATTGTATAACCCGTATCATTCGGAACACACCAGTGTGTGAAATAAGTTTGACTAAAATAGTTCCAGGGGTAGTGCCAGAATAGCTTGGCGCCTCTAATAGGCGCCAAGCTATTCTGCCACTACCCTTGAACTAAAGCCATTGGTCTATATCCTTGTCTGTAAGTACTATAATGTAGCTTGCATATGGCAGTGGACAAACTGAAGTTTTTAGCCTCAGTGTGATACGGGTTAATACAATGCCTCTAGGCGCCAAGCTATTCTGGCACTACCCTTGAACTAAAGCCATTGGTCTATATCCTTGTCTGTAAGTACTATAATGTAGCTTGCATATGGCAGTGGACAAATGTGAAGCTTTTAGCCTCAGTATGATATGGGTTAATAGGCCAATGGAGTAAACGTACAGTATCGCTGCCAGGTTTCCATCCAGCAGGGCACACCTCTCCATGGGAGTCAGTGTACTGAAAGGCCTGCACCAGTCGTAAAGTCTCATCCACCGAGCGGCCCACAGGAAGGTCGTTCATGGTGATCTGACGAAGCGTGCCCTTTGGGTCAATGATGAACAAACCACTGCAACAGGACAGAAGGCAAATAATTCACAGAGAATTACCTCAGAAGCAGTAGTTGTATTGTTGACAAAGTTTTCATGCATAAAATGCGTAACAATTGCAGTATGTGCCTCTGGCAAACAGCTGTTTTATTTATTGACTATGGCCTGACCACTCAGGCTACAGTATTGCTGCTGTTTTATTTATTGACTATGGCCTGACCACTCAGGCTACAGTATTGCTGCTGTTTTATTTATTGACTATGGCCTGACCACTCAGGCTACAGTATTGCTGCTGTTTTATTTATTGACTATGGCCTGACCACTCAGGCTACAGTATTGCTGCTGTTTTATTTATTGACTATGGCCTGACCACTCAGGTTATTGTATTGCTGCTGTTTTATTTATTGACTATGGCCTGACCACTCAGGTTACAGTATTGCTGCTGTTTTATTTATTGACTATGGCCTGACCACTCAGGTTACTGTATTGCTGCTGTTTTATTTATTGACTATGGCCTGACCACTCAGGTTACAGTATTGCTGCTGTTTTATTCATTCACTGTGGCCTGACCACTCAGGTTACAGTATTGCTGCTGTTTTATTTATTGACTATGGCCTGACCACTCAGGTTATTGTATTGCTGCTGTTTTATTTATTGACTATGGCCTGACCACTCAGGTTATTGTATTGCTGCTGTTTTATTTATTGACTATGGCCTGACCACTCAGGTTACAGTATTGCTGCTGTTTTATTTATTGACTATGGCCTGACCACTCAGGTTACTGTATTGCTGCTGTTTTATTTATTGACTATGGCCTGACCACTCAGGTTACTGTATTGCTGCTGTTTTATTTATTCACTGTGGCCTGACCACTCAGGTTACAGTATTGCTGCTGTTTTATTTATTCACTGTGGCCTGACCACTCAGGTTACTGTATTGCTGCTGTTTTATTTATTCACTGTGGCCTGACCACTCAGGTTACTGTATTGCTGCTGTTTTATTTATTCACTGTGGCCTGACCACTCAGGTTACTGTATTGCTGCTGTTTTATTTATTCACTGTGGCCTGACCACTCAGGTTGCTGTATTGCTGCTGTTTTATTTATTCACTGTGGCCTGACCACTCAGGTTACTGTATTGCTGCTGTTTTATTTATTCACTGTGGCCTGACCACTCAGGTTACTGTATTGCTGCTGTTTTATTTATTCACTGTGGCCTGACCACTCAGGTTACTGTATTGCTGCTGTTTTATTTATTCACTGTGGCCTGACCACTCAGGTTACTGTATTGCTGCTGTTTTATTTATTCACTGTGGCCTGACCACTCAGGTTACTGTATTGCTGCTGTTTTATTTATTCACTGTGGCCTGACCACTCAGGTTACTGTATTGCTGCTGTTTTATTTATTCACTGTGGCCTGACCACTCAGGTTACTGTATTGCTGCTGTTTTATTTATTCACTGTGGCCTGACCACTCAGGTTACTGTATTGCTGCTGTTTTTCCACTACTCATATTTGTTGTGTATGGCAGGTGAGTATGGCAGGTGAGTATGGTATGGCGTCTTCCAGGCGCACATAATTATATTTCTTTTAGAGCAAAATGCTCCTAGCCCAACAGGGCTGAAAGCCTGTGCCACTACATGCTGCTTTATGTACAAATCTCCACTCTATTGACTTTTGTTTAATGTATATATCTGTTTTTCAATCTAACAGGCCAACTCATTTCAAACAGCAGAGATGGGTTTTTTCACCTACACTCTTGATCTTCAGCATTGTGATTGTAACTGCCAGTGTTGCTTTACGGCACTGGCAGGAAATGATCACCATCTCAACCCATTTTGTCCCAACGCACTACAGCAGGAGATGGATCAATCATGAAATACAAGGGCAGTGCCAGATTTGCTTGGCACTAAACTAATCTGGCACTAACCTTGAATTATCATGGTTGATCCATCCCCCACAACTTGTACATGGTCATCAGGTGACATCTCCAAAATGTAAGAAATGCAGCCTTGAGGTTAAATGTTATTATGCGTACCGTAAGCTGTGTCCCAAGTCCTGTAGGTAGACGCCGTAGGCCTTGGAGATGTCATGCGTGATGTCTGACAGGAGTGGAACCTTGATGGGGCCCAATCCCCCCTGGTTACGGGGAGTGTTGATCCTAACAAACACAATCAACGGACACGGTCAGCAAACAGCCTTGGACTGACATTCGCTTTAGCTGGCCCATGCTTAGCTGTGCACGGGCAAACTAAAGCTAATGTTGATGCAGAGATTTATTGCTTGCATGTAATCAGATCTTTTCCTCTTTTTTTGGGTGGAGAAGGAGGAGGGGGAAGGACTTGTTTGGTTTGTGGTTGTGATAGTTTTTGAGAGCATGTGTGTGTTAATCATAAGAAAGATCTGATATTCGTTTGGAGTTATTTTGGATACAAAATTATGTACCTTTTTAGTAGGAGTCATTTTCTTTTGCACGGAGAATTGAGTTCGATTTTTGTTGCAATGCGTAGTTTTGCCTACATTAGACTGAAAGGTTCGAGCATGGTCACAATCTTTCTAGTGACCTCAGATATGAAATCAAAGTGCCGGCTACATTTCGTAACATTGTATCAACTATGCCTAAATAGTAGCGGAATTTTGTAGTTCATTCTTGTGTATTCTTTTTCATGAATATTAATGAGTTTTGGTTACTTTTTCTTTTCTGATTGGTTGTGTTGGGAGAATTTGCTGGATTGTTCTGGAAATCTGTAATAGTATAAAAGACCGTGTTAGGAAGTATGTGGGTACATTGTATGAGAGACGCAGTGTGTCAAAAGTGTTGATGCATTGTAGAGGAGGCCGTGCATCAGTGTTGGTGCATTTGTGGATGCATTGTGTGGAGGTCACATCGCTGCAATAAAATACTGTTGGAACTGTTACTCCAGTATGGTCTACAACCTTGTGCCATGTGTGATGAGTTGCAGCTGAGTGAAGTTTCTTTACAAGAACCCTACGTAAGTGCGTCTTGTGTGATTGTATCATACTGCGACTACGACTACCACATAACAAGACTTCATTTTATTATTGATATTAATTGCAACTTTCGACTTTCGCCATCAACCCTTTTTTTAAAAACATTTTCATGACAAAATTTACACACACACATACCCCAAAACAACAAAATGCATACCGAACGAATAAACTGGCACATTTCCTGCTCACCTGATACTTCTGTCATAATAAACCAACCTGACAATCATGCACCTGAACAATCATGGATGACCAGATGAGTGACAGGCTGAATGAACAGGTTTAGTGATGAGAACACACATACCTACAGAGGCCACCTAATTGTTTCACAAATTATCCTGATACATTTGCAACTTAATGCGGGTGACAACATTTGTAACTTGATATGGGTGACGCCATTTGCAACATAATATGGATTACAACGTTTGCAACTCAATACAGGTGACAACATTTACAACTTAATACGGGTGACAACATTTGCAACTTAATACGGGTGACAACATTTGCAACTCAATACAGGTGACAACATTTACAACTTAATACGGGTGACAACATTTGCAACTCAATACAGGTGACACATTTACAACTTAATACGGGCGACAACATTTGCAACTTAATACCAGTGACAACATTTGCAACTTAATGCGGGTGACAACATTTGCAACTTAATACGGGTGACAGAAGAATCTTACCATGCAAGATGAGTGAACTGGGAGTCGACAGAGCAGGCGACCACTTCCGTGTTGATGGCTTTGAACTTCTCCACACTATCACTGAAGGCAATGATCTCCGTCGGGCAAACAAATGTACTGAAAAATACAAGCACTGATCATGAATAAGTAGCTCATGCTCAGCACAGCAGGTCTGTGATTTTGCACCATATAGCACTAAACATTACAGATCAAAGGACACTTATTTTCATCATATAATAAATGCCCTTGAAAACTTAGTGTAAAAATAAATGCCAAGACTACCAAATTTCTCCCGCTCACCCCACACCACATGTGAATAATATGTTACTCACAAGTCTAGGGGGTAGAAGAAAAAGACGAGGTATCTGCCACGGTAGTCAGACAGCTTGATGTCCTTAAACTCTCCATTTATCACAGCTGTACCATTCCAGTCTGGTGCCGGCTTGGAAACTGTAATGTACAATATTAAAATCTTCAAATCGGTAGTCATGCTGTCAGATTTTACCACATTATAATATATCATAATATTACTTATTAGTGATACTGATAAAAAATAAATTTCCCGTTTCACAAATCATCAAAAGTATAGGCGCCTTAAAAAAAAATACATTATTATTATTATTATCATTGTCTGTCAAGGTCAATCTGAACTCATCTCGTACAGAGTGTAGAGCAGTATAAATGTCATACTGATTTTAGTCACTTGCTTCACACATTTAAGCCACCCCCCCCCCCCCCCCCTCCCTCCTCAGCAATAATTAGTACACTCTACTTTAGGACTTCCCCCATAAATTTCTTTATCCGCCAGTGATACTGACAAAAATTGATAAAACTATCGACCAATATTATACGGATGTCTTGCCGGAGGCCGAACAACATCCAGAATGTCGACCGATATTATACGGATGTCTTGCTGGAGGCCGAACAACATCCAGAATGTCTACTGATTTTTCTACTTGTTTATCTTGTACATTCCAAGCAGACATCAAGAGACTGGGAACCACCTGGAGTAGAATCGAAGGAGAAGCACAGACGATTGCTGGAGTCTCTCGTCGACGCCTAACACGGTCTAGTGGTGACAGGCGTAAGTAAGTAAGTAAGTTATCTTGTACATGCATGATGTATGTCATGGCAATGCTGAAGCAAGACATCCTATTTGTCTGAACAAAGGTCTATTGTTGACTGCACTATCCACAGTATCAGCACCACGTCATGGTTCTACAAGTGTTTACGACATGTTGTCTCGTATTTGCGACAATTCTTTTTCTCAAATGGTGGAAAAGTAATACTTTTATTAAGGCCTGTCTTCTGCAAAACACTGCAAGTGCCCAAAAGAAATGATTTATATTCATAAAAGATTCAAAAGCAGAAACTGCTGCTGTCACAGAAATATGCTGTTCAAATTGAACGATTAAATTTTCAGTACGTAACTGTTTGTTATCTGCCGGAGAACGAAATGACATGGCTTTCAAGACTTAAGGTGTTAAAGCACAATTTGAAGCACCAGACTGATGTACAGAAGTCAGTCTCTGTATTAACCCCATACTGAGGCTAAAGAAAAGCTTCAAATTTGTACACTGCCATATATGCAAGCTACATTATAGTACTTACACTAGTTACACATAAGGATACAGACCAATGGCTTTAGTTCAAGGGTGGTGCCAAAATAGCTTGGCACCTACAGGCACCAAGCTATTCTGGCACTACCCTGAACTATTTTAGTCAAACTTATTTCACACACTGGTGCATTCTGAATGATAAGGGTCAAGTCACAGATGATATTGTTATTGTATCTCGGTGCTCTTCACAAAATAATTGTTGAATAGGTATGGCAGTAATTTTAAACCTTTACTTTATGTGCAAACCTCCATCTTGTCAATGCGTGCGAGGACATTATCCTGATGCTTCTCGAGTCATTTTGTGTGAGTATTGGCATCATTGCTCTCAATATTGACAGGTCATGTGACTCATTCTTTGAAATTGTCTTCACATGCTTTTAATGGTGACGTATTCAAGAAAGAAACAATGTTAAACAAATTTACAGCTATAGAACCACAGCCCCAGGGAGCGTACTTGGATTCGGTCAGCTGACAGCCGTGTTTTCCTGGGATATAGTCATAATAACCCCTCCATGAAGCCATTCCACTCTTGTTTCAAGCTTCTAACTGTTTACATGGCACAACATGGCATTTGTAAACACAGAACCTAAACCCCCAAAGTCTCAAGCTTTCAAGTGAATCCAACTCTTCAGCTCTAGAAAGAAGAAAACGTAGAGCTCTGATGTCATGGAAATTAACTCATGTAGGCTCCCAGGACCTGCGATAGCATCAAACTGGCTGGTGGCACATGTCATTTCCATCAGACATTCTGTCCGCCAGTGACATCAGTTTTGTGCACTTCGAAGAATATCCAAAATGACAAGGGCAAAAGAACCAGTGAGATTCCTTATCTTAGGCAAATATATAATACAGGAAAAACATCAATTTTAATCATTCAGGCATGACTGATACAAAGCTGCTGACTTTGTGGCACCATGTGGCATGTGGTTTAATACAGTACAACAGCTGTTGGTGGCACATGGTAAACAGGTTCAACAGATAATAAACCCTCGATCTGTGATGGTCATAAATAAATCTCTCAGGTGCAGATCAAAATTAAAAAAAAAACTATCTGAACGTCTTTTCAAAAAAGTATATCTGCGAAAATCATATGTCTACTCTGAACTTTATTTTCTTTTCTGTCTCTTTGCTAAAATAGGAAGAGCACACTGAATGTGCCATCAATGTTACCATAGGGTCCATGACGTTAGCCTAGACATCACGCAACACAGCGCACTCGGTAGACTTACTGACTGCCTGGCTCCATTGGATCGTATGCCCACTGGTCCGTCGCGTTTCTTGCGGGTACACGCTTCCTCCTGCATAAGAGTAGCATGCTTCCTCCCCTGCAAAGACTGGCGCAAAGCACGCGAGAATGCAAAAACTGGCGATGAATCGTACGACCATTGTCAACTAGCAGACGTCCACGTTGAGTGACTAACGGCGTGTACATGTGCCCATCAATCGATTGATTAGACCAGGTTTCGATGACGTCATCGTAGTGATGAAAATTTGTGTCTAGACCATGTACAAGTTTTCGGTGCTACATATCACAACTAATTATAAAACTGCGTTATTTTCTTATTTTGTAGACTTCCTTTGTATTTTTTTTTTTTTTGTGATGCTAGTTAGTGAGTGAGCGATGACGTCGATTATTTGTGTAGATGCGCAAACTTCTTACATCTTTCGAGCGATGTTTCACTGTTTATCATTTAAACATCTAAATATTTTTGCAGATTTTTTCCACATATAATACTCATTGACGTTAGTTTATAAGCATTATAAAAGAATACTATATGGTAGCCTTTTCTAGATACGCAAACATGGTTGAAAGAAGTTTCCAAGCTTCGCATGACCTTGGTAGCCACAACAAAACGCTGGAATGGCGGCCGGAGAGAGCAAGAAAAATTGACAAACGGGTCATTCAATTTTAGCCATGTATCTTTGACAAGAACCGTTTTCAGAGGTAGGTTTAAATTTGCACATATGCGCACTTTCTTTCTGATACCCACGAATTTAGTTATCTCGCAGTACTATGGCATGAGCCTTAGCTTTAGCCACCCAACGTGAGAGTTTTGTCTTGCGCCATGGTTGCCGGGGTGCGTGTGGTGCGAAGCGGCAACTGTTACCCGACGGCTCGATTCATCTCGGGTTACATCACGTATCAAAGCAACCGTTGTCGTCCTCATACAGCCGGCTAATTTTTTACCCTTGCTGAAAACCAGACCAAAAAGTTTTTTTATGTTCACTGTACGTCCGAAAAGACGTTCAGTACACCGGAAATTGGGTCACCAAACCCCCATGATGCAGTTAAATTGCTCTAGTGTAAGGACTGATCATCATATATATTTAGTTTTGCTATGGTGGTGAACATTTCCATGCTGTGTTTGTGTCTTTCCATTGTTGATCTGAATGAATAATAGAAGAAAATGCTCATTAGTTTGTGTGGAGTTAACCAGAGTTTGATCATAACTCCGCACATGCCTTCCATATAACACCCTTTCTAGCTTTTTTGTTTTGGCCATTTAAAATTGCTATTTATGGACCTGCTGAGGCAATAAATTGCATCCTCATATATAGCAGGTGGATGGGATGACTTGCCAAGTGTTTCTTTTACTATAAACCGCCTCAATCCCTCACCTTCCATGTCCCCAACAAACATTTTGATAATCTAAACTATAAACACACAGATAACTTATTTTATAAATTCACTCTGTGTGATTCATACTGGGTAGAGTTACATCAAAGTAGAGAAAATGTAACCTGTTCATAGCCGAGAAATAGATCCTCATGAGCTCCTGCAGTTGCTGGGACTTGTATAGATCCTCATGAGCTCCTGCAGTTGCTGGGACTTGTATAGATCCTCATGAGCTCCTGCAGTTGCTGGGACTTGTATAGATCCTCATGAGCTCCTGCAGTTGCTGGGACTTGTATAGATCCTCATGAGCTCCTGCAGTTGCTGGAACTTGTATAGATCCTCACAAGCACCTGCAGTTGTTGTGACTTGTATAGATCCTCACAAGCACCTGCAGTTGTTGTGACTTGTATAGATCCTCATGAGCTCCTGCAGTTGCTGTGACTTGTATAGATCCTCATGAGCTCCTGCAGTTGCTGGGCCTCTATGCCTCTTGTTGACACCACTTTGAATCCATGTTCCTGGGAAAGCTCGGACATGTTAGTGTTGAATTAACAAAGAATACAGAAACACAAGCTGTGCCAATTGGCACTGAATGGGGTAACCCTGTCACCAGCACCTCATGGTGCATTTATTTGGTGCCAACAGTGTAGATCTCACTTAACAAAGAAACACAAGCTGTGTCAATTGGCACTGAATGGGGTAACCCTGTCACCAGCACCCCATGGTGCATTATTTGGTGCCAACAGTGCAGATCTCACTTAACAAAGAAACACAAGCTGTGTCAATTGGCACTGAATGGGGTAACCCTGTCACCAGCACCCCATGGTGCATTATTTGGTGCCAACAGTGTAGCTCACTAACAAGAAACACAAGCTGTGTCAATTGGCACTGAATGGGGTAACCCTGTCACCAGCACCTCATGGTGCATTTATTTGGTGCCAACAGTGCAGATCTCACTTAACAAAGAAACACAAGCTGTGTCAATTGGCACTGAATGGGGTAACCCTGTCACCAGCACCCCATGGTGAATTATTTGGTGCCAACAGTGACAAGCTGTGTCAATTGGCACTGAATGGGGTAACCCTGTCACCAGCACCTCATGGTGCATTTATTTGGTGCCAACAGTGTAGATCTCACTTAACAAAGAAACACAAGCTGTGTCAATTGGCACTGAATGGGGTAACCCTGTCACCAGCACCCCATGGTGCATTATTTGGTGCCAACAGTACAGATCTCACTTAACAAAGAAACACAAGCTGTGTCAATTGGCACTGAATGGGGTAACCCTGTCACCAGCACCCCATGGTGAATTATTTGGTGCCAACAGTGACAAGCTGTGTCAATTGGCACTGAATGGGGTAACCCTGTCACCAGCACCTCATGGTGCATTTATTTGGTGCCAACAGTGTAGATCTCACTTAACAAAGAAACACAAGCTGTGTCAATTGGCACTGAATGGGGTAACCCTGTCACCAGCACCCCATGGTGCATTATTTGGTGCCAACAGTACAGATCTCACTTAACAAAGAAACACAAGCTGTGTCAATTGGCACTGAATGGGGTAACCCTGTCACCAGCACCCCATGGTGAATTATTTGGTGCCAACAGTGACAAGCTGTGTCAATTGGCACTGAATGGGGTAACCCTGTCACCAGCACCTCATGGTGCATTTATTTGGTGCCAACAGTGTAGATCTCACTTAACAAAGAAACACAAGCTGTGTCAATTGGCACTGAATGGGGTAACCCTGTCACCAGCACCCCATGGTGCATTTATTTGGTGCCAACAGTGTAGATCTCACTTAACAAAGAAACACAAGCTGTGTCAATTGGCACTGAATGGGGTAACCCTGTCACCAGCACCCCATGGTGAATTATTTGGTGCCAACAGTGACAAGCTGTGTCATTTGGCACTGAATGGGGTAACCCTGTCACCATCACCTCATGGTGCATTTATTTGGTGCATTTATTTGGTGCCAACAGTACAGATCTCACTTAACAAAGAAACACAAGCTGTGTCAATTGGCACTAAATGGGGTAACCCTGTCACCAGCACCCCATGGTGCATTATTTGGTGCCAACAGCACAGATCTCACTTAACAAAGAAACACAAGCTGTGTCAATTGGCACTGAATGGGGTAACCCTGTCACCAGCACCCCATGGTGCATTTATTTGGTGCCAACAGTGCAGATCTCACTTAAAGTTATTTTTATTCAGTATATGTCTTCATTTTGTCATTTGTTAACTACAGTGGGTTCACACACAGCTGTGCAGGGGCCTGTGTCGGCTGAATGAGCTTTTGCTCACCAGGTTGTGTGTAGCTTTCAATCAAACACTTGTTTATATTTTTATTAACCCTTTGGCTGTCAGTAGCATTTTTTGTCACAATGATTCCTGCAGGAATCATCGCAACAAAACCCACTACCGATTGCCAAAGTGTGAAATATACAAATACACAATATATTCATACACAAATTTGAGTGTGGGGCACATGTTCTAGGTATTAGACAGTGTGTTTTGGCCAAGTATGCAGAAGATACTACAGCTCTGACCCGACATATCGTGAATCGTTACATCATGAACCCAGATATATAGCAGGGGTACCTTGAATCCCCCCAAAAATCGGACCGACCGCAGACGGCGGTGAACCAAACTCGATGCGCATCAGGGTCTATGCTTTTCACAGGTGTCAAGTTTCGCCATGCTCGGCATCCAGCGGTTATGACCTGGAGGGTGCGAAAACTGACACTGAACCCTCGTTCGCCTCCTCTAACGAAGAACACAGGCAATGATAGGAAGAGCTGTGAGGGATAATGAATATCTATGCTTGCTACAGAGTTAGGCGGTTCGCTGTTGAAGTTAAAGAGAGGTGTGCTTACCCTACTGCTGGTGCTCACCAGGTCATCGTAATCGGATTTTATCGCTGTGTGTGACGGCTTCAAACAAAACACACTAGCAAGGTGATCAACCTATTCATTGAAGAATAAAGGCTACCGATTCGTGCTCTGACATCTGCATCAGTGCCACCTTTTTTGTCTATGATGCTCCCGAGATAGGTGAAGGACTCCACCTCCTCCAACGGGGTGCCAGCAAGCAAGACTGGTTCTTCCCTGGTTGCGTTCAGCCTCATTGTCTTTGTTTTCTGTTTGTGAATGGTGAGGCCCACTTGGGACGAGATGTCAGCAAGCCTCGTGGTCTTGTCCTGCATTTGTTGATGAGTGTGGGACAGTAATGCCAAGTCGTCTGCAAAATCGAGGTCGTCAAGCTGTGTCCACAGTGTCCACTGTATTCCACTTCGTCTGTGCTCTGTGGTCATCTTCATGACCCAGTCTATGGCCAGTAGGAAGAGGAACGGAGACAGCAGACACCCCTGCCTGACACCAGTTCTGACCTGGAGCTCTCTGGTGAACTGCCCTTCGTGGATCACGCGACATGTCATGCCATCGTAGCTGCTCTTGATCAGGTGGACGAGCTTTGTGGGTACACCGTAGTGTCGTAGGAGTTTCCACAGAGTCTCTCGGTCCACACTGTCAAATGCTTTCTTGCACAGTATGCAGAAGATAATACCATAAAGAGTAGGCTTGCACAGTGTGCAGAAGATAATACCGTAACGAGTAGGTTTGCACAGTGTGCAGAAGATAATACCATAACGAGTAGGTTTGCACAGTGTGCAGAAGATAATACCATAATGAGTAGGTTTGCACAGTGTGCAGAAGATAATACCATAACGACATCAGACATTCTTCCTCATTCACTGCCTTTAAATACTCCCCTGCCCCCCCCCCTTAACGACCACCCCCCCCACCTCCACCCCCCCCCCCCACCCACCTGTACCATAAAGAAGAGGCTTGCACAGTATGCAGAAGATAATACCATAACGTGTAGGTTTGCACAGTGTGCAGAAGATAATAATAATAATAATAATGGCAACTTATATGGCGCTTATCCTTAAATAAGCTCTAAGCGCTTTACAAATAAAGAGTGGGAGTGGAGGGGGTCACAAACCAAAGAAACAACGGATTCTACAATACACACTTGCGCACACACACACGCACACACACACACACACACAGGTGCATAATGACGAAGAACTGAGCTACATTGGGGTATCGAACAGGTGGGTCTTAAGGGCAGATTTAAAGGCAGTGAATGAGGAAGAATGTCTGATGTCTATAGGTGGGGAGTTCCAGACAAAAGGTCCAACGTGTGCAAAACAACGGTCACCTCTGGTTTTGTATTTGAAGAGCGGGACTCTGAGAAGGCGTGTGTCACTACTTGAATGGAGGGAGCGGGAGGGAGTGTATAGTTGAAGAAGATCAGCGAGATAGGCAGGGGTAGAGTAGTTAATAGCTTTGTAGCACAGACAGGCGATTTTGTACGAGACTTGTTGTTTGACTGGCAGCCAATGAAGTTGTCTCAGAATAGGAGTGATGGGCTGATGCTGTGAGGCGCAGACGATGCGACGTGCAGCACAATTCTGAACTCACTGCAATTTCTGAATGAGAAACTGAGGGAGACCAGCTAAGAGGGCATTGCAGTAATCAATGCGGGACAACACTAAGGAGACGACCAGTTTGATGGTAGCTTCAGTAGTGAGGTTTTGACGGATAGAACTGATGCATCTTAATTCCAGAAAAGCAAGTTTGCAGACATGATTTACATGCTCCTTCATTTGATACCATAACGAGTAGGCTTGCAGAGTGTGCAGAAGATAATACCATAACGAGTAGGCTTGCACAGTATGCAGAAGATAATGCCATAAAGTGTAGACTTGCACAGTATGCAGAAGATAATGCCATAACAAGTAGGTTTGCACAGTATGCAGAAGATAAAACCATAACGCGTAGGCTTGCACAATGTGCAGAAGATAATACCATAAAGAGTAGGCTTGCACAGTGTGCAGAAGATAATACCATAACAAGTAGGCTTGCACAGTATGCAGAAGATAATACCATAACGAGTAGGCTTGCACAGTGTGCAGAAGATAATACCATAACGAGTAGGCTTGCACAGTGTGCAGAAGATAATATCATAAAGAGTAGGCTTGCACAGTGTGCAGAAGATAATACCATAAAGAATAGGCTTGCACAGTGTGCAGAAGATAATACCATAAAGAATAGGCTTGCACAGTGTGCAGAAGATAATACCATAAAGAATAGGCTTGCACAGTGTGCAGAAGATAATACCATAAAGAGTAGGCTTGCACACTCTGCAGAAGATAATACCATAAATAGTAGGCTTGCACCAGGGAGAGGCGCATGAAACTCTATGGTTCTACTGAGGAGCCAATTATCAGCAGGGACTGAATTCTCACCCACAATTGGGGTGGACCAACACTCAAGGACTTACATCATATTGCTGACTCGGAGTGAGGATGCGATGCTGATGATATCGCACAGTGAGAGATACTACTTTTCATGCGCCCCTTTGATTGCGGAGGCACGTGACACTGTTTCTGGCTGAATGACTATCTAATGTCGGGGTGCAGGTATTTAGTGCGAACTGAGATTATTTGACTAGTCCCAACACATTAGGCCCACCCACTGATTCCGTACGTAAGAGAGGACAAGAAAGGTTAAGAAGACTGTGTGCCATGATGAAAAGAAATCTCACTAACCAAACACCCCTAAAAAAATATTTAAAAAAAATAACCACCCATCCACTGAACAGAAAAAAAACAACCTAACCAGCCCTCCACCACCTAAAAAAAAAAAAAAAAAAAAAATTGCCAGTGCTGTTCAGGCCCCCCCCCCCCCCCCCCCCCCATTTCCTCCATTGTGCATAGTATGCAGAAGATAATACCATACAGAGTAGACTAGCACATTATAATGAACACAACTAATACTTCTGTGTTTCCTTGTTGCTATGGTTTTAGCAATGATTTCATTCCACAGGCATCAGTTTTCAAGGATTATTCAAAGCCAGTGAATAAGCAGTACATTTAATGTGCATCTTATTCACTGGATTGTACCTAATAACATTAATGCCTGTGGTTGAAATCGTTCCTGCATTTTTCAGTCGGATATTGCATGAGCCTTTGTTGTGGTTACTGTCAACACTGGACACAGCAATGTTTTTAACAACAGAACACTTTTAACTTGGACGGTCTTTGCATTTCAAGCGTCAGAGTGGAAAGCTGTTAAAAAATCAATGTTTCTGTGGAGACATTGAATTGGTGTTTATGTATTGTGGAATTGTGCGATTTAAATGGCAGCTTTGGTGTGAACCCCATCAGTTGTACAGACAGTGATGTTAACTGTAATTCAACCCTGTTCATCCTCATGCACTATATTGTTTGAAATAAATTTGACTATGATAGTTCAAGGGTGGTGCCAGTCGATCTTCCCCCACCCGGGTCTGCCCTGGGGGACTTGGGTGGGGTTAACTACTTTTTAGTTCTCAGGGTCACCCTGGTCAGCCCCACAGGGTGGGTTTCCTTTCCGATTCTGGGGCATGTTTTGTGTTTCTGTCTACCCTTGGTCCATTCACCTGTATTTTGCCTTTTTAAAACTCTCCCAACTGTCTGCACTGCCTGTAGCTCATGATATTGGATGTGCGTTGCTAAATGATCTTAGCTTTATTTAGGCCCCATGTCATCGGTTTATTTAACCGGCTGGCGACATACATTCAATATTCTGTTTAGTTTTTTTTTTTCACAAGCAGTGCAGGCACGTCCTGAGAAAGCCTTGTTGCTGTCGGGACCTTAAGCAATGTACAATCAATCATTAAATGGTCGATCTATCTCCTAATCTATAATGTAGCCTTCATAGGACACTACGCAAATATTGAACAATGCCGCCTACATTTAGAATGATGTCCAGCCATGTTTGAAGCTGGATCACCCATGTTCTCTGTTTCTCATTCTTTCCACCCAGCAGTGTTGCCCTGCCCCTCCCAGCGCCAAACTCCCTACTTCTTCTGTCAGTCCATGTTTCACACCCACAGCCAAATGTTTAGGGCTAACTCCCCAGCTAGCCACACATGCCTAAGCACAGACATGCTTAGGCACTGCACCCAAAATGTGGATCAATCATGACAGCTCATTTCCTGATGTGCCGGTTGCACTCATGCTTACTGAACACGGAGGGGGGTGTTGGCGGCGGTTGTTATCCGTTCAGTCCCCCCCCCCCCCCCCCTCCCTGGACGGAAACGGTTTCTGCAGTCTTGGTCAGTCCAGCATCAACACACCCGCGCTGTCCTGGGAACGTGGATTCAAAGTGCTGTCAGCAAGAGGCATAGATCCTCATGAGCCCCCGCGACTGCGGGGGCTCATGAGGATCTATACCTCTTGCATTTTGGTACGCCCACATTTTCTCGGCACTGCACCGGTTAACTCCTTGTGCCCCAAGACCGAAATCCCCAAATGTTGCCGTTGTCCTCTGAAGACTGCATTGCAGGGCAGGACACAGATTCATAGCTTGCTGTGGCGTGTCTGGGGTAGAATGAGTTAATTAAAGGCTGTCTTTGACATCCAGTCGCCATCCTCATGCTGATGAAGGCTTCAGGCCATAATTCTGGTCATGCCGGTTCCTTGGGGAAAAAATGTGTGATGGGAACTTGTCTCAGGTTCCTGTCAGTTGTTCTGGTTGCTATGGCGACAGCATGCCCCTTCCAAAGTTGTCATGCGAGCTTGTAGTCAAGAGGCAGCCGGCCAACCCCTCCTCCAGCTGAGGAACAGTTTACCCTGATCTTGGTCAGCAAGCGGCATTCACTTCAAGCAAGAGGCATAGATTCTCATGAGCCCCTGCGGCTGCAGGGGCTCATGAGAATCTATGCCTCTTGCAAAGGGAAGGGGGCAGGCGGTGTGCTGTGTAGTCAGGAATCCTGACAATTACCTGTAGGCGGACGGGACAAGAGATGGATGGACGTTTCATCACACTGACGCGCTTTAGCCAGATGAGTGGTGATTGTACAAGTACTACCGGCGGCTTGGCCAACGGGGGTGGTTAAAGCATCACATTCAGTGCTGAGAGGTCCCTCTGTGTGGACCGGACGGAGACCGGTAAGATTTGGAGAGATTCGTCAGAGGCTGAGAGCCTGGGGTCAGTTGCATGAGCAAGCTTAGTCCTGCGGCCGCCGGCGCACCTTGCTTAGTGGCTGGTGCAGGTATAGCGGCGCACCTTGCTTAGTGGCTGGCGCAGGACTAAGCTCGTTCATGCAACATGTCATTTACCTGGGAAGCTCTCTTTTCATAGTTTTTGCCATTTCATACCTTTTCTGTCGTTTGGTGGACCGTTTGTGAAATAGGGCTCGGGAAGTTCCCCGTGTTGACGCTCCTAGAAGGGGATACCATAGCCTTCAGATAGTAGCAAAGTAGTGTTTCAACACGTTTTTCTTCATGTTTCTTCCTCTTTGGAAACAAACAACAAGATGGGATGAACCATAACCCACGAAGTCCCTTCTATGTGAGAGCTGTCCTCTCTGTCAATGGTCTCTACCTTTTGTCTTTAACCTGATTTTGATGTTGAATTATCTCCTATTGAAAAAGTCTCGCAGATCTGCAATTGCGTCAGTGAGTTCTATAAGGGGCACAGGACATACGCGTCATTGATTTGTCAAACTTCATTTGTCATGACTTAAGTTTTAGTTTTTACGTAATTTTATATTTTACGTGATATGACTTTCACTTTTGCTTCATAGGCTTGAGAAAATGGTGACAAAACTAGAACTTCACGGTACAATTTCAGTCTTGCTATAATTTGTGTGAAAGCAGGTTGACTTTACCTAGCTACATGATATACTAAGTACACGGGTCACCTGCATGCTCTTCTGAAAGCGCGTCGATGTGTGTGTGCGTGTTAGTGCGCGCGCGCGCTCCAAACATCTCCAAGAGGCATAGATCCTCATGTGCCTGGAGGGCGCATGAGGATCTATTCCTCCTGGAGATGCCCGCATGTTTGTGTGAGAGAGAGCCGCGTGCGCGAGAGAAAATGATGTCATATTTAGAGTATTATGTCAGTGTCTGCATGGTGATGGAGTTGCCTCTTTTACGTCACCACCACTGTCTGACTTTCTCTAGAAGTCGAGGTTTTTAGTGTTTTAATTCTTTTCTGAAAAGAATTAATTTTTACTAAAGAAGTTGAAAGGATACACAGCTGGCTAACGAACTCATCCAATGTCTTTCTCCAAACTAGCTATTTGCAAAGGTTCAAGCAAATATGACAAAAATTACGGTCTCTAATCTGGGTCAGCCGACTTCCAATAGTACGGTTGTTTATGTCTTCAATGAGACATTCAGTTACAATATGCTCGGAGGCTCTCTTAGCCACCCACTTAAGAAAGTATTTTGTCAAGTTTCAAGCCTGTGTGTACAGAAATATCGGAGATTCTCTTGTTTACATACAAGTGCACACACATACGCACATACATACATACATAGACACATACGACGCTTCGCGCCAAATGTACGTCACGTTCAGCAGCGAGGTTAGCGTAACTAGACATGACATAATTTTTATCTTGTTACTTCAATTGTTAGAGGTTTAGCCTACCCGCCTTTGGCATCACGGACATGCTATTAAATTCGTCCCACCAGGACCCCTCCTAAATAATCCCGTCCGAGCTATAAATAGAAGAGACTTAACAACAGATTCTGGTTAGCGGTTTCCTACGGTGATGGCAAGACTTGCTGTTATTGCCTATAGCATGTCAGGACTTTCCGGACACTGTCCTGACAGCGATTTCTCTATGAGCGCCTTAGTCGCGAATCCCCTCAAGATGGCTGCCATGACTATCGTGATGACGTCAGCTTCCCAGCCCTATAGCTTTACTTGCCATTACATGAGGTGTAAAAGGTGTACATTTGTATCAACAGTGCCGTGTGCTTGATTGTAAATGCCCATGTGATGTACATTGGAAGTAATGGAAATCAAAGAGAGTTTTGTCTGTGTATTAGTAGGGGGTGGCAGGGGGGGGAGGGGGGGGGGGAGGGGGCAGCTCATAGTCCCCATTTGCCAAGTGGCTCTGCACATGACACTTTTTGCTGCTAAATTGAAGGTGGCGTGACAGGGCAGGCCGGTGCAAAGACCTCTCAGTTTGTCTTGATCGGCTTCCGTGGGTCCAGATGGGGCTTGCAAGGGACAGCTTAGGTCCTATAGTCAGTGGCCACCCATCTGCAAGAGGAACAGGTTTACGCGAGCTACTGCAGCAGCACACACCATTAGTCATACTGACCGTGCTGCTGCAGGACTCACGACAATCCACGACTTTAATGGTTCGCACCATCGGCCAGTAGCATTATTATTATTATTATTATTATTATTATTACATGGTATTTATACCTTGCTTATTTCACAAAATTAGCGTCAGGATGGAATGGGCTAACATCGTGCGCTGCTAGTGCCCGGGTGTGCGGAAATCATCGGGAGACCTGTAGTCAACTGTACACTCTCACCAGGGGCCAGTTGCATGAGTGAGCCTAGTCCTGCACCAGCCACTGAGCAAGGTGCTCCGCTGTAGCGGAGCACCTTGCTTAGTGGCTGGTGCAGGACTAAGCTCCCTAATACAGCTGGCCTCAGCGCATCTGAAAAGTGAGGGGGAACTGGAAGGGTATTGGGGCTGTGACTAAGTCACAGTGTGGTTGTTGACTCTTTCTTGCACTATATTGATTTCGGCGAAGACGATGCCCCATAAAGGCTGAGTGTTTGTGGTCAATGTGGAAGCCACTGGAATGACCTCTATACATTTTACGTTCGTAGCATTACTCCCGACAATGACCACTTTACCTCTATAGCCGAATCTTTAATCCCAACAGGAAATAACTCATGTGAGTATGTTTGTCCAAACGCGCTAGTACACCACTGTAACCGGGAAAATACGGACAATGAACCATTCACGATACCGCCTATAGCAGTCCACGAAGTGGGTAAATTAATTTCCTCGATGGAAAATAAAAAGTCATCCGGGCCTGATGAGATCAGCTCAAAAATACTCAAGATATCTCTTCCATATATCGTTGAAAGTATTACATATATTTACAATCTCTGTATAAACCAAAACTCTTTTCCAGACGCATTTAAAGACGCAAAAGTGATCCCCCTACCAAAATCGAAAGATCTGAGTGAAATCAACAACTTTCGCCCCATATCACTATTACCTGTTTTGTTGAAGCCTTTAGAGCGGCACATCCATAAGCATCTATCTGAATACTTAGAAAACCAAAATCTCATCCATTCACTGCAGTCAGGCTTCAGACCAAACCATTCCTGTCACACTGCCTTGATAAGGATGGCAGATACCTGGTTATCATCTATTAATGATTCCAAACTAACAGGTGTAGTTTTCTTAGACTTCCGGAAAGCCTTTGACATGGTGAACCATGACATACTTATAAAGAAAATATCCTTATATACTAAAAGCGCAGCCGTGTTTTTCAAATCCTACCTAGAAAACAGAAGACAAAAAGTTCTCCTTAATGGTACATATTCTAGTCACTGGCAAGTAAAGCATGGCGTGCCCAGGCTCTATTTTAGGCCCTCTTTTATTCTGTTTGTTCATTAACGACCTTCCACTCACAATTAGTGATGAAAGTGTTGAATGCGATATGTTCGCTGATGATGCTGCGATACACACTCCCGATAGGGATTTGTCAGTAATTGACACGCGCCTACGAAAACACATTACAGGACATTAACAGCTGGTGCAGTAACAATTCCATGATCTTAAACCTGCAAAGACTGAATGTATGGTTGTAAGTACCCGCCAAAAGCACCAGCTCGGCACTCTCTCACTCAGCTTGTCCCTTCAAGGCAAATCTATCAGCCAGGTAACGGAACATCGTCTTCTCGGCGTTACTGTAGATAACCAGTTTAAATGGCAACGCCATCTTAGTAATATATGTAAGACAATATCAAAGAAACTGTTTATTTTATCCAAGTTAAAACATATAGCTAATGTAGAAACACGAAAACTGTTCTTCAACGCCCACATCAGGTCACATATAGATTATGCTTCTACGGTGTGGGATGGCGCAAGTGCGGTCCAGTTAAAGAGACTGAACTCTCTTCATCGTAGAGCCGCGAAGCTTATCCTTTCAGACCCTAACTCAACAACGGATAATAAAATGAAAACCTTAGAATTTCTCCCCTTGAAAAAACATTTATTATACAATAAGGGAATAACGATATTCAAAGTATTGAATAACAGACTCCCCGAGTATATTAAAAAAATGTTTTCCCTCACGGCATCAACATACTCCAGATCAAGGCAGTCCATTACTGTGCCATGACCTAGAATCGATCTCTATAAGACAAGTTTAGCGTTTTCAGGTGCTAGCATGTGGAACACATTGCCCAAACATGTTACAACATCAACAACGCTTTCGTCTTTTAAAACTGCTCTCTTCAAGTACCTCACCTCAGCATCGTAAGATTTTCACAGCAATCTGCACTTGCAGTGTACGATTTTCCCCTTTCTAACTCTTCAATTCAGTTATATTTTCAGTTAATACAAGATGCTAATGCTGCACGTATTGTGTGTGTGTGTGTGTGTGTGCGTGCGCGAGTGCGTGCGCGCGCATGCGTGTGTGTGTGTGTGTGTGTGTTTGTGTGTGTGTGTGTGTTTTGTGCTCGTGCTTGTGTTTATGAATGTATGTATGGAGATTTATACCTTTACAATTGTGTGTATATGTGGGATTTTCTATGTTTATTTCTACTTTTTCAATGATTTCTTCTTCTTTTTTAAAACTGTATATTTTATTTCAATTTTTTGTTAGTTATATATTTAGTTTTTCCTAATTTAATGATAGTATTTTGTGATTTGTGCATTATATGTAAAGTAGATTAGCAACGGCAAGTTCGAAAAATGGTTTCACCAAAACTTTCACCGTTGTAAAATAAAGAATCATTGTCATTGTCATTCCTCCTAGGAACATAGATTCAAAGTGTTATCAGGAAGAGGCATAGAACCTCATCTGAGCCCGCAGTTGCAGGGTCTTATGAGGATCTATTGTAGTTGGATTGTGTCGACGGTGAAGGGGTCACCATTGTTATTGTTGTTTAATTCATTAATGGCCATGCACGAAACCATCTCCATTGGTAGTTTGCATCTTGCTGTTTCCCTGTTCACCCTTTTCATCCTGATACACCCATTGCTTGAAATAAACTAGACTAATACTTCAAGGGTGGTGCCAGAATAGCTTGGCGCCTCAGGCGCCAAGCTATTTTGGCACCACCCTTGAACTAAAATGGTTGATCTATCGTAGTCTCCTAATCTCTAATGCAGCCTTCATAGGACCAAAGCAGATTTCACAAAATGGGGCTCGGGAAGTTCCCCGCGTTGCCTAGCAGCATCGGCGCGTCAGCCTCCATCTTAAGAGGATACCATAGTCATGAGATAGTAGCAAAATAGTGTTTCAACACGTTTTTCTTCATTTTTCTTCCTCTTTGGAACCAAACAAAAACGGATTCTGGTGAGCGGTTTCCTACAGTGATGGCAAGACTTGCTGTTATTGCTTATAGTACGTCAGGACTTTCCTGACATTACAAAAACAGCAATTTCCCTATGAGCGCTTAGTCCCATATCCTCACAAGATGGCCGCCACGACTGGCGTGATGACGTCAGCTTCCCGAGCCCTATTAGCGGCAGGATGGAATGGGCTAACAGATCGTGCGCTGCTGATGGTGTGCGGAAATCAGAGGGAGACCTGTAGTCGACTGTCTCCGCCCGCTCCACACACCCTCTACGTGCAACAGATAATTATGGGAGAGGCATAAATCCTCATGAGCTCCGGCGGCCGTTTGGGCTCATGAGAATCTGTGCTGTGGTGTGATGTTGCAGTGTCTGGCTGGTGTCTGGAGCGTGCTGGGTGCTATAGTGTGGGAGGCTAATGGTCCTGTTGTGTCATAGTCTGTCACTGTTCAGCTGGAGCCAGGAGTGGATTGTCGGTGACTTCTGGCGGCATGTGGGCAAGGCGACGGGTCAGCGATGCCTTCAAGAACAAAGCACGAGAGCGCTTTGGTGAGGCATTTCCTGAAGGTACAGTAGGAGATGGATCGACCGTGGTAATTCAAGGGTAGTGCCAGATTAGCTTCTGGCACTACCCTTGAACTATCATGGGGCGAACCAAATCCTGCAACTGGTACACGTAGCAATTAGGTGGCGCCTCGTAAATTTGGGAAATGCGGCTGTGGTTGTTAACAGGTGGTTTCTCCTTGGTTTCATGTAAGTGTTTGTTGGTCTGTGATTTTTAATCATGTTGCCAAGTCATCAGTGGTGCCCCAACGGTTGGTCGGCGAGATTAGGGGATATAGATAGATAGATAGATTTTTAATCTTCTGGATCATTACTGTAAGGTGTAAGATCACATATTCAGTTAGTGCACATCTTGTTAGTTGTGGGCTTCTTCAGCCAGTGTACTATGTGCGTGCAGTTTGTTTTGATAGTTCCGGGTACCAGGTGTGCGCGTTCCAACTTCAGTGTGCGCGTGATTGCGACGTGTCTCGGTGGCATTTTACCTGTTTTCTGTCTCTTCCAGACTTATTGTGGGTGATGGTTACGACGGCGTTGATAGGGTGCTGCTCGCCTTTAAACCATTCAGCCCTGACGCACTACAGCAGGAGATGGCGGGTCGACCATGATCATTCAAGGGTAGTGCCGCCAGATCAGCTTAGCGCCTGTCTGCGCCAAGCTAGTCTGGCACTGCCCTTGAATGATCACGGTCGACCCATCTCCTGCAACAAGGGCACAGTCGTTAGATGACGCCTCCAAAATTTGGGAAAATACGTGCGTCAGGCTGAATGAGTTAATCTTTGGCCTGGGACTTTTGTATATCGCTACATGGGAAAATGGTTATGCTGAATGAGTTAATCTTTGGCCTGGGACTTTTGTATACCGCTACATGGGAAAATGGTTATGCTGAATGAGTTAATCTTTGGCCTGGGACTTTTGTATACCGCTACATGGGAAAATGGTTATGCTGAATGAGTTAATCTTTGGCCTGGGACTTTTGTATACCGCTACATGGGAAAATGGGAGTCACTTTTATGTTAATGGTTATCATGATTGAACAATCTGCGTGTAACCCCTTCAGGCCTGACGCACTACAGCAGGAGATGGGTCGGCCATGATAATGCAAGGGCAGTTTGCCAGACTAGCTTGGCAAAGTCGGCGCCAATCTAGTCTGGCACTGCCCTTGAATTATCACGGTCGACCCATCTAGTGCAACAGGTGCATAGTCGTTAGATGACGCCTCCAAAATTTGGGAAATACGTGCGTCATGTTGAATGAGTTAATCTTTGGTCTGGGACTTTTGTATACGCCTTCATGGGAAAAAGGGAGTGGGGTTTATGTTAAGGGTTATTGAACAATTTGAGGTTCACCCGTTCAAGGCCCCTCGTTGATGGAAACTGTGTTTCAGTGCAGTCTTGGTCAGTTCAGCATCAACCAACCCTAGTTGTCCTAGGAACGCGGACTCAAAGTGTTGTCAGCAAGAGGCATAGATCCTCATGAGCCCTCTCAACGGCAGGGGCTCACAAGGATATGTACCTCTGGAAGTTGGATGTATTCAGATTTTCTCTGAGCGGGTTATGTGGTTGAGGCGCCAAGCTATTCTGGCACTACCCTTGAACTATTTTAGTCAAACTTATTTGACACACTGGTGCATTCCGAATGAGGGTTTGGCCATTTATGAAACAGTTAAAACCCTTATCATTCGGAATGCAAAAGTGTGTGAAATAAGTTTGACTAAAATAGTTCAAGGGTAGTGCCAGAATAGCTTGGCGCCTCTATGCTCCAAGCTATTCTGGCACCACCCTTAAACTAAAGCCATTGTGCCATATCCTTATCTGTAAGTACTGTAATGTAGCCTGCATATGGCAGTGTACAAATGTGAAGCTTTTAGCCTCAGTATGATAGGGGCTAAGACGGCCAATGGTGTAGTTGTGAATCTAAATGGTACTCGCCATGTCTAATGTATGACACTTCAACACTTGACAGTAGCCATGAAGCACCAGGTTGTATGACACTTCAACACTTGACTGTAGCCATGACGCACCAGGTTGTATGACACTTCAACACTTGACAGTAGCCATGAAGCACCAGGTTGTATGACACTTCAACACTTGACAGTAGCCATGAAGCACCAGGTTTTGCCATGTCTAATGTATGACACTTCAACACTTGACAGTAGCCATGACGCACCAGGTTTTGCCATGTCTAATGTATGACACTTCAACACTTGACAGTAGCCATGAAGCACCAGGTTTTGCCATGTCTAATGTATGACACTTCAACACTTGACAGTAGCCATGAAGCACCAGGTTTTGCCCTTAGAACTAGCAACATATTGCTTAGCAAGGTACTCTTTATGTATAACAGCATTTGAGCAATCTTCCAATGCGCAAAAGGCCATCGGGCCAACTTGGCCCGATGGCCTCTTGCACATTGGGCTGTACATGAAATTGCGTGGATTTAACTGTCCTTACCACTCGCATCAATTTCATTTGTTCAGTGCATGTTTGTTTTCTTTGTTGCTAAGTAGTTGTCACCCATTGTTTATAGTTTGGAGGGTAGATTGGCATGCTTGCTCTCGCTGTCGCCTCTGTTTCTCTCACACAGACACACACACACACACACACACACACACACACACACACACACACACACACACACACACACACACACACACACACACGCACGCACTGGCGTGCACAAACTCAAAGCTGCAAATTACCCACGTGAGTGAATGCTTGAAAGGTGAATAATTTATGGATTTACGCAGTTACAGTGGCACTCGGAGGAGAAGCATTAGATATTGAACGCAACACTGCAGGCAAGAAGAGAAACACCTTGGGGAAAGAGGCTTGTGTGGCAACATTACCACTTGTGCCATGGAGCTGGGGATTGATGTACATTGGATTAAATTATGTTTTGACATATTGTTTATTGACAATGTTTATTAGTTAAATGAGGAGTTCCCTACTGGTCACCATCCTGTCTTTATTGAGGTGTTTTATCTCTTTGACTGTTGGTAGGTTTTGTCGCCATGACTCCTGCAGAAATGCCCCCATCCAGGTCTGCCCTGGGGGACTTGGGTGGGGTTAACTTCTTTTTAGTTCCCAGGGTCACCCTGGTCAGCCCCACAGGGTGTCCCCACCCGGGTCTGCCCTGGGGGACTTGGGTGGGGTTAGGTATTTTTTAGTTCCCAGGGTCACCCTGGTCAGCCCCACAGGGTGGGTTTTTCTCTCTATTCTGGGGCATATGTTTCTGTCTACCCTTTGTCCATTCACCTGTATTTGCCTTTTTAAAACTCTCCCTACTGTCTGCACTGCCTGTAGCTCTTGATATTGGATGTGTGTTGCTAAATGGTCTTGGCTTTATTTAGGCCCCATGTGTTAGGTTTATTTAATGTATTTGACCGGCTGGCGACATACATTCAATGTTCTGTTTAGTTTTTTTTTTCACAAGCAGTGCAGGCACGTCCTGAGAAAGCCTTGTTGCTGTCGGGACGTTAAGCAATGTACAATCAATCAAAACCCACAGGGTGGGTTTTCCCCTCTGTTCTGGGGCATGTGTTTCTGTCTACCCTTGGTCCATTCACCTGTATTTTCCTTTTTTAAACTCTCCCTACTGTCTGCGCTGCCTGTCGTTCTTGTTATTGGATGTGTGTTGCTAACTCGTCTTAGGTTTATTTAGCATATTAGACCGGCTGGCGACATACATTGAATATTCTGTTTATTTTTTTTTTTTCACAAGCAGTGCTGGCATGTCCTGAGAAAGTTTTGTTGCTGTCGGGACGTTAAGCAATGTACAACCAAACATCCTGCAGAAATCATCACAAGGAACACTGCTACAGACAGCCAAAGGGTTGTAATGCATGCAGACTCTCCACAGTTGCGCATACAGACTCTCAGCACAACAGACGCATGCACCGCCATTGACTCAGTCGGGTTCATTCACGCGGTATAACTCAAACACTATTCATCTTTCTTCTAGGCACTTTTCCTCTTAACAAACTAATAAAATAAACTTAAAAGATTCTTTACACTATACACTTCTCACTACAAGCACATCAACACCGCATACACATACACAACGTAAAAGCCAGGCTAGGTAATCGTCCTCACAATCCAACCTGTTTCACTGGTGTTATCATTCTGTAACGTTCTGTCCTTCCACGTCTAGGCGTGTAGTTTCTCGCGTCGCACGCTTCTGAGTAGTCCCCCATTTCTCGTACCATGGACGTCCTCTTTGACTCGCTCCCATAGTGCATTTTTCTGATGGACCGGGTGTCTAGGCACCGGTCGCTCACTTCTTGAGTGGTGAAATGACCTCACGATAGGTCCCTCTGGCGGCAGCCTCCGTTGGCTGACGTCTTGGCGTCACATCTCTCCGCTCCACACAAGAACTCTGTACACAAAGTCCTGACATCATAACACTTACAACACACACACACTTGGATAATATGAGGTACCTTAATAACCTGGAAGATACAAATAACTCACACATTCATTCACACACACACACGTGCTTCATAACACGAACTACTTTTGCAACACACCATAACTCTGTCACTACATTGAAACAGACTATAACCTGACACATGCGCCATACACGGATTCGTACATTGGAAAAGATTATACTCATCACAACAATGTACTATCTTACTATGACTTAAGCATATACACCTCACAGTCCTTAGTTATCCATCTCGGTAAATAACTACATAGGAAATCAACCGATTATCTCAACCAATTCCAAACCAACATAACTGAGCCAAATCAATGCTACACAACCGAACTAAATGTTACTAACGCATACTACCTTTAACTCAGTAGCTGTCGATAATACATATAAAACATACCTGAATTGTAGGTTTCAGAGTCTTGGAATACGGCTAGCATATCCAACATACGTACGTCCTCACTGACAGAATAGCCCCTACTAACTATCCTTGAGCTCTGGTTAGACTGAACTGCGGCCTAAAACTCCATGCAAAACGCTTTCCTTATGATTGTACGTGGCCTCATGCATACACGGGATATTTGTCAACAGACAAACCACTGACAAGACCGTACCTTACAAAAACCCTGTGTGAACTCTATGCATGGGCATGGAGCTTCATCAGTCACAATTAAGGGTTAACCATATTCATCCTTTAGACACTACAGTGGGAGTTGGATCAGCCATGATAGTAAAGAGGTAGTGCCAAACAATTAACCCTTATAATTCCCAGGCGCTTTTCCCAGAATTGGGAAAAGCGCCTATATAATAACCGGTATTATTATTATTAGTATCATTCTGATACACCCATTGCTTGAAATAAATTTGACTGATAGTTCAAGAGTGGTGCCAGAATAGCTTGGCGCCTCAGGTACCAAGTTATTCTGGCACCACCCTTGAACTAAATCAGTTGATCTGTCTCTTAGTCCTAATATGTAATGTAGCGTTCATAGGACAATAGGCAAATTTTACAAAAATCAGCCTCAGGATGTAATGGGTTAACTTGTGCAGGCATCAAGCTGATCTGGCACTGCCCTTGAACTTCCATAGCTCATTAGTCTCCTTACAGCTGTCTGGCTAGATCTGTCATATAGATATGTCTGCCTGTGTCGTGCGAGTCAGTGTTGGGTGAAAAACGATCAAGTGTTCTGAAAGCAGCAGCAGCAGTTGCACATTTATCATGGAGGCACTGTTGCTGGTGGAACATTGACAGTGTTGTGTTGTACATTACACATCTTTGCTTTTCGATAAAGAGGTGGGTGGATTGGGATTGTGCAGATCGATGTAGTGCTTGGTTAGCTCGGCTCGGTTAGTTCTCCCACACTATTGACACTGTGTTTAGACAGTTCCGTCATGTGGGCCATTTTGATATGAAGTGACTGAAATTGCAAGTGGTCATTTTGCCTCTGACATTTGTGATGCTTAACACAGCTAACGTTTAACTCATTTTGCCCGTGACCCACCACAGCAAGATATGGCTCGACCATGATAGTTCAAAGGGGGTGGCAGAATAGCTTGGCGCCTATAGGCGCCAAGCTATTCAGCCACCACCTTTGAACTATCATGGTCGATCTATCTCCTGAATTGTAATGCAGTCCTCAGAAGATAACTCCAGAATGTGGGTATTTCATACCTCGGGCACAATGAGTTAAAGGGTAGGATCTGAAACTGAGTGAAAGGTACACCTTCAACTACAGCCTACAGCCGCTCTGTTTTCAAGCTGATGGCTGGGGTTTAAATGACTTATGGCTGGTTGGTTGGTTGGTTGGTTGGTTGGTTAGTTCGGGGTTCAACGTCCACGGCACTGAAGTGATAATGGATGGCCCAGTCGGGCGGGTTATGGGGGACAGGGAAATCTATCGACTATGGAGTACGACCTGAACACTGATCAACTCAGGCGCACTCCATCTGTGCCACTTTGATTTACCAGGACCTTTCAACGGACATGCTATGAAACAAGCCCGTCTTTTCCCCTGGATTGCGAGTCCAGCTACCGGGGCCGGGACGGGGATTCGAACCCACAACTCGGTGATTCCCTTCGCTCTCCTGCTCCGGCGCTTAACCACCTGAGCTATTTCGGACTCTGAATGACTCATCAGGACCGTACATGCATTTATATATGCCAGCGAACGGTTTAACTTTCTTTTGCATGCAGCCACCAGCACTGTTTACAGGGTGGAGGTTGCCATGCTGGTGGATGGACTCACAAGGGGGGACTACTGCTGTTCTAATTCACAGTGGCGTAAGTTATTTTCTTCTTTTTTGTGTGTGTTCAGGTTTGATGATGGATAGTAACACCGAGAGCAGTGAGCAACAGCCAGCCTCCATGAACCACACAGGCTCGGTCAGCGACAATCCCACATCAGACTCACAAGATTACTCATACGAGGATGATTTTGAAGACCCTGACTCCCGCATCAAGGACAAGTCCCACAGCTCCACAGTCACGCCCACCATCACCACATCAACAGTCAGCACTCTTTGTCAAATCTATGTCTGTCCTGGATTGAATTATAATTTGCCCACTGAAGAAATCAGGTGCAAAAATCCTGCAGGAGGCATAGATCTTCATGAGCCCCCGCAGCTGAGGATGGTCATGAAGATCTATGCTTCTTGCAGGTGGGTAGAGTTCACTGCAGCAGTGAAGTACAACAGTGAAGTACAAGGTGTTTGTAAAACTGTGGCAGTACTGTACCACCTTCAGATATCAGTCATGGACACTTTTACACTTGAAGACCGTCCATTATGGGATAGGCACAATTTCAGTATGGCGTTGGGGGTAGAGTAAAAATGCATTGTGACCTCATTTCTGTGTGTGAACATGTGGGCGTTTGTAACTGTCCATCCAGATTGGTCTAGGTCGCTACCAGTGGTCCTACTTCAGATCAGTGTATTCAGACATCAGTGTATTCAGACATCTTGTATTCAGACATCTTGTATTCAGACATACCTGTGTTCAGGCATCTTGTGTTCAGACATCTTGTATTTAGACATCCGTGTATTCAGACATCTTGTATTCAGACATCCGTGTATTCAGACATCCATGTATTCAGATGTTCATGTATTCAGACATCTTGTATTCAGACATCTTGTATTCAGACATCTTGTATTCAGACATCCATGTATTCAGACATCTTGTATTCAGACATCTGTGTATTCAGACATCTTGTATTCAGACATTGTGTATTTAGACATCTTGTATTCAGATATCCGTGTATTCAGACATCTGTGTATTCAGCCATCTTGTATTCAGACATCTTGTATTCAGACATCTTGTATTCAAACATCCGTGTATTCAGACATCTTGCATTCAGAGATCTGTGTATTCAGACATCCATGTATTCAGACATCCGTGTATTCAGACATCCGTGTATTCAGACATCCATGTATTCAGACATCCGTGTATTCAGACATCCATGTATTCAGATGTTCGTGTATTCAGACATCTTGTATTCAGACATCCGTGTATTCAGACATCTTGTATTCAGACATCTGTGTATTCAGACATCTTGTATTCAGACATCCGTGTATTCAGACATCTTGTATTCAGACATCCTTGTATTCAGACATCTTGTATTCAGACATCATGTATTTAGACATCTTGTATTCAGACATCTGTGTATTCAGACATCCGTGTATTCAGATATCCGTGTATTCAGACATCTGTGTATTCAGCCATCATGTATTCAGACATCGTGTATTCAGACATCTTGTATTCAGACATCCGTGTATTCAAACATCTTGTATTCAGACATCTTGCATTCAGACATCCGTGTATTCAGACATCTGTGTATTCAGACATCCGTGTATTCAGACATCTGTGTATTCAGACATCCGTGTATTCAGACATCTTGTATTCAGACATCTTGTATTCAGACATTTGTGTATTCAGACATCTTGTATTCAGACATCTTGTATTCAGACATCCACGTATTCGGACATCTTGTATTCAGACATCCGTGTATTCGGCCATCTTGTATTCAGACATTGTGTATTCAGACATCCGTGTATTCAGCCATCTTGTATTCAGACATCCGTGTATTCAGCCATCTTGTATTCAGACATCCGTGTATTCAGCCATCTTGTATTCAGACATCCGTGTATTCAGACATCCGTGTATGCAATACTGAACTTTGTGATGGGCAATCGTGCTTTTCCTTTTTGTTGATTACAAAGTTCTGTGCATTCACACATACTCTCTGAGATCACAGGTGAGAAAATGTGCAATTGTTCCGTTATTTTTGCTTTTCAGGAGGATTCTAAACCAGTAAAAGACTCTGACAAAACCACCACAGAGTCGGAGTCAAAGTCTGAAGAGGAGAAGGGTCAGCGTGAGACATCGGGTGACACGCCAGGAGAAAAGGACAAGGCTGCGACCCCCAGACCTGCCCGCAGTGCTTACGATGACCACTCGGACGACTCTGAGCCGGAGGCTGAAGGTGACAGTTACATGTTCACTGATGACCAGCACCGCGCCATGATGGAACTGACGGCACAGAAACACGACAGTGGGGACTACTCAGGTATCGTCAGGCCCGGGCGCTCACACTGACATGCATGCGTGCTTCTGGCAGTCACTTGGCTGCTGTGAGTTAGATCAGACACAAAAGTGTTGAAGCCAAGCATGCAAGTTTGTGTCTGTGTGTTGGCCATCAGCCTCAGGCCAGGGCCAGCTGGGGACTACTGCCACAGATATGAAGGGAACATGTTGTTTTCAGGGCGTTTGAGCTTTGCCTGTAATGCATCATGTAGCACACTGGAACCTCTTTCCGGCAATCAAGAGTCTGAAATAGCTCAGGCTGTTAAGCATCAAAGCAAGAGAGCGAAGGGAATCGCCAGGTCGTGGGTTCGAGTCCCGTCCCGGCCCTGGTAGCTGGACTTGCAGTCCAGGGAAAAAAGACGGGCTTGTTCCATAGCATGTCCATTGATAGGTCCTGGTAAATCAAAGTGACACAGTTGCAGTGCGCCTAAATTGATCCGTGTTCATAGGCAATATTTTTCCCTGTCCCCCATAACCCGCCTGTCAGGGCCGTCCATTATCACTTCGGTGCTGTGGACGTTAAACCCTGAACAAAATCAACCAACCAATCTTTCCAGCAAACGCTCTTTGGCAAGAAAAAGTTGGCCTTAAAGGACAGGTTCCTCTGTCTACAAAAAGTTGGCCTAAAAGGACAGGTTCTCTGTCTAGAAAAGTCTTGGAGAGCACAGTGTCACCCTTCACTGCCCCATGCTGAGACAATGTGAACACCACCCAAGTGCAAAAGGTATAGATCCTAGCCACCTAAATGATGGCCTTTATTGACAGGTGATCTCTTATAATGCTGGTCACTTAAGGCAGGTTGTGCTTTAGTGAGAGTGTTGTGGTGGATGTCATGTAGTGGTACGTGTGGCAAGTCACTCGGGCGAGTTCTGGCCTCAGGCTGCAGTGGAAATTCTCCCAACGACCGGATTACAGTTAGACTTGTCCCAGTTTTCTCATGCTGGCTTTCAGTGTTGGGGCTTGATAATTCAAGGGTAGTGCCAGATTAGCTTGGCGCCTGAAGGCGCCAAGCTAATCTGGCACTACCCTTGAATTATATTATACTGATGGGCAACAGAAATGTGACATCACACCTGTAAGGTCTCCTGATTTCAGCAGGAGACTCCCCACTTTGCAACCCAACTCCTGCTTTGTCCCGACCTCCCGATTTCTCCCACTTGCATGACTGTTACTCCTGATCCCCCCAACTTGAGAAAATTCGGAAACTTTGAACACATATCTTTAATGGTGCTGTGTGACTTTATTGTAAAAATTAAACAAACGCACATACACAAGTAATAAACTGAATATAGTGTTTGCACTTTTGACTTTTTGTGCTGATAGTCCTAAGAAAACGCTGTCACACCGCGAAAAAAAGGTTGCAACAAAAAACAACATCCAGATTTGCCATTTTCAAAATGTGACAGGTATGCAACATTTTCAGAAACATTGAAAACACTTTTAGTTGCATTTCTTTTGTTCATCGGTATATTTTCTTGCATGTTTGCAAAGTTGTTTTTTTTTTTTTATTTAAAAAGCGAACCACTTCAACTTCACAAGTATATGTCAGCATTTTATAGTCACATTCACAGCAATCTGATGAGTTTAGTTGTTCTTTTTAAAATTCAGTATCAGAAAACACCCTTTCATCATGCAGCAACAAGAAACTGAACTACACTCACAAAAAAACAAATCGGAAAATGAGCTGTCCAGATGCATCACACATGTTTCATGACATTTTACTGTCAGTAGGACATATAAGTGTGTAGTCACATACGTACTGACCTTACTTCTGCTTCAGGTGTGCTTTAGTATTTCCTAGTAGCCTGTGACCTCTTTCGGCTTTTACCTCTGCTTTGTTGAGTTTGTTTTTGATTGTTTGAGTTGTTATTTATACCTGGGGTTGTTGGAGAATTTTCACTGCATGGTTGGCTTGACTGTTCTTGAGTAGTCCCGCAGATGGGGAGGGTATATACAATACAACACAATACAATAATACTTTATTAATCCCTCATGGGAAAATTCACTGAATATATATATCATCAACTTGCATGCTAATATGGTTGAAAGCTTTATGTCATTTTATATTTTTCACCCACAATTTGGTGTGTTGTTTTCCCATGGCCCTCCTTGCTTACTGTAACCGTAATTGTTTTCAATGTTTTCACTTTCCTTCAAGTGATGGAATGATTTCAGTAAACGTATTGTTCATGATCAATATTCTCATCAGGTTTCTTTGCTCACACACATACAAATAATCAACAGCGCATTTTTTTAAGCATTTAGTACAAAGATTTTTAGTAGGTTAGATTTCACTGTGCCTTGACACGTTGGTAATAGTGATCAAAGTTTTATTGGATGTAAAACCGTGTGTGTGTGTGTTTGAGTTTTGATCGTAGGACAATTACTTCTTTGAATTTTGATAGTAATCTCATTAGTAATACATATTTTTGCACGGCCCGTTTGCAATGTGCACATTTGTTTACAGATGACCCACCCGAGTACAACGTGAAGGAACGTCTGAAAGAGCTGAACGCGGAGCTGGCCAAGGAGCCAGACCCAGACGACCGTAACCATCGTGTGGGCTTCAAGGCAGAGCTGGTGGACTTGGTGGCACCACCCCCGGAGGTCAGCGATGATGAAGACTCATCCAGAAAAACACCCACCGATGACAAGCAGAAGGCTGGGGGTGGGGGCCAGCAGGCAGGGGAGGGTAAGGGTGGGGGTGATGGGAAGAAAACTTTTGTGGTGGAGCGTGATGGCAAGTTTGACCTTGTGGCTGCGCAGGACCTGACGACCTCGGAGCGCGCCATGTATGACATTGGTGATGAGGCCAATGGGGAGCGCCAGCCACATGGTGACAGCGGTGATAACAAGACCAACAATGTTAACAACTCCAACTCACGGCGCAACAAGGAGAATGTGCAGCCTGCACCCCCTTCCAAACCCCGCCCTGCCACTGCTAACAGCCACTCGCGTCGTAACGTACGCCCCGCCTCCTCCCCCCGCCCCCACACCGCCCAGGCCAATCGGTCCTCTACTCTGGAGGACTTTAACTACAACTCGCCCTACGCCATGACGCCCCAAGAGAAGGAGCGGGCGGCGGAGAGAGCCAGACTGCGTGAGGAACAGCAGAGAGAGGAGGAGAAGCGTAGAAAGGAAGAGGACGAGTACACCAAGCAGGAATCAGAAGATGCCTTCCAGGCCTGGCTGAACCGCAAACGCGAGCATGACCGACGCAAACGACAAGAGGAGAATGACAGGAAAAAACAAGAGGCCACCGAGGACAAAGTAAGTAGATGGAAACACGAAATATGAAAATACAATTGACACTACAGCAACAAGGTCAAACACTCGCCCAGGGTCCAAAAAGTTTTTCGGTTGGACTTTGGCTGTGGTTGTCCCGCCCACAGCTATGCATGGGCTGACCGGCCAGTGTCGGTGCACTGCCATGTTCTGATATTTTGATGACCTTTTTTTCACTGGGCAGGTAGTCTGTTACGCAGTGCATCATCTGCTTGATTTCTTTCACACATCCTTCTTCCTGTCACCACACTCGCCCTGTCATGCTTTAGCTGATAGCTTTACTCTCAACGTACAAAATGTTTATGAAAAAGATAATAAACACACATAAAGAGTGGTTTTGTTAGGATTAGGCTGAACTGGAGTAATGTTCTTCCCCTTAACACATTCAGCCCGGACACAAAACAGCAAGATATGGACTGGCCATGGTAGTTCAAGGGTGGTGCCAGAATAGCTTTGTGCCCATAGGCACCAAGCTATCCCGACACCCTACTTGAACTATCATGCTCAATCTGTCTCCTGAATTGTAATGCAGTCTTCAGAGGACTATCCCAAATTTGGGGATTTTTGTCTCAGGGCACAATGGGCTTCTGTAACACTACTCAGTGTTTTGTGTAAACTGGGGCTGGTGGGTATGGTGAACCTGTTCTATCACAAGTAGAAGTCGCATGTTAAAACTGCCAGTAAGATTGACACAGGTATTACTAATGCCTGAAAATGGCCTGCGCTTTTTCCAGTCAGAGGATGAAGAGGTGACTATATCATGTTTTCCTCTCTCTCTCTCTCTTTTGATTTTTTAACCTCTGTAATTCCCTATACTGCACTCTCCATTGTATCTGGGCGGTCACCACAGTCATTTAATGACTGCAGAGCTTGGTATTGCCTGAACAACTGTTATTAGTATACTCGTGCAGCTATTGACTCGTCAGTGGTGAGGCCAGATTCCCCAGGGGTTGTGGCTGCAGTACCCACTGTTCGCAAGTTAACTCATTTGGCCCTGATGCACTTCAGCAAGAGATAGATTGACCATGATAATTCAAGGGTAGTGCCAGATTAGCTTGGTGCCATCAGGCGCCAAGCTAATCTGGCACTACCCTTGAATTATCATGGTCGACTCATCTCCTGCAACTGGTACATAGTTGTTGAGTGACACATCTAAAATGTGGGAAATGCAGTCTTGGGGTTAAATGTGTGAATGGAGATGGATTGACCATGACAGATGAACCCTTTGGCTGCAGGAATCACCTTGACAAAAGATGCTGCCGACAAACAAAGGGTTAAGGGTTGTGCCACAATGCACCAAGCTGATACAGCACTACCTTTGATCCGTCATGGTTGATGAATCTCTGGCTGTAGTATGTGATGGATGAATGAGTTCACTGTATATATCCACTGTACTCTGGAACGGGTGCCAGTCCACCCCAGCTGAATAGATATCACCCACATGTCTCCGTCACCTGCATGGGAGATGTACACTTTGCCTGTCGGTAGTGCTTTTTGTCAAGGTGATTCCTGTAGGATCCTAACCATATTCCTGTAGGACCCTAACCCTATTCCTGTAGGATTCTAACCCTATTCCTGTAGGATCCTAGCTCTATTCCTGTAGGATTCTAACCCTATTCCTGTAGGATCCTAACCCTATTCCTGTAGGATTCTAGCCCTATTCCTGTAGGATCCTAACCCTATCCCTGTAGGATCCTAACCCTATTCCTGTAGGATCCTAACCCTATTCCTGTAGGAATCACCTTGGCAAAACGCGCTACTGAGCGCTACCGCCAGCCAAAGCATTTCACAGGTAGGTGAGGATGTGCATGGACAAATGGAGTCTCACTGATTCATCTCAGTTGTTCTCATGCATTTTGTTTTCTTAACTCATTCGAGACGTGCCGCCTATGGATACGCAGCGAACCGCAGCGTATCCGTAGGCAGCACGTCTCGATTGAGTTAAGAAAGGTTGCTTATCATTGGTGTAAAAGTGCAATACTTGCATTGAAAGCAGCAGAAGTGTAGTGCATTAGCATGCAGAAAAGACTGTTATTTCATACTGTCTTGTTAACTCGTACCCATCTCTATCTTTTGTATTCACTCACACAATACATATACCTTACATGAGACAGGCCACAGGTATCAATACATAGTGAATGGATTTAGCTTTTGAGATGTGCAGCTTGTCTAAAATCCTAAAATTATTTGCAACATATTGATAAGTGATATATCCCAAATGAGTAAAATGGAATAGTTTCCACGCGTCCTTCCTTCGCTTTTTTTCCCCCACACAGTCATTAATGCCATACCAGTATATATTACATCATGAATAGTTTGTCAACAACTGAAAATTGCTTCAAATTAAATAACAGTTGTTGTTGTTTTCTTTGCCCAAACAATACACCTTCCTCCCCAATAATTACAATTCAAACAGAGCTTCATGACTAATGATTGCAAATAACGTGCCCTTTTTCCAGTCGGACGATACAGAGGTGACTATAATTATGCTGTTTTCCTTGCTGTCTGTTTTATGTTGACCTCTTGACTTGCCTGTACTTTTATCGCACTCCTTGAGTATCAGGTCAATGCAAGCATGCATCATTACATTTACACCAGATTGTAGCTTCACGGTGTGGGAAAATAGCAATTTGTGCTGGTCTGTGATTTTGGACCAAGCTGTAAGGTGCAAAATCACGGACCAGCACAGGAAATAGGCTAGCTACAGCAACCAGCATTCACATCATAACCTTTTAGACCCGAGTCCCTACCGCAGGAGATTGTTTGACCATGATGGGATTTTTGAAAACCAGTCCCCCGATCCTCCACTCCTCCTGTTTCTTTTCAAGTTTTTATCAAATCCGGTCCCCAGGAAGTGCTTTCCAGCAGACAATGAATTTTTTTTTTGTCACCAGCAGAATTCTGACCGGTCCAGCCCAAATAAAACCCTGGGACCGGCAGCTGAAAACATTTCCAGTGTTCTCTGTTCACAAACGATAAAATGCCGGTAATTACCGGTTATCGCAAACCCTGTAATTTGGGTTTAACTTTTGTTTCATTTAAAAAAATTTAAAAAAACATGCGTTTTACAATTGTTTAGTCAGTGTGAGTGTGGTGCCACAGTCAATACATGCTGCAGTTTGGACAATCAGGTGTTCCCAGCACAAGCTTACCCCAATCAGCCTTGACGCACTACAGCAGGAGATGGGTCCACCATGATCATTCAAGGGTAGTGCCAGATTAGCTTGGCGCCGACAGGCGCCAAGCTAATCTGGCACTGCCCTTGAATGATCATGGTCGATCCATCTCCTGCAACTGGTGCATAGTCATTAGATGACGCCTGCAAAATTTGGGAAATATGGCCGTTGGGCTGAATGGGTTAAACCCTTGTCCCTGCCCCACTCGCTAACATTCCATGAAACATTCAGACGTCATGCTTTTCTGTTAGTGTAGTTGTATGGTCATTGCAATTTTCTGTGAGGTATTTAAAATAATCGTTAACCCTTCTGGCTGCAGATCTATACGCTCTTTGTCAAGGTCAAGGTGATTCCTGCCGGAATCACCTGGACAAGAAGCTTTTCCAGCAGCCAAAGTGTCAACATAGTTAAGTTTCTAGGAGTAATACGGGTCATGCGCTGTTACTAAGGCAGGAAAAGTTTCAGTCTTGTTTTGTTTGTAAATGACTCATAATAGACTTCAATTCCTTCATTTTAAGTAAACTGAAACCCATTCATATTATTTGTTTACATTTTTTGTTCCGTTGTTAAAAATCAGACTGAAAGAAGGCATCTTTTGTACTCACAGGAATTTGAATTGATCGAGTGTTTTTGTCAGATAGTTTTGTGATAACATTTTGTCTTTGTTTGTTTTTGGGTTTTTTGTGGTTTTTTTTGGTGTTTTTTTGTTGTTGTTGTTGTTGTGTGTTTCCAATGAACTTAATATTTTGTCCCCTAACCAACATACTCGCTTGTGTTTTACAGTTACTTTAACCCATGTAGCCCTGGGACCCTGCAGCAGAAGATGGATTGATCAGGATAATTCAAGGGTAGTGTCGGGTGAGCTTGGCGCAGTCAGGTGCCAAGCTCACCTGGCACTACCCTTGAATTATCCTGATCAATCCATCTCCTACAACGGGCACATAGTTGTTAGACAACACCTCCAAAAGTTTGGAAATGCAGACGTGGGGGTTGAAAGGATTAAACATACACAGTCATTTATTCTATATGTAAAAAGACTCCAGTGTGTTCATTGTAGCTTTGGATGACCGACTCCTTGTTCTCGTCATAGAGCAGTTTTGTTACGGTTTGCACCGTTTGCTTCTGGACGCAGGTGGCGACATCGGCCGTAGCTCCTTCACTGCCTGCGGTCACAAATTGTCTTTCTGAATCTTTGTTTGATTCAAATCCCAAAGAGCCCCAGTCATCCAGGGGACAGGGCTACAAAGTGGTGTCAACAGGGGGCATAGATCCTCATGAGCCATCACAACTGCAGGGGCTGATGAGGACCTGTGTCTCTGTCAGTCAGCCTGAGTTGGTATACTGCGCCCTGTACCTAGGTTAAACGCACCAGCGTCGCCATTGTTGCTATTTTCGCACCAGACCGGTCGCTCGGACAGGTCATGTGCACCAGAACTGCGCACGCAGGTAGGCTTCTGCTCTTGTAGTGTGGTCGCGTACGTTCACGCGGAAGATTGTGATCATGGTCGAAAAACGGTTCGTTTCCGGTTTTACTTTTAGCGCCTTTTACCTCCCCTAACTGACACACCAGTTTTGTGTAGAGATGGCAAATGCTTGTGTAATGCCCCACGCCCCTGAATCAAGTCCGTTGTACTTGTAGTGCGCTCATCTCTTGAACTTCAACTATGACAGTGCTTTCTGCCTCAAACGACGCAGATGTCACCACCATTGAGGAAAACAGCTATTATTCAAATCAGCCAAATCGCGTAATGTTTCGTGGTGCTAGCATAAGGATGCATTATTGCCAGATTGCATATGAGAAAGGGTTTATTCTTTATTCATCTTATTTTGTAGCAATCAAACGACGGTCACATGATTCTTTCTCCGAGAGTGCTCATTACAGGTGCAGAAAGCACACGCTCTAAACCGATCTGGTGCACATGACCGGTCCGAGCGACCGGTCTGGTGCAAAAATAGCAACAATGGCGCCACTGGTGCATTTAATTTAGGCACATGTTTACTTCCTCTCGGCAGTGACAGAGTTAATTTATGTCATCTGTAGATTCATCAAGAAATAAAAGGTCCCTTGACACTAGTATTTTAACTTTTATTTTTGTTTCTCCCATGTTGGAGCAGCAGTCTCCATTTGTCAAGTGATAGATTCCTCATTTGACATTGCCAGCCATGAGCACCACATGGTCATGCTCAAGAACGATCTAGAATGTTTGTCAACATTATTGTGCTAACTGAACAGCACACTTGTCAAAACAAAGTACCAGTATGTGTGCATTTAGCATGTTGCACTTAGTGCGTACTCCATGTGCTCCAGTTTGCACGATCATGAGTTGCAGTTTGGTCAGCATGCACATGCAATATGCTTTCAGTTGACTTGTTCATGTTTGATTAGGCCCTGTATGTTTACATAGAACTAGAAGTGGTGTAATGTAGATCTAAATGGAATCATATCTATTCAGTGGCCAGTAGTAAATGCAGTATATGTATGTATGTATGTTAGAAATGTTGTGAATACGTTGCAGCATACCGTCCATTTTGATGATTCTGAGCAAAAGGACCAGTTGAATGAGTGAGCTCAGTCCTGTGCCAGCCACTAACCCTTATCATTCGGAATACACCAGTGTGTGAAATAAGTTTGACTAAAATAGTTTAAGGGTAGTGCCAGAATAGCTTCGCGCCTCAAGGCACCACCCTTAAACTAAAGCCATTGGCCTATATCCTTATCTGCAAGTACTATAATGTAGCTTACATGTGGCAGTGTACAAATTTGAAGCTTTTAGCCTCAGTATGATGGGTTACCTCTAGGCGCCAAGCTATTGTGGCACCAACCTTGAACTAAAGCCATTGGTCTCTATCCTTATCTGCAAGTACTATAATGTAGCTTACATATGGCAGTGTACACATTTCAAGCTTTTAGCCTCAGTATGATATGGGCTAAGCAAGGTGCCCCGCTATAGCGGCACACCTTGTTTAGTGGCTGGCGCAGGACTAAGCTCTCTCATGTAACTAACCCTGGGGCTGGCATCAGGCTTAGTTGCAATGTTTGGACACGACTGTGCCCAAAATAATGAAGGCTGATGCTGGCCTGAGGACTTTGTGCCTGCTGAGGATACCGTGTAGTGTGTGGCGCGTTGCAGGCGGCATGATGCGCTCTTCCCAGTTGCCTTGCACAGTAACCATCACTAACGCTGTGTGTCATGCGTGTCACCGACTCACTGTACGTGCTTTGCTTTTTCTCTCACCTCACCGCATGGTCAGAAAAAGCAGACAGCGACCGAGGGATATCCCTTTGTTCCCTATTTGGAACCGTTCGAGCCCTACATCAGGTTGCAGGTATCATAGACATGCGCTGGCTTCCACTGAAAGCTTGCTTGTTTTTTTTTTTAACAGCTGCCATTTTCAGTGCCAAATGTGCGTTATATTTTGAATGACAGCCATGTTTTGTGTTGTCGCTGTAGATAGATGCTGACTGCTTAGACAGTGCCAGTTTTCTTTGTATTATTTGACATACACGATTACAGACATTATGTTGACATTCATTATATGCGTGTTTCATTATTTCACACTAGCTTTTGGTTTCCACTTTCTGAAGGAAGCAATGAAACATGAATTGTTGTTGGTTTTTTTAAAGCACAACTCAATCCTCAAAAAATGCTAGCAAGAAATGTGCTATCAAAACATGTCTTTGGGGAGTCTCATGATAATACATTAGCTGTATTTTGTTAATATCTGCCTTGTTTGATGTGATGAATTGGTCCTGCTGTGCACTGTAGACGATAGATGCTTGTGCTGTGCTGTGCTGCGCATGTCACGTACCTGTCTATAGCTGTCGGTGTGTTTCCTGTTGATACCTGCACAAGCAGCACGCCCTCCACAAGATGCCGCAACTGTTTTTCCATCAATCAAACAATGTTTCTACACCTTGTCTATTGGAAATGACAAAATATGTTCAGCTTGAATTGATTTGACGTACTATACAGAACTGGAAACAATTAACCCTGTCACTGCAAAGAAAAAGTCAACACAATCCACCTGCAAGAGACATAGATCCTCATGAGCCCCCGCGACTGCGGGGGCTCATGAGGATCTATGCCTCTTGTTGAGACCGATTTATATCCGTGTTTCTTGGACGGTTTGGGCTTTTGGTCGCTGAATGAACACATTTTTCAGAGACAAAAATGTACGTACAGGAAATAGGTTAACACACCTAATGATTTTTTTCTGGTCTCTGTTTAGCATAAACCTGTAAGAACTCACAGATTAACTCATTCAGCCCGGCGGCCATATTTCCCAAATTTTGGAGGTGTCATCTAATGACTATGCACCAGTTGCAGGAGATGGCTCAACCGTGATCACTCCCAAGCTAATCAGGCACTACCCTTGAATGATTATGGTTGAGCCATCTCCTACTGTAGGGCGTCAGGGCTGAATGGGTTAAACACTCGTTAAATGTTTGAAGTGGACTTGGTGTGTTTCAGTGTTGTCAGTTGTCCACTGCATGGTTTTTGTTTGTAATTCCTCTTGTTTGCATGGACTTGGTGTGTTTCAGTGGTGTCAATTGTCCACTGCATGGTTTTTGTTTGTAATTCCTCTTGTTTGCATGGACTTGGTGTGTTTCAATGTTGTCAATTGTCCACTGCATGGTTTTTGTTTGTAATTCCTCTTGTTTGCATGGACTTGGTGTGTTTCAGTGTTGTCAATTGTCCACTGCATGGTTTTTGTTTGTAATTCCTCTTGTTTGCATGGACTTGGTTTGAGGACGCTGCTGTCTTTGACTGTCAGTAGGAATCATTGTTTTGAGAACACTGTTTGGCCGTGGGTAGCGGTTCCTGTCAGGCTCATTGCAACAAAAATGGCTACACGGCAGCCAGAGAGCTCATTTGTGTGCTGGTCTGTGATTTTGATGTGAAGACATATTATAGACATAAGGTGTAAAATCATGAACCGGTACACATTTCATGATGTTTCATGCATGCAGGCATTGTCTTTGTTCAGTGTTGTACTGTCGCAATGTTTTTTGCATCAGCTTGGCATTAGCATGACTTCATTTTAAAATCAAACATTGCATACCCTCGTTCTCACTGTGTTTTGGGGTTTTTTCTTCATATTTTAATTCTGTTTGCTGATAAATTTAAGTGATTTTTAACGTTCCTCCTACACTTATGCAATCTTACCCAAAAATATCTGCGTACCCAAATGTACTCTCAATATTCACACGACTTTGTTAGATTGCATGTAATTGGCACCACACTTTTCCTTCGTTCCTTAGATGTGTTTTGTAAATTTCTTTTATAAGCTACACTTAGTAAATTACAGAGATATTTCTGTGTCAGTTATACACAGCAATAGTTTCAATTTACAAGTCAAAAACACTCAAAACAATACAATCTGATAGATCATAATGGACTTGCTTATCCCTTCTAGTCCCTATAACAGGAGATTGATTGACCATGATAATTCAAGGGTTGTGCCAGATTCGCTTGGCGCCTTCAGGCGCCAAGCTAATCTGTCACTACCCTTGAATTATCATGGTCAATCTATCCCCTGCAACTGGTACATAGTCATTAGGCAACCCCTCCAAAATTTGAGAAATGGGACCTTGGGGCTGTAAGGATTAATGCAAGTGGTAAGTGGGCAGGCTGTCAACAGGCTGACATAGGCATGTTTGGGGACAGGGTTTGCTTGCAGCTATCTTTTTCCATCACTGAAGAAATGTTCGGTTCGTGTGCGGAAAGTGTTTGTTTGTACTTGAATGCTGCAGTTAGTGTTTCGTCAAATGCTGTGATTAGATCTTGGCTCGTGTTAGTTGTGTGTGCTTCAGTTTCAAGTTGTGCAGTTTGGGTTTTCAAAGTTGCTCAGTAACAACAACAACAAAAAACTTGTTAGTGTTCGATAACGTTTTTATGTATGGGATAATGTGAGAATGTGCCTTACTGAGTGAAATTATGCATGTGTTATGATGTTGATAAAAAGCGGACCCCTTTGGAAAGCCATTTTATATTCCATGTAGTTCCATGTGTAATTGTCTCCCCTGACGCACGTAATTGTCAGCTTTTGGCTGAATTCCATGCCACTCCTCGTGACGTTGCTGCAGCAGTTCCATGTTGTATTTTACTGTATGGGTTGTGCCGTTTTAAATGCAAGAAGTAAACTAGCTCTTGATGTAAACTTAGCATTCTGAGGGAACTTTTATTTTCTGCCCCGTCAGCTTTTGTGGAGAGGAAGAGTTGTGTCCCTTGAGCAGTGCTAAGAAAGACTTGGGGTATCAATGTCATGTTCGTGCTGTGTCCATCCATGAAATTGGAGGTTGTTATTGGAAGAAAGACTTAGGCTATCAGTGTGGCATCTGTGCTGTGCCTGCTGTATTCAGCCATTGAATTGGGGTATATATTATGTGTGTGTTTGTGCGTGTCACCACTGAATTGTTTGTACCTATGTTTACCCTTTTCATCCTGATACACTACTGCTTGAAATTAAGCTGACTGTGATAGTTCAAGGGTGGTGCCAGAATAGCTTGTCACCTGAGGCGTCAAGCTATTCTGGCACCACCTTTGACCTAATATGGGGGTTGATGTATAGATCTCATAGATCTCCTAATTTGTAAAGTAGCTTTCACACAACCGTGGCAATAAGCAGTATGTAATGGGCTAAAATTTAATTACACTAGTAGTGAGTAATTTACAAGTACGTCCTCAGATGAGTGATACGCTGCCTGATGGAAAAATTGGATAAGTTCAGAAGCTTTATCCACATGCGCAACCAGCACTTGTCGCTGTTACATTTGTTCAGGGGTGAGTGACAGCACAGATTAGTGAGCAGTGTGACGTGTGTAGTCGCTGACATTTTAAAAGTCGTATCATTCATTCACGCACCTTTTTCCCCAGTCCAAAGAGAATGAGGAGGCTTTCAAGGGGTGGCTGAAGACGAAGCAGTCGCAGACGCAGCGCGAGAAGCTGCTGAAGAAACGAGAAGAGCAGGAACTGAAAGACGGATACTACGTGCGCTCCCGCGAGGAATGTGACAAGGCGTACAAAGAGTAAGTCGCACGTCTGGCATCGTCCCTGCACTAGCGTCGTTGATCCCTCTCTTACCTCGATATAACTGGGATAAATAACTGCCCTTGGACTTGATGATGATCCATCTTCTGAGCCTGGCTTGCACACGTGCAGCCTTCTATGCACACCAGGCTCAGAGAATGGATCAAGTATTTGTCCTGTCAGTGCATGCCACATTGTACAGTGGACGTCCTCCCCCAGTAAAATTAACTCCAGTAAATCTGAACATTTTCGTTTCACCATTTCGCTGCTGAGGAGAAAATCACAATCAACTGCAAGAGACATAGATCCTCATGAGCCCCCACAATTGTGGGGGCTCATGAGGATCTATGCCTCTTGCTGAGACCACGTTGTGTCCATGTTCTTCGAAAGGCCGGGGCTCTTTAACATTAAATTAACAAAGATTTTAGAAACACAATCTGCGTTCACTGTCCGTGAAGGGAGTGACATCTGCTGCGGTACAGGTGCACCTGCAGTTTCAGGGAAAAAGGTGCAGTGCATTGAGCTGCAGAATTTGACGCTATCTATAGGTTACAGTGTACGGTGACCGTGCATGTTAAATTCACACGTTTATTCTTCTCCATCCCAGCTGGCTGAAGCAAAAGTATGCGGAGATGCGGCGACAGCGAGCGGTCGAGAAACAGCGAGTAAAAGCGTTCAGGTCCCAAGCGCGACGTTCACGCAAACAGCAGATGATGGCTCGCGCCCTGCGGCAGTCACAAGCCTTCCGATACGTCGACTACTATGGATACCGATTCTAGTGCATTCATACTGCATGGACAATAATGCATCGCATCATTCCATTTGTTACCACTTTTTTCATTGTATTTACATTTTTATTGCCATGGACATTGCTAAAGTCAAATGTTGAGACTGGTTTTTTCCTCTCTTTTTTATATGTTTACAATAATTAAGATGGTATTTGCATGGAACAAGAAATGTGATTAAATATGTAAACAGCAACACACTTATCCTGTGTTTGTTTATCATGAAGTAACAGCATGCCTCTAGGTTAACCACATGCCAGTAGGACTTCTTTTGGTTATTGTTCTTCCTGATGATGTTCAAGAAATAGACTTTAACCCCTTGAATGCTGAGAAAATGAACACCACCCAACTCCAGGAGGTGCAGATCCTCATAAGCCGTCTAAGTTCTGGGGGTTCGTGAGGATCTACGCCTCCAGCTGATACCACTTTGAATCCATGTTTTTTGGGATGGCCGAGGCTGTTTGGCAAAGACGACAAAGATTCAAAGACAGAATCTGCATCCACTGGCAGTAAGGGGGTTAACCCTCATCATTCAGAATACACCAGTGTGTGAAATAAGTCTGACTAAAATAGTTCAAGGGTAGTGCCAGAATAGCTTGGCACCTCTAGGTGCCAAGCTATTCTAGCAACCACCCTTGAACTCGAGCCATTGGTCTATATCCTTACCTGTAAATACTATAATGTAGCTTGCATATGGCAATGTACAAATTTGAAGCTTTTAGCCTCAGTATGATATGGGTTAAACACTAATCCTTCTGTGGGCTTATTTCTAGCTGAAAATTGTTACAAGGTGATCAATGTGTTAGCTGTACTCGGCTGTTTGTGCAGCTCCGTCAACAGGACGCTGTTTTCATTCTCATGAAACATGAAATGCACTCAATGTTGCCCGGCACACGGCCGTGCATGGGCTGACGTTAGCCCAATGGCCTTTTATGCATTGGATATATATTGTTACCAACCTCCATCATCTTGACTCGTTATAATCCACACTATTTCCCACAATCTTGTGCATTCGTGCAAATCCACCCTGGGTACTTCTCACAATCTTGTCCGTTCGTGCAAATCCACACTGGGTACTTCCCACAATCTTGTGCGTTCGTGCAAATCCACACTGAGTACTTCCCACAATCTTGTGCGTTCATGCAAATCCACATCTGGCTAAAACGGGTGCGCATGTGCCTACCCCAATGCACAAAAGGCCATCGGGTCAATGTTGCCCGGCACACGGCCGTGCATGGGCTGACGTTGGCCCAATTGCCTTTTATGCATTGGATATATATTGTTACCAACCTCCATCATCTTGACGCGTTGTTATAATCCACACTGGGTACTTCCCACAATCTTGTGCATTCGTGCAAATCCACCCTGGGTACTTCCCACAATCTTGTCTGTTCGTGCAAATCCACACTGGGTACTTCCCACAATCTTGTGCGTTCATGCAAATCCACATTGGGTACTTCCCACAATCTTGTCTGTTCGTGCAAATCCACCCTGGGTACTTCTCACAATCTTGTCCGTTCGTGCAAATCCACACTGGGTACTTCCCACAATCTTGTGCGTTCGTGCAAATCCACACTGAGTACTTCCCACAATCTTGTGCGTTCATGCAAATCCACATCTGGCTAAAACGGTGCGCATGTGCCTACCCAATGCACAAAGGCCATCGGTCAATGTTGCCCGGCACACGCCGTGCATGGCTGACGTTGGCCCAATTGCCTTTATGCATGGATATATATTGTACCAACCTCCATCACTGACGCGTGTATAATCCACACTGGGTATTTCCCACAATCTTGTGCATTCGTGCAAATCCACCCTGGGTACTTCCCACAATCTTGTCTGTTCATGCAAATCCACACTGGGTACTTCCCACAATCTTGTGCGTTCATGCAAATCCACACTGGGTACTTCCCACAATCTTGTGCGTTCGTGCAAATCCACACTGGGTACTTCCCATAATTTTGTGTGTTCATGCAATTCCACATTGGGTACTTCCCACAATCTTGTGCTTTCATGCAAATCCACCCTGGGTAATTCCCACAATCTTGTCTGTTCGTGCAAATCCACACTGGGTACTTCCCACAAGCTTGTGTGTTTGTGCAAATCCACACTGGGTACTTCCCACAATCTTGTGCATTCATGCAAATCCACACTGGGTACTTCCCACAATCTTGTGCATTCGTGCAAATCCATACTGGCTACTTCTCTAGCAGAGCAGATCAACAGAAGTAACCAGTGTGAATCTCTAATAGCGGAGTGGATGAAGGGATTTCAGCATTGCTGTAGTGTAATTAAAACTGTTGTGTTACTAATCTGTCAAGCGCAAGCTAGATCCTGCGCTCATTTTCCATTGTAGCTCTTCATTTGTATGATTTTCATTGAATATAAAAGACCTGCTCGCTGCAAGGTGTTTGATTTCTTGCGATAGTTACATTTATTTATCAATTAGTTGAGCCATGTGGAATATTGGCTGCCATTTTCTACTGCTGTTATTGAAACTCTGCAAGCACCTTTTGACAAAAATGGGGTTGCTTTTGCTAGCATGATATTGGAGCTACCCTACCAGGTATATCATTTTTTAAGTTCAGTACATACACAGCTTAAATACTTGCCAACTCACTCAGCTGTAGTTGTTTCATTTCATTTATGGTTTGTTTTCCTTTTACAAGCTGTACATGATGGCATGTAATCTAGCACGTGGTTGCCATTTGAGGAATTAGACATTGCTTATTTGGTGTTGTACTTTGAATTCTGACTGCCTGCTAAAGTAGCCGTGCCAACATATTTGACATGGTGATGCATGTTGTGCCAAAGATTTATGAGTGAATTGTTTGTTGGGCTCTACTGAGTGGAGAAAAGTCTACCTCCACTGATACATGTTTTGAAAATAAAAATCAGCACAGCTTTTCTTTCTCCATCACATGCAATTATCACACTTGTTCTCAGTCCGTGCTTTAGTATGTTTTTGTTTGCACAGTACATCAGCTTTTCATGCAGGGTTTGCACCAAATTTGGTGGTGGGGGCCACTGGCATGAGCGAGCTTAGTCCTGCGCCAGCCACTTATCAAGGTGCTCCGCTATAGCGCCACAACACTCACCCCGCTATAGCGCCACAACGCTCGCCCCGCTATAGCGCCACAACACTCACCCCACTATAGCGCCACAACACTCACCCCGCTATAGCGCCACAACACTCACCCCGCTATAGCGCCACAACACTCGCCCCGCTATAGCACCACAACACTCACCCTGCTGTAGCGGAGCACCTTGAATAGTGGCTAGCGCAGGACTAAGCTCGCTCATGCACCTGACCGCTCCATTCCAAATTCCCATATACAGGTGTTATTCTTGAAAGACTGCATCTCGGTTGAGGAACAGATCGATCATTTTAGCTTAACTGCACGTCTTTTCTGGCAAGCGGCATCACCAGTTGCTGTTAAGGGGTTTCTGGTGGCGGCAGATTAGATTGGCACCTGTAGGGGCCATACTATACAGTACCACCCTTGAACTGTCAAGCATCTGATCCATGTCTTGCTGTAACGTGATGGAGCTGAACAGTTTAACTACATGATGTGGTCATGTGCTTTGGGATTTTTTGCGGACTTTGCATTTCTTTTAAACTTTGTTAAATAATGTGTGACAAACCTTTTTTTACTCTGTGGCTGTCAGTAGTGATTTCTTTTCAGGAATCCCCTTAAAGTACCATTACGCGTAAATATGAAGACACATTTCAGCACCATTTGTGTTTATTGTGCCTTGTCGACACACCTAATGAACTTTAACAGCAGGTGGGACACGCAGCAAAAGCACACGCATAATCGCACTTATTTATTCTGTGCAGCCGGTCGTGTGTCAATCTATTTTTAGCTGTTTCTCATGCTGAAAGCATTGTATTTATATTACAGAGTGGAGTCATTGTCAAATTACTTGATATAAAGACAACGTGTGCTGTGCTGGATTGTCCTGTGTCTAAATGAACCATAGCTAGACCTGTGTGTAGCGTTTTCGTAACCATCTGCTACAGAAGTGTATCTTTGAACAGTTACGGCGGTAGTGGGCCTTTAACAAAATGCAGTACTGACAGCCTAAGGGTTGAGGAGAGGAGACATGACATAGATCAAATGTCCATGTTAGCTTGTCACATATCAGTGTAAGAACATTAACATTCTGTATGAAATCTCTTTGATAGCTATCCGTTGAAATATCTAAACATTGTAAATGTTACTCCTGTAAGAAATGGTAACTTGGTGTCAATACTGACAGGACAAATACAAAATTCTTCAATATTTTATTATAATTGCATATGTTTATACTGTATCATACTGCATTTATCATAATCATGTGCTGTTTGTGTTTGTTTTCTACATGAGAGTCTGTGATACTTGTTAGTTGCTACACACCTCCGTCCTGTTGTGTAATCGTCATATTGTGTTCTGGTATTTGATTTTAGACCTTCCAGTCGCAGGCTAAGGACTAGAATTACAGACCACCGTCAACATGAGTTGGATGTGAATAGTAAATTTTTGTCAGCAAGCTTCACTTGCCCTGAGATGAGACTAAGGTACACTCTCTATCAACTCATTCGAGACGTGCTGACTCTGGATACGCGGTTTAAGCCGGTATCCAGAGTTGGCAAGTCTCGAATGAGTTAACCCTATTTTGCTTTGTGTTTGTTCTTTCTTTCGTTCATTTGTTTGTTAGGAGGAGGAGGAGGGAGTAGTGGATTAGTATTAGGATGTCAGGGAACAAAGGGATCAGCACGTACCAAAGTACATTTTAGATGTAGCGACAGATTTCTGTTGCACCATACAGGGATTGTTGTTCCATCTGGGTTTTATTTCTCATTTAGAGCTAAAAGTGATACAGACTGTGTGTACATACTGCGGTATCTGTTGAAGTCTGTCGCCATTCTGTCTGTTCTGCTGTGTAAAGCGTGTGTATTTGTTACTCAACATACGCAGGTTGAATAGTAGTTTGAATGTTATCGTTTACAGAGCCAATTTTTCTCACTTCAACAACGAATGTCAGTGTCCAGTGATTTGAGGCACCGCAGACGATTCCCGGAAATCAGAAATAGGTCAAAATTGCACGAGTTTCGACAAAAACAGCGGTAATCCACTGTGGTTATCTACCGTTTTCGATGAAACGTGCAGTTTTGAATACTTACGATTTCCAGACGTCTGTTGTCAGCACTTTGTGTGTGTAGCCTGTTGACAGTACCGCTGGCTGCATGCACACAGGGGCTCATTGTTCGTTTTCTTGTTGGTATACTATACTTATACGTGTTGTTATCATTAAGTGTTTATAATATATTTTGACAAGTAATCTTAGGACAGGATGATGTTAAACCCATTACTCCGGGCACAGGAAACACAATTACAGGGGCTCATAACAGTCTGTGCCTCTCGCTGACCCCACTTTGCATCTTGATGTCCTAGGACAGGAAATGTTTTGGTCTTGGATTCAGCACATTCCACCCGAGGACCGAAATCCCCCAAATGTTGAAGTTGCCCTCTGAAGGACTGTAGTACAACGCTAGAGACAGATCGGGCATGATAGTTCAAGGGTGGTGCCAGAACAGCTTGGCGCCTATGGGCGCCAAGCTGTTCTGGCACCACCCTTGAACTATCCTGCTCGATCCATGTCTTGCTGTGGTGTGTCGGGGCTGAACGAGTTAACAAAACACAATCTGCATCCAGCGGCTGAAAGGGGTTAAACAGTGTCATTTGTTGACTGCACTGAGTTGCTGACTGCCCCGAGTTACTGCCTGTGTTACTACTTGTGACCAACAAACATGTACATAAGTGCTTTTCAGTCACAACCTTCTGACTGAAAATAAACAGGGATTGTGTTGTACCATGTACACAATACGAATAAGAATGTTGTGAAAACTGGAATACATTATTGCTGTCTTCTGGTGTGTGTGTGTGCAGCTTCTTGGATGGTGTATACTATACGCCATAATTACAGACCATTTGAACAAGGACACATAACGTGTAAACCACGCAACCAGTTCCTTGAATAAGTCTGAAGTTCACACCTAATACAGTTTTGGTATTGAACAGTCATTTTCATGTTTCGTGTTCGGAACTAAAAAGGGCACATGTAATTATTGCTCACAGATGACCGTAAACACCACTTTATAGTTCTCTGCCCCCTTATTTCACTTCCTTGGGACACGTCCCTCTCACTCTGTTTGCATACAGCAAATGTCACTTTCTGGGTGGGGAGGGTGGTTGTTGTTGTGTGCCTTTAAACCCGGTGAAATAGAGAGGATTATTATTTAACCCTTGTAGCCCCAAGGTCCCATTTCTCAAATTGTGGAGGTGTTGCCTAACCACTATGCACCAGCTGCAGGATATGGCTTGACCATGATAATTCATGGGTAGTGCCAGATGAGCTTGGCGCCTGAAGGCGCCAAGCTCATCTGGCACTACCTTTGAATTATCATGGTCAAGCCGTCTCCTGCTGTGGGGGTCCGGGGCTAAAAGGGTTAAGATGAACATTGTATGCGAGTGTGAAGGAGATTACATGTAACTTTATTTCCGTCTCAACGGATGCTCCTCCCACTCTCTCTCCGTCAGAAACTCTCTCCTCCTTCCAGTCCGCCCTCAAAACTCACCTCTTTCAACAGTTCTAGCACTATATCACCACACTCCCCAACCCAAGCTGACTGTCGTAATGTATTTGTGCTACGTGAGTCATTGTCAAAAAGCGTGCGCGAGTTGCGAGTGCGCGCATAGTTATAATTATTATAAGATAAGCGCATTATAAATACCGTAATTATTATTATTATGAAGTAACTAGCTTGTGTGCCATTTTACACACTTGCCGTTAATAAAAGCATTTTGTTTGAGTAACTTTTTTAAAGCGACGAGAATGGAAGATAGAATAGAAGTAGAACCCCCAATGTCCCGACTAGAGAGAGATAGACGAGAATGAAGGTTAGGAGTAGAAGAGAAGGAAGAGATAGATAAAGAACCCTAGCGTCTTGCCTCAAGACAGGTTACAGCTCAGCACAAGCAACACAACACATTTACTTTACACGTACACTCAATCTTTATTACCATTACGTGACTATCCCCCTTTCCTTCCTTCCCACACTTCCCACCGACACTTCCCCTCCCTACCCCCTCCTCCCCTCCCCCTCCTCCCCTCCCGAAAAAAAACAAAGGAAGAAAAGAAAAACAAAAGGAAAAAACTAAACCAAGGTTAATACTACTTTCAAGGCTAATACTACTTCCGCAGCATCAGCATTGCACAGAGTTGAGTGGTGGAAACAAACACTCCCCCACGCTACGCAGCACTGTTGCTCCACAATAACAATAAAAAGTCAGGTTACAGCCCTCCGAACTGACGGCTGAAAAACGTTATTTACAATATACTGTTCATATACAAGAATCATGTAACTACACCAAGCGGGCAGAGTGATCGAGTGACGGAAAGCTGAATAAGAATGGGACCACCGTGGTAAGTCGACGAACGCCTGTGGATCCCTCCCGTCCGGATTCCTTAACGGTCGTACAGCTTCGCGGGTCTTCTCTCTCCCTCTCCCTCTCTCTCTGTTTCCCTGGCGCGAGGTCTGGTTGCAATGGCGACGCGGCGGCTTCGGCAGTACAGACGACCGCGCCCCTTCCACGCCGACACCCGGTCCAGCGAGGCGTGGTTGGTCCTAATGCCCCGGCGTCGGCCCTCCAACCGGTCCCGACCCCAAACGTCAAAATGCAAAACAAAAGCAGAAGCCTAAACGGCCCCGTAAGCAACGTAAACCAGAGGGTCCTAAAAACAGCTAACCACCGACACCCACCCTGCTTGGTTTACAAAAACACTACCACTAACCATTCAAGCGCTTGACCTTCACTCATATGACACGTGCTTTCCAAATCATTCCAAAATTTACACACGAACCAAAACAATTAAAGTTCTCAAACATTATAAAAGCCTTCCTAACATTCTCTGCACTTTCACAACAAGCGAATACAACATTTCACTAAACAGTTAAAAACAACTAATAATTACAGAACCAAACAATAACGCCAAAACAATACTTAGGTACTTTTTAGTTCCCAGGGTCACCCTGGTCAGCCCCACAGGGTGAGTTTTTCTCTCTATTCTGGGGCATGTGTTTCTGTCTACCCGAGGTCCATTCACCTGTATTTGCCTTTTTAAAACTCTCCCTACTGTCTGCACTGCCTGTAGCTCTTGATATTGGATGTGTGTTGCTAAATGGTCTTAGCTTTATTTAGGCCCCATGTGTTAGGTTTATTTAATGTATTTGACCGGCTGGCGACATACATTCAATGTTCTGTTTATTTTTTTTTTTTTTTCACAAGCAGTGCAGGCACGTCCTGAGAAAGCCTTGTTGCTGTCGGGACGCTAAGCAATGTACAATCAATCAATCAATCAATTCCCTTTAACACCCATCGAGTTCTACCCTCCTTTTCCCCCCACGTCTTAGCACATAGTACAAAGCACCTAAAACGTTTCCTAAACGTTCCTAAAGCCTGCGCGGTGGAGCTTTTTGGTGGAGTGCAGTGTGCGCAGTACTGGCCCCACCCTTTAAACCCTTGGTTCATCTGCCATGGCCTAGCAAGCTGGGACGATGGCATCGAGGTCCTCGGGTCGTAGGTTTTATATCAGACTGTCCTTGTCCTAGTCTCTGGCTCAAAAGCCTTCCCCGGAGACACGGGGGCTTTGATGTCAGGGGTTTCCTCCCTTAGCCTTTCCGCAGCCAAGCGGCCAGGCCCGCCTGTAAGGCAGCAGGCGACTCGTGGAGGGCGGGGTCGTCTATGTCCCGTGCATCTGCCCACTGCCCATACAAAGCACCTATAACAACCATAACACGACAAAACATCCGCACGCGGGATTTTTAATGCACTTACCTCCTCTGCGACCCGTCACAACGCCGTCACCCGTAGGCAAAACAACCCCCAGTCTCCGGCCACCAACGACCACTGGACTGGATCGGCGCTGTGTCACTGACTCTCACAAACGGTCAGCCACTGACTCCAAACAGTCAGCTGGGCAAGGCAACCTGGTCTAACCGAGTACAGCTGTACTATTATTCCCTTGCTACCGACAAGGTAAACTCGGCAGTGAACACACTACCGTATCCACTAGCGCGCCCCGCACGTGCAAAACAAGGAACACTAACCCGTGTCTACCAACATGAAAACAACTCACTATTCCTACACTGACCGGTGCTTCGGTAACTTTCGACTACCACTGTCAAAACAGTCACTAACCGTGACACTTTGACTTCCGGGTCACTATGCATAAATCAGTTTTTTTCCCCATCTACGTCAATCTTGATCTGCTTAGAGTAGATATGGGTACATATGTGGGAGTGCAGTAAAGCTGTGTGAGATGACGGGCAACGGTCTGCACGCTCAAAAACCAACTCGTAGTCCTATCGCCCCCTCAGTCCAGTCAGCCAGGGTAACGGGTCAGTTCACCCAAGGCAGCAGTCGACTTTCCCCGATGTGCGTATAAGCGGCACGCAGAAATATTTGGCTCATGTATGCTAGCAAAACTTTTCAACCAGATTTTGCAGAAAGGTAGCTCATGATATGTCCTTTCTATCCATACTAATTTAGTTCACTAAACACAAAGGTCAAGGGTCTTGGGAGGTTGACGAAAGTGAGAAAAATGCATACATTTTGAGACAGTATAGATTTCACAGGTACATTATGTTTAGAACACTTGAACACTAGCTTATTTCAGTGATATAGGGCTCGGTAAGTTCCCGCGCGTTGCCTAGGAGCATCGGCGTGTCAGCCGCCATCTTAAGAGGATAGGATAGGCATCAGATTCACTGAGTCGGAAGATGGCGTCTTCATCCACACCAGGAGTGAAGGCAGCCTCTTCAACCTTTCACGTCTGCGCGCAAAGACCAAGGTGCGCAGGGTCCTGATTAGAGAGATGCTGTTTGCTGATGATGATGCCCCGACTGCCCACACTGAGGAAGCACTACAGCGTCTCGTCAGCAGCTTCGCTCGCGCCACCGATGAGTTTGGGCTGACTCGACCATCAGCCTGACGAAGACAAACATCATGGGCCAAGATGTCAGCAGCACCCCTTGCATCTCTACAGGCGATCACACCCTCGAGGTAGTGGAGAACTTAACATACCTTGGCTCAACTATCTCCAATAACCTCTCTTTGGACAACGAACTGGACTCCAGAATCGGCAAGGCATCAACAGCGATGGTTCGCCTGACCAAGAGAGTGTGGAACAATAGCTTGCTTACACTAAGATGAAAGTGTACCAGACCTGTGTGCTCAGCATTCTTCTCTACAGCAGCGAGACGTGGCGTTTGTACACCCGTCAAGAGCGCAGACTTAACTCTTTCCATCTGCGCAGCCTGAGGAGAATCTTGGGCATCACCTTGAAGGACCGTGTTCCAAACACTGAAGTGCTGGCCCAGGCAAACATTCCTAGCATGTACGCACTCCTTTCACAAAGACGCCTACGCTGGCTCGGTCATGTCTGCCGCATGCAGGATGGTCGGATTCCTAAGGACATCTTGTTTGGTGAGCTCGCCTCCTGCACCAGACCAACAGATCTGTAAGCGTGATCTGAAAGCTGGAACCCTGAATCCCGCAGACTTAGAAGCCACCACCGCAGATCGTGCCAGCTGGCGGCTCGCAGTGAAGACCAGCATAAAGCTGAGCGAGGGAAGGAGAGAAAGCCAGTGGGAGGAGAAGAGGCAGCGCAGACGAAAGAAAGAAGAGCCAGTGCCCACAGCAACAGTCACAGGCTTCACCTGTAGCAAATGCAACAGACACTGCCGCTCTCGCATTGGACTGATTAGTCACAGCAGGCAAGCGCAGCAAATCTTAAACGGAATGACCCAGTAAGCGCATATACTCCATTGTCTTCCGAGACAGAAGGATGCCAACAACATAGGGCTCGGGAAGTTCCCCGCGTTGCCTAGGAGCATCGGCCTGTCAGCCGCCATCTTAAGAGGATAGGATAGGCTTCAGATAGTAGCGAAGTAGTGGTTCAACACATTTTTTCTTCATGTTTCTTCCTCTTTGGAAACAAACAAAAAACAGATTCTGGTTAGCGGCGGTTTCCTACGGTGATGGCAAGACTTGCTGTTATTGCCTATAGCACGTCAGGACTTTCCTGACAGCGATTTCCCTATGAGCGCCTTAGTCCCGTATCCTCACAAGATGGCCGCCACGACTAGTGTCAGTAATGACGTCAGCTTCTAGAGCCCTATTGGATTTTCTTACATAGATTGCAGAGTCGCTCCCCACCCCTGTACCCCCTCCTAGCCTCCCCCACCATCCCCCATCTACAAAGCAGTGATGTGACATACATGGATTGCTAAGTCGGTCAACATCTCTGTGCCCATCATTGTCTCATAGCCTCTCCCCCACCCCCCCCCCCCCCACCCCCACCGACCGCATACCCTCCTCTCCGCAACCTACAACGCAACAAGTGTGGTAGATTGTTCAGTTGGTCACCTCTGTTGCCCGGCAAGAAAAAGTGGCCGTATTGCAAGGTAAAGGGTCCGCCACCAAACTTGGTGTGTGTCATGTGTGTGCGTGTGTGTGTGTGTTTTGCTGTACACTAAAAATAAAGCCTTGCAGCATGCCTTTAATGTGGCAGGCCCTTTACTGACCTATCTCCCCACCCCCTCTCCCCCAACACACACTGACACATCACACGCACATAATTATGTCCTAACACAAAAACAAAGTTTTGCCGCAGCAGGCCCTTTACTGGGAGTTGTTGGGAATCAGTGGGGCGGGGGGGGGGGGGGGGGGGGGGGCCGAAGCAAGGTCTAGCGTCGTGGATGCCTTTTGTATCAAGTTGAAGGTCCCAAACAGAAAATTGCCCCCCCCCCCCTGGACTGAGCTAACTGATCCGCCCCTGCTCTCTCTCTCTCTCTCTCTGTGTGTGTGTGTGTGTGTGTGTGTGTGTGTGTGTGTGTGTGTGTGTGTGTGTGTGTGTGTAAAGGGCCTGCTGAAGTAAAAGTCTTCCAGTAGTAAATTTGGGCCTGCCGCGGTAACTGCTCTGCAACGGTCAGCTCATAAGGTCAAAGTACTCGCATGCACTTTCGGTGAGTTTCAGATCCATGAAAATGCCGGCATTAGGAGCCCTTCAGTAGACACAATGTCCACCCTGCCCAAGCCGCTCTCCTAACATTTGTTATCATCGTTTAAAGTACGTAAGTACAGCCAGTAGAGTTGAACCTCCAATGAACAGTCACCTCTGTTGCCCGAAGAAAAAAGTGGCCTTACAAGAAAAGGCAGCCCATACACGGAAGGTTTGATGCGCCGGACTGAACTGAAACGGACCCTAGGCGTGCTTGTGACACCACCAAAAAGGGACCACCGTCGGCCTCTTCACGCTTCTGTGAAGTGTGATACGTGTACAAGTGACGCAGATCGGTTTCGTTTTTGTGATGAAAGAAAAGGGTGCATATGTGTACTTCTAGTACGGGAGGGAGAAAGAGCGACGCCGCATGTCGATGTGTGTCGCTGCCGTGTTCTTGTCTTAGCCCATATCATTCGGAATACACCAGTGTGTGAAATAAGTTTGACTAAAATAGTTCAAGGGTAGTGCCAGAATGGCGCCAACCTATTCTGACCCCACCCTTCAACTAAGCCATTGGTCTATCATCCTTATCTGTAAGGAGCTTGACAGCAGGCTGGCAAAAGCGAACAGCGCTTTCGGGCGACTTTTCAAGCGGGTGTGGCACAATCAACAGCTGAAAACAGGCACCAAGATCAGCGTGTACAGAGCTGTGGTCCTCACCACCCTGCTGTATGGTTCCGAGTCCTGGGCCCTCTACCGCAGCCAACTACGACTCCTCGAACGCTTCCACCAGCGCTGCCTGCGTACCATCCTGGGCATTCACTGGAGTGACTATGTCACCATTGTCGAGGTCCTTGAACAGGCTGAAACTGTGAGCATCGAGGCTTTGCTGCTGCGGACACAGCTCCGCTGGGCGGGGCACGTCTCCAGGATGGAGGATCATCGCCTACCAAAGATCACCCTGTTCGGCGAGCTTGCTACTGGACACCGTGACAGAGGGGCACCAAAGAAGAGATACAAAGACTGTCTCAAGAAGTCACTTAGTGCCTGCCAAATCGACCACCACCAGTGGTCTTCGCTTGCTGCGGACCGTGACACCTGGCGCTCCACCATTTACAAGGCAGCTGTCTCCTTTGAGGACTCTCACAGAGCTAGCCTTAAGGACAAGCGGCTCAGGAGAAAAAACAGAGATGCCGCAGCTCAGAACCCTGGCCATACCTTCCCCTGCAGCCACTGCGGTCGAACCTGCCTGTCTCGGATTGGCCTCCGCAGCCACGAACAAGCCTGCAGACGTCGTGGGCAACTCCTATAAAATCTTCGTTCGCGAAGTCAAGCCAAGAGATAGGGCTCGGGAAGCTGACGTCATCACGCTAGTCGTGGCGGCCATCTTGTGAGGATAGCGAAGTAAGGCGCTCATAGGGAAATCGCTGTCAGGATAATGTCAGGAAAGTCCTGCGTGCTATAGGCAATAGCAGCAAGTCTTGCCATCACCGTAGGAAACCGCTAACCAGAATCTGTTTTTGTTTGTTTCCAAAGAGGAAGAAACATGAAGAAAAACGCGTTGAAACACTACTATTCGCTACCGTTAATCATTTTACTGTGAATAATATGTACACTGAATGCCAACATGGTTTCAGAAAAAAAACGATCATGTCACGTTAATCAATTACTACAGGTTATGGAAAATATAACTTCCTTACTTAACAACAACGAAACTGTTGACATCACTAGACTTTACAACTGAAACCATTTGACACTGTTCCTCATGAAAGGCTTCTTCAGAAGCTAGAGGCCTGTGGTGAATGTGGAAACATTTCCAACTGGATAAGAAGTTTCTTAAGTGAAAGAGAGCAAGTGGTGAAGGTTGGAAACGCAGTATCGGACAAAATAAAGGTGCTGAGCGGTATACCTCAAGGAAGCATCCTAGGACCTATATTATTTACCATATTTATAAATGACTTGCCAGACTGTGTTAATAGCATGTGCAAAATATTCGCAGACGATACTAAAATCTGTAATGAATCGAGCAATAAAGACGTGCTGCGGTATGATTTGGATCACTTGCAAGAGTGGTCCCACACATGGGACTTGCATTTTAATGTAGAGAAATGTAAGGTCTTGCATGCTGGAAGGAACAATCCTGAACATGATTACTTGATGAAAGTTAACAGCGACATTAAAAAGGTGGTATCTTGTGAGGAGGAAAGAGACTTAGGTGTTGTTTTTGATATTCTATCTTTTGACCCCATATTCAGAACTGTATCAATAAGGCCAACAAAACGGTTGGAGTAGTTAAGAGAGCCTTTAATTATTTGGATAAGGACACTTTCAGTAAACTGTATAAAGCACTAGCCAGACACATTTAGAATATGCAAACACTGTATGGTACCCAAGTTTAAAGAGACAATCAGTTGCACTCGAAAGGGTACAGAGACGAGCAATAAAGCTGGTTAAAGAATGTAGAAATATGACTTACTTCGACAGACTCAATGTCATTGGAGGCAGCATCTTCCCACACAGAAGAATACACAAAGCAACTTGGTCTCGCCTGACCATACTACAGAGAACCAAATAGACCATATCTGCATCAGCAAGAGATTTAGAAGATCCTTTCTAGATGTTCGAGAGTACTGAACCGGTTTCAAGTGCTACAGGAGCTAGTAAACGAGGAGGAGGCGGTCACCACAGAGCAGCAGTGGAAGGCAGTTAGAGAGGCCCTGAACTCAACCTGCAAAGACACTGTAGGGTTCAGGAAACACCATCACAAGGACTGGCTGTCGGCAGAGACCTTGAAGAAGATAGAAGGGAGGAAGCAGAAGAAAGCAGTTGTCAACAACAGTCGCACCAGAGCAGCCAAAGCAAGGGCACAGAAGGAATACTCGGAAGCCAACCGCGAGGTGAAGAGGAGTATCAGGGCAGACAAGAGGGCCTACACAGACAGCCTGGCAGCAGAGGCAGAAAAGGCAGCAGGCAGCGGCAACATGAAACAGCTCTACGACATTACCAGAAGATTGTCGGGCAAGTATGGCCATACAGAAAGACCAGTAAAAGACAAAGAACGGCAAGCCTATTGCAGACAGAGCAGACCAACTCGACAGATGGGCCGAGTATTTCGAAGAGTTATTGAACAGACCCACCCCACCCGACCCCCCCCCCCCCCCCCCCACCGACATCCAGCCAGCAGAGACTGACCTACCCATCAGCTGTGACAGACCCAGCCGGGAAGAGATCAGAAGAGCAGTGGCATTTTTGAAGAACGGCAAAGCAGCAGGGCCAGATGGCATCCCAGCGGAGGCTCTGAAAGCAGACCGAGAGTCAACAGTAGAGATGAGATGCTTTACCCACTGTTTGGAAAGATCTGGGAAGAGGAGGCGATGCCGGCTGACTGGAAGGAGGGGTACCTAATCAAGCTTCCCAAGAAAGGCGACCTCTGCAAGTGTTCCAACTACAGAGGAATCGCCTTGCTGTCAGTACCAGGAAAGGTCTTCAACAGGATCATCCTGGAGAGAATGAAGAGCTCCGTCGACCCCCAGCTGAGAGACCAGCAAGCAGGATTCAGAAAGAAAAAAAACGCTCATGGCTCAAACATTTGGCGTCGAGACCTCCAAGCAGACATCAAGAGACTGGGAACCACCTGGAGTAAAATCGAAGAAGAAGCACAGGACAGGAGTCGCTGGAGGTCTCTCGTCGACGGCCTATACCCTGGGAGGCGTGACAGGCGTAAGTAAGTAAGTAAGTAGACAGACTCAAATATTTTGGACTACACTCCTTACGTGGACGTAGAATACGTGGAGACTTAATCCAAGTTTTTAAAATTTATATTGGCATCGACGACCTAAATTGGAACGAATTTTTTGCAGCACCGTTTAGTGACAGAACCCGAAACTCTGAAGGGAAAATCTTTGTACGGCACTGCAACACTAACCTGCGGAAGTTTTGTTTTTCTAACAGAGTTGACATTGTTTGGAATGAATTACCAGTTTCATTTTTTTAAGCACCTAATATAAATTCTTTTAAAAAACACCTGGATGAATTACCAAAATTTAAAGAGATTTTCTATTGCTATGATGAATGATTGATAGAAAAAATGTGCATGCATAACAGACCCATAAAGTAATTAAAGAAAAAAAGGACATTTGCAAAGGCCTCGCGGCCTATTTTATCCTCTCACTACTACTACTACTACTATCTTAAGACTATGGTATCCTCTTAAGATGGCGGCTGACGCGCCGACGCTGCTAGGCAACGCGGGGAACTTCCCGAGCCCTATAATGCTTACACAGAGTACAAATGTGAAGCTTTTAGCCTCAGAATGAGATGGGTTAAACAGATAGGAAACCAGGGGGCGGCGGAGTAAAGAGGGTGTGGCACTGATCGGGGTCAATATCCCGTCCCGATAATTATCGACCGGCGGCAACTATATGAAATGCGTTGCACTGTGTGTACAATCGAAGTTCGTCAAGGCCATTAAATCTGTTGTGTCAACGGTACTGAAATTCCTACTAGTGACGTCACGTCCCCGATTTGGCAACATACATAGCAAAACGTATAGCGCACAGTTAGTTAGTTATTTGGGTTTAACGCCGAGCAGGCAACTAAGGCCATCTCAACTCACGGCGGTATAGCGCACAGTGATTGGCTGCAGTTCAGTAGTACTTCAGTACTGAAATGAATGACTTGGCACCAGTCTTTTTTTTTTTTAAATTTTCTTATGCATTATTTCTTACGGCATAGAAAGAAGCATAGAAAGATGCGACCTCCAACACCAAACACTACTCGTACAGCAAAGTTTAGAGTCACGTAAAAAAAAAGGTTTTCTTTCAGATCATAACCCTCAGTCGTGGTGGAGGCGCCATGACATGATCGTGCATTCCTAAATTACGATGCTTTGTCGCGTCATCTGGTCGCGTCAACCCCGGTTCAAAATGCAAATGTAATTGACGCACCAACCCGGGTTCAACTCTACTCGGGTTCCAACCGGAAGTGTAAACGCATATGGGCGGCCTCTATAGCGAGCAGTCACTGACCCGTCGCGCACCTTATGATTTAGCTCAAGTGGTCACTATACCTAGTTTAGGACTGACACCGTACTGTGTACTCCGTCATGATCAAGTTTCTCTGTGCGCACTGCTCTGTCTACTTTGAACCCCACACGCCACTGAGTACAAATCCTCATGTATCTTATAGCCTGAGTGGTTCCCACGAGCTCATGCCCCAAACTGTCAGAGCGGCATGAGGACTGATCTGTGCGTCTCATTGAGACTGACAAGTTTCGTTTCACACTCAAAATTGTGCTGACTCAAGTTTGCAAAGGGCATAGATCTAGGCGGCATACATATATTCGGACACACGTGACAAATGATACTCCAGATCTCAACAACAAAGCTAGCGCATGAGCCGGGGCATCTATTCTTCTTGTGATAGCCTCTTGACTTTCGTTTTTCACTCATTCAGCCAACGCCATTCGTCAGCAGAGTCGGTGCCGGTAGGAAGCAGTGTGATGAAACTATATGCTCATGCATAGTGTTCACACATTAGGTTTAATACGGTACGGTTTCTGTTAACGGTTTGTTTTGTGCCGATAGTCCGTGAGGCCGAGATCCACGTGAAATCTTTAGGACATGGTTAACACGGGGAGTTTTAGTGAGCGTTAGTGAGTTGTAGGCAATAGCGGAGTCTGTCAGAGCAGTAATACGTTAGTACGAGCTTTCTTGTCAGAGGGATCAGATGTGTTTGAGATACCTAGCCCGTATTCCAAGACTATGAAACCTAGGATTCAGGTATGTTTCTATATTATGTATTAGTGATGGTTACTTGCGTTAAGGATGGTATGCGTTGCTAAGAGTAATGTGGTTGTATAGCGTTGTCTGGTTTGGTTCAGCTATGTTGGTTTGGAAGTCAGTGAGGTAACCGGTGGTTTTCGTATACAGTTATTTACCGAGTTGGATAACTAAAGGAATGTGAGGTGTGTATGCCTACGTCGTTATGAAGGTAGTACGTGGTTGGTTAAGCATAGTCCTTTCCAGTGTATAGAATAGTGTATGGCGAGAGTGTTAGGTTATAATCTGTTTTAAGGTAGCGACAGTTATGGGGGTGTTGCAAAAGTAGTTCGGGTTATGAAGCACGTATGTGTGTGAATGAACGTGTGAGTTATTTGTATCAGCCAGGTTACGTAATGTTTCTCATGATATCCAATATGTGTGTGTGTTTAGCAAGTGTTACGATTTGTGTCCTTGTTGTTTAGAGTGCTTGTTGGAGAGAGAGAGAGAGAGACGGACGCCGAGACGTCAGTCACCAGGACCTAACGTGAGGTCATATCTCCAGTGCTTCACTCAGGGAGTGAGCGATCGGGACCGAGACACCCGAGAACTGCGCTACGGTACGAGAAACGAGGACGTCCACGATACGAGAGACAGGACGACTCGGGAGCATACAGGAAAGGACTTGCACGCCTAGACGTGAAAGGACCAGCGTAACCAGGCGATAAGACCAAGCAGGTTGGATTAGTGAAACACTAATACCTAGCCTGGCAGTAACATTGTGTGTATGTGGTAAGACGTGATAGTGGGAATGAAGAGGTGTATCTAGTGTGATAGTTGTGAGTAAGTTTCTTATATTGTTTACTTTTGTTAGAAAGGGAGCCGGTGTGTTGAGTTTTTACCGCATGAATGCGCCCGTCTGAGTGGCGGTGTATGCGTCTGTTGTGCGAGAGTCTGTGCGTACGACTGGGGGAAAGTCTGCGTGCGTTACAAGCAGTATCATAAGCATTTGTAGCCAAACAGTTCTGCGTGAACCCTGCTGAAAAACACTGAGTATTTGTGTTTGTTAGCAATCATTGATCGAAAATCAGCAAGCGCCATACAAATGTAAGAAACACCTTCAAATAGGGCTCGGGAAGCTGACGTCATCACTGACGCTAGTGGTGGCTGATTGATTGTACATTGCTTAACGTCCCGACAGCAACAAGGCTTTCTCAGGACGTGCCTACACTGCTTGTGAAAAAAAAACTAAACAGAAAATTGAATGTATGTCGCCAGCCGGTCAAATACATTAAATAAACCTACAACATGGGGCATAAATAAAGCTAAGACCATTTAGCAACACACATCCAATATCAAGAGCTACAGGCAGTGCAGACAGTAGGGAGAGTTTTAAAAAGGCAAATACAGGTGAATGGACAAAGGTAGACAGAAACACATGCCCCAGAATAGAGAGAAAAACCCACCCTGTGGGGCTGACCAGGGTGACCCTGGGAACTAAAAAATACCTAACCCCACCCAAGTCCCCCAGGGCAGACCCGGGTGGGGAACTAGTGGTGCGGCCAGCTTGAGACGATACGCGGCGACTAAGGCGCTCATAGGGAAATCGCTGTCAGGACAATGTCAGGAAAGTCCTGACGTGCTATAGGCAATAACAGCAAGTCTTGCCATCACCGTAGGAAACCGCTAATCAGAATCTGTTTTTGTTTTCCAAAGAGGAACTGAGAAACGTGAAGAAAAACAGGTTGAAACACTACTTTGCTACTATCTAAAGCCTATCGTATCCTCTTAAGATGGCGGCTGACGCGCCGACGCTCCTAGCGGCAACGTGCGGAACTTCTCGAGTCCAATACTTCTGGAGTCTCAAAAATTAATATGAGCCCTTACGCCATGTGCTGGACAATGTGGATCTATGCCAAATCTCCACACAGCGGTGGGTCCGCGGCACGTTTGGCGAGCCGGCCATCTTGCTGGAAGCGAGATTTGACTGAACAGCTTGATATAAATGGACACTGACTGGACAGTGTACACCGTGTACAGTTTAACACAAGACAGTTAGTGCGGTACCTCAGGTACAGTAACATCATCGAACAGTGTACAGGGGGTACGGTGTCCTTATACTACTTCATTGCAGTTAGTTGGGGGTTACCGGCACAGGAGTAATAATGGATGGCCCTGGCCAGTCAGTCTCTGTCATGACCCCCGCTTCCAGGGTGCGAACTATGAGCGCTACCACTCGGAGTACAACCATCCCACACTAACACAAACACCAGAGGAACAATTACGACAACATTTATTACATAGAAAAATAATTCAAAATATCCTCACTCGATCCTCCACGCTCACGCACCACATTCACACACACGTCCAAACTCTCCACAGTGAATATCCAATACGCAATATACAATAACATCAAATATATAATAAAACAAATATCCTTAATAAAATACAAACGAAAACTGAGAAAAAAAAATATAATTCACAAGTTACTGGATCACCTTGGCAGGAGCACAAATGACGAGCTCAAATTAGATTAATGCTTTTGCTTCTGTGATAAAGTCCTTTATAGCACATGGCTCCTTTTGAATATGTAGAATACACAATATTTCTGTCACTGCGACAAAGTTCCTCTCATAATATTGTCACCACGAGGAAATGAAATTAGCCTCGCAACGTTCCTTTTTAAGTTTACAAATGGACAAGACTTTACTTAAAGCAATATTAGTAAACACTAAATGGGATGACCTGATCTGGGCTAAACGCAGGGTCTGCACTGACGCTCACTGCAACAGCGCTCAGGTACGGCGTCGTAGTCCCACAAAGAGTGACACAGTCAGCCTCCACTCTCACAACCGTACCATCCAGCCCTTCCGCACAGCAACGGCGGCGGACTTATCCACTTAGATCTTTGGATGCACTAAAACAAGGGTGCAAAAATACACATATGAATAACTAACAAAAAGAAGAAAGGTAATCACATCACCCTCCCCGCAATTCTAATTGACGTCTTATATTTTTTCACATCTCGCCCACGACAATAAATTCTAATAAACGCATATTTACACATTACCATATAACTCACGTCTGAATTTACCCCCCCCCCCCCCCCCCCCCCCGACACTAAAATGCTACCAAATAAAATAAATGACATTTCTACATTCTTATACTTACCTCCCCCCCCCCCCCGCCATACTCACTAACCAAAATGATAACAGAACAAGCAAACACAGACAAACTGCTCCCGAGCCTATGGCCACTAAAGAATCGTTGTGTGCACTTAAGGCCATGTCAGACGGAGTACAGTTTCTGAAAACAGTTTTCTAAAACAAGAGTTTTCGAAAATTGTTTCGCTTCCAGCATGTCACACGGAGAAACAGCGTTGTTTCCCTTTGGCGATCTTTTGGTGAAGGGAGTTGTGAAAGGTCCTGGTTGTGTCATCCGTGAAGACGGGGCGCCCCGTTTGGGTGGGAGACAAACAAACAAGACAAGCCAGAGGTTGAGTCGTCGCAGTTTCTCCCTCTCTTCCTAGGACACCGGCTCCGGAGTGACCAGGGCCGTATCACAGTGCCGTTACAGAAGAACGACACTGACATGCCTGCAAGCCTCCCTCAGAGACTGCTGCTACTTTCGCTGCTTGGGAGCGACTCACTAACAATTTGGATATAGTACGGTTTAGCAAAACCTTACGCTCAGTAAAAAGTACGATGTAAGATCACGCGGATCAGTAGCCACCCGATCGTGCAGAGCAATCACGTGCGTCACACGCCGTCCTCCGCACCTTGCATGGCACCAATTCCCCGTGTAAAGGTCAAACAACTCGCCTTGTTTTAAAAAATATATATCCTATGCTATTACCCGGTGACTAACCAATCCCTGTCACCCCTCTAAATTTAACTCCCCTAACAAAATAGGAAAAATAAACCCGCGTTGTGACACACCTCCCCCATAAGACAAAGCTACTAGTTTTTGTTCCGTAATATTTCTTTCGCGACTCAACATTTCTACTTAAGAAATCAGCGGGTACGTTCTTTTTCCCTGCTATACTTTGCACCACTAACGAGTAGGGTTGCAGCTGAAGTGCCCATCTCATTAATCTGCTGTTGGTACTTTTAGCCTGTTGTAGGTACTGCAGTGGGCGATGGTCCGTCTGTACGGTGACCGTCCAGTCGTACAGATACTGCTTGTACTTCTGAACACCCCATACCAATGCAAGGCATTCCTTTTCTATGGTTGAATAATTTCTCTCAGCCTTATTCAACTTTTTGCTAGCGCGCATGCGATCGGTTGGAGTCCCTGGCCCTGATCTTGACAAAGCACTGCACCTATCCCAACATCCGAAGCGTCAGTCTGCAACACTAGATGTTTATCTAGGTCTGGCATACAGCAGACTAGACTAGCGCAAAGTCTGTCTTTCAGTTTTTGAAAAGCCGCCTCACAGGACTCTGTCTCTACAATAGGACCTGACTTCCCTCCTTTGGTCAAGTCTGTCAACGGTATAGCTATGGCTGCGAAATTCGGGACAAATTTCCTGTAATAGCCTGCTAGCCCTAAGAATGACCTCACTTGCCTTTTGGTACTGGGACGAGGAGTGTTCTGGATCTTATCCATTTTGTTCGGTTCTGGAAGTATTCTATCTTGTCCCACTACATGGCCAAAGTACTCTAGTCTGTGGAATCCCAAATAGCATTTGGAAGGGCGAGCGGCTAACTGCACCTCCCTCAGCCTATTGAGCAAAATCTTCAAACACTCCAGGTGTCTCTCCTTTGTCTCAGTGGCTACCATGAGATCGTTCAGGAAGTTGTCTACTTCTCTCAGTGGCAACAACATCTTGCGCATCATTCTGGAAAATACCACCCCGCGGTTTTGAGACCAAACGGCATAACGCACCAATGAAACTGGCCCTCTGGAGTAGTGAAAGCGGTTCACACTTGTCTTCAGGCTTCATAGGTATTTGCCAATACCCCTTGGACAAATCTAGCTTGCTCAAGTACTTAGCCCTGGACAACTTGTTTAGCAGGTACTCGATATCTGGCATCGGTTCTGCATCGAACACTACTTGTTTGTTTAGCTTGCGAAAATCAACGCAAAACCGGACTGAACCATCCTTTTTCTTTACCAGTACTATGGGGGAACTGAATGGCGATGAGGCCCTCTCTATCACCCCCATGTCTATCATCGTCTCTACCTCATGTCTGATCACTGCTACCTGAGAATGCGGTAGAGGGTACTGTCTGGTACATACTGGTCTGTCGTCTTCGAGCCTTGTCTCGCATTCGTCTAACGTAGTGCGCAGCGGTAAGTCTGTGAAAATGTCCGCGTACTGCTCAACCAAGTCTCTAATGTCCTGGTGTACGTCTGGACACTCTGGATCTAAATGAACGTCCCTGGTAGTTTCAAATGCCGTCAATGTCACCGTCGGCAAGTTGTCAACAACGGATACCTCTTCCCAGTCTTCGCCTTCTTCTATTACTACGGCGGTAGCTAAGCACACTCCCTGCAAACGATCAGTCGCGGAGTCAACATCTAACTTAAGCGATTCTGGAATGGCTAATGGCTTTTCTCCCCTGCCTTCTGCCCACACCTGAGCTCGGGTTTGTAACGCAGCAGCTCCTGCACATTCTTTCCCATCTACAGCTACGGGACTACGCTGTCCTTCCTTGAAGACTACCCAGTTGCCTAGTATGACGTCGGGGATAGAATCTTTGATGACTATCAACTCTACGGTCCCCTTCACAAACTGCGAGTCTACCTCAACGAAAGCCGTGGGGTACTTCCCTGCCTTAGATGGATCTGCCAACACCACCTCGATCTCACGACTTGTCAAGTCTTCCGGACGCACCCATCTTGACGCTACAGCTCCCATCTCAGCCCCCGTATCCCTCATGACTCTAACAGGACTACCTCAAAGCTGCCCCGTACTCCAAGGGTTGTACGGCTGAATGCTACTGACGGTGTGTAACGCACGCAGACTTGCCCACAGTCGCACGTACAGACTCTCACGCAACAGACGCATACACCGCCACTGACTCAGACGGGCGCATTCATGCGGTAAAACTCAACACACGGGCTCCCTTTCTAAAGTGACTTTTATACAAGATAAATATACGAAAAAACGCTCACAACTATCAAGCTATATACATCACTCCTTTCCCCACACCCAGCATCCACATCACATACACATCACACACTATCTCGGCCAGGCTAGGCTTTAGTTTCACACTGTCTCCAACCTGTTTGATGTTATTGCCTGGTTACGTTGGTCCTTCTCACGTCTAGGCGTGAAAGTCCTTCGTCGTACGCTTCTTCTTGCCGTCCTGTCTCTTTGGCACGGACGTCCTCGTTCTCGTACGGTAGCGCGTCTTGGTCCCGGTCAGACTCACTCTCAGTGAAGAGCTGGAGGGATGACCTCACGTTAGGTCCCACCTGTGACTCGACGTCTCGGCGTCCCACTCTTTCCAAGAACTCTGAATAGACAACAAAAGTCCCAACGTAACACTTGCTAAACACACCACATATTGGATAAATGAGAAACGTCACGTAACCTGGCTGATACAAATAACTCACACGTTCATTCACACACACACACGTGCTTCATAAACTGTCTACTTCCGTAACACCCCCATATCTCTGTCACTATCTTGAAACAGACTACAGCCTAACACTCTTGCTATACACTACTCTATACACTGGAAGAGACTAGACATACACACCTCACATTCCTTTAGTTATCTATCGCGGTAAACAAGTGTATACAAAACCACCGGTTACTTCACTGAATTCTAAACCAACATAACTGAACCAAAACCGGTCAACACTATACAAGCAAATTACTCTTAGCAACGCATACTGTCTTTAACTAAGCAACTATCAATACTACATTTATAGAAACATACCTGAAATCTAGGCTTCAGAGTCTTGGAATACGGGCTAGGTATCTCAAACACAACCGTTCCATACGACAAGACAGCCCGTACTACCGATCAAGACCTCTGACAGACACAGCTTCCGCCTAGAACTCACTAGTAAACAGAACTCACTAAAAAATCCCGTGCTAACCATGTCTTACAGATTTCCCGTGGAGCCTAATGCCACCCGGACTATCGGCACAAACAAACCGTTAACAAAACCCGTACCGTACTAATCCTACGGTGTGAGCACTATGCACGAGCATAGAGCTTCATCACACGGTGTTAATGAGCTCTCCCTGACTCAAACTGGCGTTTGGACTTACCATCGCTTGATTCAACGAGTTAGGCTGTCTAGACTGCCTCGCTACGTACCCCTTCTTCCCACACCGGTAACACTCGATCTGACTACCTCCTCCCCGACTCTCCCTCGGTTTAGTCTCCACCCCACCCGGGTCTGCCCTGGGGGACTTGGGTGGGGTTAGGTACTTTTTAGTTCCCAGGGTCACCCTGGTCAGCCCCACAGGGTGAGTTTTTCTCTCTATTCTGGGGCATGTGTTTCTGTCTACCCGAGGTCCATTCACCTGTATTTGCCTTTTTAAAACTCTCCCTACTGTCTGCACTGCCTGTAGCTCTTGATATTGGATGTGTGTTGCTAAATGGTCTTAGCTTTATTTAGGCCCCATGTGTTAGGTTTATTTAATGTATTTGACCGGCTGGCGACATACATTCAATGTTCTGTTTAGTTTGTTTTTTTTCACAAGCAGTGCAGGCACGTCCTGAGAAAGCCTTGTTGCTGTCGGGACGTTAAGCAATGTACAATCAATCAATCGGTTTAGTCTCCACCTTCTTACTTCCACCAGACAGTCTATCTACCCTAACAGTCAGGCCACTGGGTCTAGGTCCCTTCCTAACTGGTACTCCCCCAAACACAGGTCTCTTAGTCACAGCCCTCTTAGCATCTATGTGAAGCTGTGCTAACTCTGCCGGCCTTTCACCGTTCTCGGGAAGTCGTTCCCTCACAAACAGCTCTAACTCCGGACTCATGATAGAATATAGTTGCTCCGTGATGAAAGCGTAAAACACATCAACTACACTCTCCATATCTCTCCTGGCTAACGAAAACCATCTCTTTACTAGCGTGTGCCGCAACCTACTCACTGAAAAACTGAGGAAAAGTTTCGGCACCCTCCTTGCGTACCTCCCTGAACTGCTTCCGGTAATACTCAGCGTCTCTCCGAAAACGTTTCAGTAGCGCATCCCTAACGACACTGAAATCTTGGGCTTGCTCTGGACTCAACTTCAAGTGCGTCTCTCTAGCTTCCCCCGACAGTAAAGGTGATAATCTAGCGGACCAGATTTCCCTTCTCCACCTTTGAGTTTCGGCTATCTGCTCGAGGTGCTTAAGGTAGCTCTCTATGTCTTACTTCCCATCAAAAGGTTGAAGTCTGACGCGATACCCATTTGAGTGGCTACGCTGACTTTGCTGTGCTAGCATCTGTTCTCTAGCCCTTCTCTCTTCTTCTAGCTGGGCTTTAAATCTCTCTCTGTCATTGTGATGAAACTCTATGCTCATGCATAGTGTTCACACAGTAGGGTTAGTATGGTACGGTTTTTTGTTAACGGTTTGTTTTGTGCCGATAGTCCGTATAGCACGAGATCCACGTGAAATCTTGGAGAAACGGTTAATACGGGGAGTTTTAGTGAGTTGTAGGCCAGAGCTATGCTGGCAGAGCAGTAAATACATTAGTACGGGGCTTTACTGTCAGCTTGGACAGACGTGTTTGAGATACCTTAGCCCGTATTCCAAGACTCTGAAACCTAGAATTCAGGTATGTTTCTATATGTATTATTGATAGTTGCTTAGTTAAAGACGTTATGCGTTGGTAATCTTAGAGTAATTTGGTTGTATAGTGTTGACCGGTTTGATTCAGTTATGTTGGTTTGGAATTTATTGAGGTAACCGGTGTTTTTCGTATACAGTTATTTACCGAGATAATAACTAAAGAAATGTGAGGGGTGTATGTCTAAGTCGCTGTGAAGATAGTACGTGGTTGGTCTTTTCCAGTGTATAGAATAGTGTATGGCGAGAGTGTTAGGTTATAGTCTGTTTCAAGGTAGTGACAGATTTGGGGGTGTTACGAAAGTAGTGCGGATTATGAAGCACGTGTGTGTGTGTGAATGAACGTGTGAGTTATTTGTATCAGCCAGGTTACGTAATGTTTCTCATTGATCCAATATGTTGTGTGTTTAGCAAGTGTTACGATTTGGGACCTTGTTGTTCTTTAGAATGCTTGTTGGAGAGAGAGAGAGAGAGAGAGAGAGAGAGAGAGAGAGAGAGAGAGAGAGAGAGAGAGAGAGAGAGAGAGAGAGAGAGAGAGAGAGAGAAACGCCGAGACGTCAGTCACCAGGACCTAACGCGAGGTCATATCTCCAGTTCTTCACTGGGGAGTGAGCGGCTGGTGCCAAGACACGAGGGTCACAGCGAAGATACAGTACGAGAAACTAGGACGTCCACGATACGAGAGACAGGACGACTCGGGGAGCGTACAAGAAAGGACTTGCACGCCTAGACGTGAAAGGACTGACAGTAACAGGCGAGAACACCAAACAGGTTGGATAGTGAGAGACTAATACCTAGCCTGGCAGTGATATTGTGTATGTGTATGTGGTGTTTGGATGTAGTGGGGTAGGTGGAGTGTGTATAGTGTGATAACCTTTTAAGCGTTTGCACTGTTTACTAGTGTATAAAAGTTCCGGTAGAAAAGAAGCCCGTGAGTTCGTGTTTTACCGCATGAATGCGCCCGTCTGAGTCAGTGGTGGTGTATGCGTCTGTTGTGCGAGAGTCTGTGTGTACGACTGGGGGCAAGTCTGCGTGCGTTACAGTCATCTGATCTTTCTTCAGCCCTTTCCCTACGATCTAACTCTCTATTCCTGTTCAACCTTTTCCCTACGCTCTCTCTGTTCCTGTTCAGCCCTTTCTCTACGATCTCTCTGTTCCCGTTCAGCTTCGAATTTCCTCTCTAGTAACCTCATCTCCTGGTCTCTCCTAGCAGACTCCTGGTCTTTACTAACAGATTCCACCACAAAGTTGGCTAACACTACGTCCGTCAATCCCATGCTTACCCCCAAATCTCTGTATCTAACGTAGGGGTCATCCCCGCCTAGTCCTACCTAACCTTTGGCCTCCACTGGGGATAAAAAGCCGCCATACAAGGATTGTGGAAGGAAGGCGTACTCAGTGATCACCGCTCCAGCCTGACGTAACAGGGTGGTTCCAGGAGTCAACGAGTCGGCCGATGCCTCAGCCAGCTGTGACTACGATTTGCAGCCCTACGATTGCCGGCTCTGGTCAGCATTGTGCCCGGAGACGGTGTCCTGCCACTCAAGGAAAAAAAAAAAAAAAAAAAAAAAAAACGAAAGCTGAACAACTGAAAACACCCAACACGCAACACTTAAAACAATCAAATAAATGACAAACGAACAGAAGACAGAGCCGGAGGGTCCCCTGTTGCCCAGGCCTTGGCAGCAGAGTTACATGCAACAAACCCCCCCCCCCCCCCCCCCCCCCCCGTTTCGCACTGCTCGGGGCATGAGCCCTATACTCCCTAACTCCCGACCAACCGCCCCCCTAGTCACTCACTCGACACCACGACAACGAAGAAACAAAACACTAACCTCTGGGTACTAACCTAACCTAACTATCCACCAACTAATCCCCCCTAACAATTTTGATCCACCACCTAAGCCCCCTCTAACAATTTCGATCCCACCGCTGCCACCAAAATGTCACGACCCCGCTTCCGGGGCGCGAGCTATGAGTGCTACCACTCGAGACACACCCAACCCACACTAACACAAACCTAACACAAACACCAGAGGAACAATGACGACAACATTTATTACATATAACCCTAACAATAATCAACTATTCTCACTCAATCCTAACCACACACTCACACGTCACATTCACACACACGTACGTCCAAACTCCCCACCCCGAATACCCTTATTACACAATACAAAATAATAACAAATATATAATAAAACAAATATTCTAAATAAAATACAAAAGAAAACTGAGGCTGAAAAACTTGAATCACAAGCGTCAAGCGCTAACGCCAGTTAGACCAACGCCTCTGCTTCCGCGAAGAGTCCCTCACAGTACGTGACTCCTTAAGTAACACAGTATTTCAAATAGCACAATATCAAATATACGATGAACCAAATATGCTTACACAAATGAAGATCGAGAAAAATGAATATAGTTCGCAAGCTACTGAATCTCCCCAGCGGGAGCACGAACAAGTTCGAATTAAATTAGTGCTTTCGCAAACTAGACATTCACAGCACAAGGCTCCTTTAACTAACGTGTTTCAGAATAAACATTATCACGTATACAAATGGAGCAAATATCTTTAATTTAACAGGTCAGCTCGACGCTCTTGCTTCCGCGATAAGGCCTTCCGTAACACAGGCTGCCTTTAAATAATACAATCTCTCAAAAACTTTCCATCACTGTGACAAAGCTCCTCTCACACTATTTTTACTACGAGGAGATGAAATAAATCTCACAACGTTCTTTACGAGATTATGAACAAACAAAACTTTACTTAAATAGGGTTAGAAATAATTAACTGGGACGACCCGACCTGACTAAACACGGGGCGTGCCGCGACACTCGCAACAGCACCCAGGTACAGCGTCGTAGCCACCCAAGGCGGAGTGACACAGCCAGCCTCCACTCTCAGTACCACAGCACGGTGGCAGACTTAGCCGATTAGTTCTTTAAGTTTTAGACCGTTGGATTTGGACCATTGGATTAGGATGCACTAAAACACAGGTGCAAAAATACACATAAATAACTAACAAAAGAAACAGGATAATCACATCACCCTTCCCGCAACTTTAATTGCCGTCTTTTATATTCCCTTCACCTCTCTCCCGCAACAATAAATTCAACCTCAACAAAATACATATTTACACGTCACCACATGACTCACTTCCGATATTTACACCCTGACCCTAAATAGTGAGATGGCCTTAGTCGCCTGCTCGGCGTAACTAATCCGTCACTAAATACTATCAAATACGCTAAATGGCGCTTACTTCTACACTGACTCTTACACTTGCCCCGGCCTAGTACACACTAACCAAAATAATAATAATAACAGAACAAGCACACACAAACACCCCCCCCCCCCCCCCCCCAAGCAAATGGCCACTAAAGAATTGTTGCGTGTACTTGCTGCCATCCGTGAAGACGCCCGGGCTAGGACGAAGACAAACAAGGACAAGACAAGCCAGGGGTAAGGTCGTCGCAGCTCCTCTTCTCTTCTCGGGACACCGGCTCCGGGACGACCAAAACCGTATCGCAGGGCCGATACCGCAAAAGAACGACATAGCTGCTTGCGACCTTCAGCAAATGACGAACCACGCCTGAAATACCACCCTAGGAGACTGCTGGAAAAACGACTGACTCGTTCGCAGTTAGAAAAGCAACTACTAACAATTTCCCGGATAACGTTAGGTTAGCAAAAAAACAAAAAAAAAAAAAAAAAAACCGCTCAGTAAATTGAGCAGTGAAAATTCACGTGAAACAATAACCACCCGATCGCGCAGACCAGGCGATCACGCGTGTCACGCCGTCCACCAAATTCTCGCACGGCAGCAAATACTCGTGTACAGGCCAAATACTACACATTTACTCTATTGTTACCCGGTAACTAACTCAGTAATCCGGCCGCTGTCACCCCTCTAAATTGATTTACCTCGGCCTACAAAATTAGACGAAAAAAACCCGTGTGAAGTCGTGACACTCATACTCCCTACTATAGCCGGGTTCACGGCCGCAGTGCAAACTCCGCGAGTCTGCCGGGAGACTAACTGCATAGAGCGTATACAGGTCACGGTATACATTTAAATTGGGAAGTTGAGGCAGTGCAAGGTCCCGTGTTTTTAAAAATAATTTTTGCCTTGTTTGAAAATTTTCAGTTGGGCTGAATGTGGGAATTTGCTGGAAATTTGTGGTTAGCTGAGAGGAGACATGTTTGGTGCTTTGATTCATACCATCCTGCGGCCTTATCCAGTGGACATTTGTGGGCCTATGTTGAGTTGCCTTTGGCGTAGTGATTTGAGGGGCACGCTGATTTCAGCTGTGCTTGGGTGTGGGGTTGGTAAGGAACCAGTTTCATAGCCAAGAAATGAGACGGGTCATGTGCTGGTTTTTTTGGTATTTTATGCATGGCAAATGTGCAGCTGGTGGGCGGTAGTGCTTTTTAGGGAATTGAACAATTAGGGGATGACTGGGATTGACTAAGGCTAAGAGACTGGACAGTACGGAAACACCACTGTGGTCCGTGGCCTGTCACACCCTATGTAGAACTGTAGCGGGCGCCGGTGGAGCGGCCGGACGGCCGCGGCAGATCCGCAGGCGTATGGCGGAGGCCGCGTGTGTCACTTTGCCCCACGCCCCTGAATCAAGTCCATTGTACTTGTAGTGTGCTCGTCTCTCGAACTTCAAATACGAGGGTGTTTTCTGCCTCAAACCACGCACTGAGATGTCGCAAAATCATCACCATTGAGGAAAACAGCTACTTTTCAAATCTGCCGCCAAAATCGGCCGCGAATCGTTTCAGTCGTGGTGCCGGCTAGCATAAGGATGCATTATCGCCGGATTGCACATGGGAAAGGGTTTATTCTTTATTCATCTTATTTTGCAGCAATCAGACGTGATTCTTTGCTCCGAAATTGCTCATTACAGGTGCAGAAACGCTCTAAACCGATCTGGTGCACATCACTGAGTCACATGCAGTGACCGGTCCGAGCCGCGACCGGCCGGTCTGGTGCGAAAATAGCAACAATGGCGTTTAGCACGACAACCCGGCGGCTGTGCCACTTTGTTTCAGTTAACACATGCTATCTGAAAAGCCCGTCGTTTTGCCTGGACATCAGTTGAACATGTACGCCGCACATCCGTGCTTTTATCATGATCCGTGCATTGCTTGTATGAGCACTACAATCTTATCACACTTGTATGAGGACTGACAGGCCTGTAATCCGTCACAATGGGTTTCTTCGTCCACTTGATTCGCTACGCGGCAATCAGTAGACAACCAGTGTGGTTATCGAGCGCCACTTTTTGGTTGGTTAGTTCGGGTTTAACGTCCACAGCACCGTGGGAGGTGATGGACGGCCCTGACGGGCGGGTTATGGGGGGACAGGGTAATCTATTGCCTATACGGAAGTTGCTACATGTTTATAAATATACTCTTTGCAGTAAACTGGAAAGTGGACTTTGGCGGTTCAAGTTTCAGGTTGGGTATATAATTATATTTAAACTTTAACTTTTAAACTTTAAGTAGATCATGTCATGACTTCCAGAGGTATAGTGGAGAAACCGTCAGGTTTGAAGCCAACTAAATAGTGTAATAAATTAGGTCCAAGTTTGTTGATCACTTTTCGTTCCTTGTGTTGTCCTGAAATATGTCTAGTTCAAAAGTTCAACACGACTACAGTGTCTAAATTTAGAGGAAGGGGCTTTCCAAAGGGTGATTCCCCTTGTTTTGTTTCCCAGGAAGTCAGTCAGGTATGTTTTCGTCGTTTGAATTTTCATTTCTTGCAAAGACAAACGCTTATCATTATTATGCATAACATTATAACTGCATATATAATACAGCAGGAACCGAAAGATACTAAAGATAGTCTTGTTTTTGGCGCAGTTGTGCTGAGATTGCTAAAATGCGTATTCTCTTTGGATGTGGAACAGCGTCCATTTTACTTTTAGTGCACGAATTTATCAATAGAAGACTGTTTTTGACCGATTAACAACAGTAAAGAAATCATAATCTTTGCAGGCATCATCGCGTCAAAAACCACTACCGACAGCCGAAGGGATCATGTTCCGTCAACACATGCAGGACACCTGTTCTAGTGTTGACCGCGTCGTTACCATAACGAAAAGCTAGTTACAGTAGTAACAAACAGTAACGCGAGTACTTGTGTAGTTTACATTATAGTAAATAATGCCTATGGTAAAGAACGTCTGGATCAAAAACATGATCAAATTATCTTGGTAAGGTTTGCTTTGCTTTTCAGTTAAATGTATGTAATGATTTTTTGTGGCCTGTTTTAAGAGAGGGGGGGGGGGGGGATTTCTTTTTGTAGTGTGCAGTAGCATCATATTATTATAATGATGACATGTCCTGAAATCAATTCCAAGCCAACGAGTCAACTAGTTTTAACTTATTGACAAATCATAGTACAAAAAACTTTAAATGAACTTATGAAGTTTACTGTAGAAATATTGTTATCAAGACCTCTAAAAGCTGTTTATTTTCATCTATAAACGTAATTTACAGTTTGCAAACAAACCTTCATACTAGCAGAAGATACATAGATCCTCACGAGTCTTTGCAAACAGTGAGGATAACAGTATGATGTCTATTGAAGCAGTGTTAGGGGTTTCATTTGGTTTGAATCGCCGAACAGAAAGTACTTACTATGAAATGAAAGTGAAACTGAAAGTAGATTTCATGGTGCATAGACATATAAAATTCCCATTTTGCAGATGTAAATATATGCTGGAAGGAGGCTACAATATTACGTTTAAATTAAGAACAATCGAAAAGTTGGTAAAAATTAAATACAATTTCAAAGTGTGTGGGGACGGTAGGTTACAGGCCCAGGAATTTCATTACATGTATTCCCACGTTTTAAACCATTCAGTGCCGAGAAAAGTGGAACACCGCTCAACTTCAAGAGGTATATAGCCCCCGCAGGTGCGGGGGCTCATGAGGATCTGTGCCTCTTGCTAACTCCACTTTGAATCCACGTTCCTTGGACAGCGAGGTTTTTGGTTTTGAATTAATGAAGACTGCGGAAACACCGTCTGGGTCAGCTGACACTGAATGGGTAAAACCAACAGGGAATTTTGTATGTCAAGACAAACTGAAAACTGAAAGCACCCATGGATATAATGCATATGATGAGTTGTGAGGATTTGTTCACGTGTGCTTTTTTAAGAATTGTCTAACTTCACTCAGTTTCTTTTATAAGTGGGTACTCTATAGCGAATTTGATCAATCAGAATTTGGTTCAGGGTCTGTGTATGTCTGCAGCTTGTGCCTTCTTGTGATAGGTAAGCATGTGAACAAGGTCGTTTTCGTTGAATTACGCTATGGATAGACTTTTATCTTCTGAGTGTTTGTAACGCTCCTAGCTATGACATTTTTGTTTACAGCATAAAAATGAGGCATCTCGCAGTGTAGTTCAAGTCATTCGAGGATGTTCATTATTCATCTTGAGAGCCCCCATGACCTACAGCAGGAGATAATAATAATTATAATAATTACGGTATTTATAATGTGCTTATCTTATTATAATTATAACTCTAAGCGCGCACTCACAACTCGCGCACGCATCCGCACGCTTTAGACAATGACTCACGTACCACAAATACATTATGACAGTCAGCTTGGGGTGGGGAGTGTGGTGATATAGTGCTAGAACTGTTGAAAGAGGTGAATTTTGAGGGTGGACTGGAAGGGGGAGAGTGAGTGTTTCCGACGGAGAGAGAGTGGGAGAGTGCTCCAGGTGGATGGACCGTAGACAGAGAAGGAGCGGGGGCCGAAAGTGCTGAGTTTGGTGCGGGGGATGTGGAGGCGGAGAGGGTCGGAGGCGGAGTGGAGGGAGCGGGAAGGAGTGTAGGGGTGAAGTAAGTTGGAGAGATAGGTAGGAGCGTGGTTGTTCAGGGATTTGTAGCAGAGAGACAGAATCTTGTATTGGATGCGTTGGGGGATGGGGAGCCAGTGAAGGAGTTTGAGCAAGGGAGTGATGTGGTCGGATTTTTTCTTTCTGAGGACGAGGCGGGCAGCATTGTTCTGGACGCACTGGAGAGTGAAAGTGGTGGAGTGAGGGAGGCCGGAAAGGAGAGAGTTGCAATAGTCGATGCGAGATAAGATGAGAGAGACAGCGAGTTTGGTTGCAGCTCAACCATGGATCAACCATGATAATTCGAGGGGAGTGCCACTTTAGCTTGGTGCCACTAGGTGTTAAGTTAATCTGGCTCTGCCCTTGGATTATCATGGTCGATCCATCTCCCGCAACTGGTACATAGTCATTAGGTGATGCCTCCAGAATTCGGGAAGAGCTGCCGTGGGGTTAGATAGGTTAATCTAACTGCCTGGCCAATGCTGAATGAATGGGTGTCAATTCAGGAAGTTGTATGAATTTTATTGGTTCATGTTAGTGAGATTTTTATGCTTGAACTGGGTCAGTGAGATAACACATCTAGAACAGAGAACAAGTTGTTGCCTGTCAGTGTTGCTACTCTCTGTGGGTTAGTCCCTTCGCTGCCAGTGGCCACAAGCTGTGTCTAGCTGATAACGGTGTAATTTGTCAGTGTAATTCGTCAGCAGAGAAGTTTCCTTTATGAAAGGAACATGTAGGCCTGGAAAATACATTATACAGGAGGCATAGATCCTCATGAACACTCACACTTGCAGGATTCGTGAGGATATAAGCCTCATGCAGTGAGGGGGGGGGGGGGGGTAGTTTTTCTTGGCAGGGAAGTGTTTACTGCAGCAGTTGTTGAACGCGTGACAACATAAAGTGTAATACGCAACCTTGACAACCCCCCCTCCCACACACACACAGCCAGAAATGAATGAAATATTGTGCTTGTACATAGTTCCAGGCCAGGAAGGGCCAGGGCAGCGCCAGACTGGCTTGGTGCCACCTCAGCATTCCACAGATTGATCCTTGGCCCACCATGCATCAGTCCTGATTATTCAGGGATGGTGCCAGAATGACTCAGCTTCTAGGTGTACAGCTATTCTGTCACCACCCTTGAACTATCAAGGTACATCTGTCTTTTCAACTGGAGTCTTCAGAAGACAACCCCCAAATTTGAGAATTTCAACCTTAAACATTTTAAAACCATCTTACATTGTTGAGGAATATTTAAAAAAATCTGCACCTGAAAGTGCTCAAGGAAACTTTGAATTAATATTTAATTTTTCACAGGAATAAAATTGATAGGAGTAGAGTTGACTATGCTTGGTACTTGACTCATGCGCATGTGATACGAGCAAAGGTGGAGTTTAACATACGGGTATTTCCCCCACTCCCGATACCAACTATGATACTGATATTCACGCACGGGACAGTGCCACACACTGCGTTTGTGAAATCATTGTAAACTCGGTGTCGGAGATCCCCAACCATCAAAGGAACACAAACAGCAAGAGATCAGGTATGGGAATTGTCCGCCTAAAGGCAAATTTCCGCCGAAATGATTTGCTCAGCCGCCGAAAAAAAAAAGTTGTCCGCCGAAAAAAAAAATTGGGGTGCAAAAAGTAACTGAGCACCGGTCATTATACACTGCGAGGCCGCATTGGTTCAAGTGATATGCCGCCCGCTAGAGTTACGCGTCACCTATTGTGGCTTCAACGCAGTCGTTACTTTACCGTGCAAGCGGGCAATACAACACTGAACGCACCGTTTTCATGCTTGGCTTACCGTCTCGCGCACTGTACGTGTGGGGAAAATGGCGGCATCACGAGTTGTTGAAAATTGAAAATGGCGGTGAGAAAGGATATCGTTCAAGACAGAGTGCTGTTTAGTGTGCACCTGATCATGATCCGGTAAGCAATCCCCCTCCCCCCCCCCCCCCGCCCCCGGTCGTTTAATTTTTTGGCCGCTGAAATGAAGGACCACGGTCACGGTACTCCCCCCCCCCCCCCCGTTTGATTTTTTGGTCGCTGGAATGAAGGACCACGCTGGAAATTTCAGACTTTTTTCACTTTTCTAATTCCCATGCCTGGAGATATAGATCCTCATGAGCCCCCGCAGTTGCGGGGGCTCATGAGGATCTATATCTCTTGTAGCTGATTGGTGTTTGTTTTTTCTCAGCGGTAAACAGTTTATTGTCACACTGTCCCATATACTGCACTGGTGACGCAGTTGTTAACGCAATACATTGTTTAGACAGCGGGTAGGGTTTTGGAGTAGGTGAATGAACCCAGTGTGGTTTATAATGGAGCAGGTGAGTCGATCGCCTTGCACTACAGTGGAGTATTACGTCTGTTACCCGGGTAGGGTATCTTGGCTTTTGAGCCACTACAGTGGAGTATTACGTCTGTTACCCGGGTAGGGTATAGGGCATGCATAATGACGCTGGTACGTTTTGCACTGAATAAGTACGAACTAGAACTATCGAGAAATGAGTGGGCGTTTAGGTGGCTTCGTGTTTATTTATACCTTATTTAAACCTTGTTTACTGTTTAAAACATACCTTATAAGCACCCTACACAACCACTACACAGCCATTGGAACTCTGACCATCTGCCATTGACTGGTAAGGAAGAGTGTTCCCTCTCGTTTCAGATCAGTTGCTCTGGCTACATCTATCTGTTTTAGGATTGGGACAGTTTGTGCCGCTATGGTCGGCCCACGTTATCTGCAACTTGCAAGAGGCATTGATTCACATGAGCCCCTGCAAATGCAGGGGATCATGAGAATCTATGCCTCTTGCTGATCGAGGTTGGGTGTAGCTGTTTCTCAGATTGAGGGCGTCGTTCAGGTTTTAGTCATAGGACTTCATATTGTTTATAGGCATACTTTGTGAATGATCGTATAACGCATGGGCATTAGCGGGCTACAGTGAAACAGAAAGTAGGCTCGGTGATTAAACTGAAGTGTCACACTCACAATCCGTGTACACGTTGTCAGACTTGCCGTTGGTGATCAGAAATTAAATGTATATTGTCTGATCCGTATTTTGGTGACTTGCAGCAAACCATGCTAATATTTTGGCAATGTGTGACTCTAGAATTAGTAGAAATGTTTATGTTTGAGGTTAGTGCAGTGAACACATACTACACTTTGAGCTCTTGTGTGCTGTGAGACCGGTCGGTGTTATCTCAGCTTTATCAAGTTAGACATGTATAGACCGTTTCATATAGTTGTGCTACTCATTGATCAACATAATATTTTGATGTGTGATATTTCTTTGTTGTCACAATGGCACATTTAACCGCTTGGCTGCCCAAAACAAAGGCCCTCACCTGGGGTCTGCCCTGGGGACATGGGTGGGGTTAACTACTTTTTAGTTCCCAGTCACCCTGGTCAGCCCCTCAGGGTGGGTTTTCCCCTCTATTCTGGGGCATGTGTTTCTGTCTACCCTTGGTCCATTCACCTGTATGTTCCTTTTTTAAACTCTCCCTCGTGTCTGCGCTGCTATAGATCTTGATATTGGATGTGTGTTGCTAAATGGTCTTAGCTTTATTTAGCGTATTAGACCGGCTGGCGACATACATTAAATATTCTGTTCATTTTTTTTTTGTTGCAAGTAGTGCGGGCACGTCCTGAGAAAGTCTTGCTGCTGTCAGGACTTTAAGCAATGTGCAGCCAACCAACCAAAACAAAGCAGTCTGACTGCAAGAAAGACAAGTCCTCATGGGGATCATGTTGATATTTGCCTCTTGTTTACAAACTCATTCTACCCCAACACCAAAATCCCCAATTGTTGCCGTTGTTCTCTGAAGACTGCATTGCAGTGCAGGACACAGATCGACCATGATAGTTCAAGAGGGATGCCAGAACAGGTTGGCGCCCATAGGCGCCAAGCTATTCTGGCATCACCCTTGAACTATCATGGTCGATCCTTATCTTGCTGTGGTGTGTCTGAGGTAGAATGAGTTTAACCACTTTGCTTTCATGTTACTTGGACAGAATGGTTTGCTGTTGGAAGATTTCAGGCCGCGTCCATTGGCAGTGACGGGATTAATTTTTTGATAAGATAGAACTTTATTGGCATTATATGTAAAAATACATGAATAAAATGTCTCGGTGCTGCGTGATATAAAAAAGGACATAAAACACATACAAATATAATTAAACTGCTCTCTCTCTCTCTCTCTCTCTCTCTCTCTCTCTCTCTCTCTCTCTCACACACACACACACACACACACACACACACACACACACACACACACACACGCTCGCGCGCGCACATGCGCGCAAAATGTATGAGTCTAATAAATAATATTGTGGTCCAAACATGAAGGCAATAAACACGATTTCACATTAAGACAAATCACACAAAACATATCACAATATAAAAACACGTTACTGGCACCACAGGTGACAAATGATGCCGCTAGCCAGCACCGGGTGTGCCATGCAGTGGGTAGGGGAAGAAGCTACATCAGCGTCTGGCAGATGCTGTAGACTTGCAACATGGGATTTGTCCTGATAATAAGGGCACATTTTCTGTCTGGGCTTATCCCACTTTAACCCTTTCAGCCCCAAGGTCCAGCTTCTCAACTTGTGGAGGTGTTGCATACCGACTATGTACCAGTTGCAGGAGATGGATTGATCATGATAATTCAAGGGTAGTGCCAGATGAGCTTGGCACCTTCAGGCGCCAAGCTCATCTGGCACTACCCTTGAATTATCATGATCAATCCATCTCCTACTGCAGGGTCCCAGGGCTAAAAGGGTTAGCCCATTTAACCCCAAGGCTGCACTTCCCAAATGTTGGCGATGTCGCCTTCTGACTATCTACCAGTAGCAGATACTGCAAGGGTGGTGCCATCACCCACCAAGCTAATCTGGCACTACCCTTGAATTCATATGGTCGATCCATCTCCTGCTGTAGTGCACTGGGGTTAAATGGTTTCAGATGGAGTACTAGGGAGCTTGGTATAGCTTTGTACCCCACCTGGGTCTGCCCTGGGGGACTTGGGTGGGGTTAACTACTTTTTAGTTCCCAGGGTGACCCTGGTTAGCCCCACAGGGTGGGTTTCCTTTCTACTCTGGGGCATGTGTTTCTGTCTACCCTTGGTCCATTCACCTGTATTTTCCTTTTCAACTCTCCCTACTGCCTGCGCTGCCTGTAGCTCTTGATATTGGATGTGTGTTGCTAAATGGTCTTAGGTTTATTTAGGCCCCATGTTGTAGGTTTCTTTAACGTATTGGACCGGCTGGCGACATACATTCAATGTTCTGTTTAGTTTTTTTTTCACAAACAGTGCAGGCACGTCCTGAGAAAGTCTTGTTGCTGTCGGGACGTTAAGCAATGTGCAATCAATCAATTGGTATAGCTTTGTAGTTGTACTGCCGCACTACTGGTGTAGTCTCTTTCTCCCTTCACTCCCACATTCCCACCCCAGCCCTGCTGCTCATAACCCGCACCCTAGCTGTCAGCCCTATTGGTGGCTGTATGTGTGAGGTGGGGGGGGGGGATTTGGTAAATCTTCCTGTCCAACATGCGGGGTTTTCCTAACTCTCATCAGATTATAGCTCCTGGTGGTGGTAATCTATGAATGTCTACGACTAATTCTTTTTCCTTATTTCCCCCCTGGCTTTCATTTGACTCACTGTGGACATTTGTTTGACAGGTTTCATAAACGGTGAAAGGACCAGCGTTCATTATTTGAGGACTGCACGCACCAGGAGGGGGGGGGGGGGGGGGGGGAGGGTGCAAATCTTCCTGACCAACATGCGGGGTTTTCCTAACTCTCATCAGATTATATCTCCTGGTGGTGGTAATCTGTGAATGACTACGACTGTAATTTTTTCCTTATTTCCCCCCTGGCTTGCATTTGACTCACTGTGGACATTTGTTTGACAGGTTTTATAAACGGTGAAAGGACCAGCATTCATTCTACAGGGAAGATATTTTGAGCTGTGCCCACACCAAGCGTGTAATCTATGTCGGGACGAGCACCAGGGAGGGACATTGGGCCTGACGAGGACCGGCCGGGTGACCAGACCTACCCTCACTCGCGCTGGCCACGCAGTCAGGTAGGGGCCCCCATCGCCAGCCCATCAGATGACACTCATCAGGCCAGTCGCAGACAGTTTGAACGCCTTCCCAATGGTGACCTTGAAGAGGACACCTCAGATCCAGATCCGCAGCCCAGAATAAACTATGGAATTCGTAGTCGACAGGGATTGGCAATCCGGAATATTCGTGATGAGCCAATAGACGCTAGTCCGGCAACTGAAGCTGAAGTGTATAATTCTGTGTTCCCTCAGGGACGACGCCCACCGGTAACAGGTGACTATTACAAATCAGAAGAAAAACGATTAGAGACATTTGTGGACTGGCCGCTTACATCAGCTGTTAGAAGAGAAGTCTTGGCGAAGAATGGCTTTATCTACACCGGCTCAACAGATAAGGTGAGCTTCACTACCTCGGTGTCTGTCACTGTGTCAGCGTACATGTATTTATTGATCAGGGGTCAGGGGTCAGGCTGGTGTTTTCCATGGAACTGTCATGGATAATGTGTATTGTGTTAGTCTCAGACTGATTGTTGTGTATTGTGTTAGTCTCAGACTGATTGTTGTGTATTGTGTTAGTCTCAGACTGATTGTTGTGTATTGTGTTAGTCTCAGACTGATTGTTGTGTATTGTGTTAGTCTCAGACTGATTGTTGTGTATTGTGTTAGTCTCAGACTGATTGTTGTGTATTGTGTTAGTCTCAGACTGATTGTTGTGTGTTGTGCAGGTGCGGTGCGTGTACTGTAATACAGTGCTGCGTCAGTGGGCGCCGGGGGATGTGGTGGAGTCGGAACACCAGCGCATCAGCCCCAATTGTCGCTTTGTCTGTGGTGAGGATGTGGGAAACATTCCTTTCAACCCATCGCTAAATGGTTTGCGCTCACAAACTGTTCAGATGCCTAGTTTTAATCATCATCCTGCTCAGCAACAACGACAACAACAGAGGGGGCTTGATATCGGTCCAGATGAAGACAGATGTGGTGCAAGGCAGTCTTCTCCCATCCCCCACCAAGCTGTCAACGGTTGGGCATCACAGCTGAATGGCCTTTTGCAGAGACCAGTAACAGCACGCGGTGGAAACATCGCTCAGCAGAGCATGGTGAACGGTGAACACCACGCTCTGTCTTCACGGCCGCGGAATCCGGCCATGGCCGCTGAGCCGGACCGTCTCCAGACATTTGAGTCGTGGCCAGCACAGATCAGGCAGAGACCGGAACAGCTGGCTGAAGCAGGACTGTACTATATTGGTGAGAACTGAAGGGTTTATCTCATTGAGCCTGACGGCCATATTTCCCAAATTTTGGAGGCGTCATCTAATGACTATGCACCAGTTGCAGGAGATGGATGGACTATGATAATTCAAGGCCAGTGCCAGATTAGCTTGGCGCCGACAGGCGCCAAGCTAATCTGGCACTACCCTTGAATTATCATGGTCGACCGATTTCCTGCTGTAGTGCATCAGGGCTGAATGGGTTACAGTTTATTGCAGGCTAATCTGGCACTACCCTTGAATTATCATGGTCGGTGGATATATGAGCCATCCAGAATGTACACCGCACATTAGAGACTGGGTTGAGCAGTATGCAGATATTTGCACAGACACGCTCCATTTTACACCAATGTTGCACAGACATGCCCCATTTTACACCAATGTTGCACAGACACGCTCCATTTTACACCAATGTTGCACAGACACGCTCCATTTTACACCAATGTTGCACAGACACGCTCCATTTTACACCAGTGTTGCACAGACACGCTCCATTTTACACCAGTGTGTTGTATATTGAATGAAGAAATGCATTATATATAACACGCATGTCTTGATGACTCTTCTGAAAGTGTACTTTGTTGAGGATTAATTAGACAAAAGCGTAATTTTTGGCAGCTTGAAAACGTGACGCAAGAACGCCTACTGAGAAAACAAGAGCAAACCTTTCAATGTGAAAACCAGCTATTTCCATGGATAGATTAGGTGTAGTACTTTATTCGGAAAGTTTGAGTGAGTTTCAAATGCTGTTTTGAAAACTAGAATGCCAAAACATGCCACAGACATTAAATAGTTTAAAATATTTTAATAATTTGAGTTTTTGTCACGCTTTGGTGTTCACCTTTTGAGAATGGTTCATATATTTACGAATGAAGCCAGCAGGTGGCATAGATCCTCACGAGCCCCTGTGTGTGTGTGTGTGTGTGTTTGGTGAGGAGGCTCATGAAAATTTGTTCCTCTTGCATGTGCGTAGTGTTTTACTGTGCACAGGACAGAAACGTGTGCTCAAGAATTTAACCATTTGATTGTCGGTAACAGTTTGTTTGTAATGATTCCTGCAGGAATCAATATGACAAGAACCGCCGAAGGGTTGATTTTAATCCTGGACAGCCAGTGGATAGAAATGATTGCTCTGGAAACCATTGCAGGTCACGGGCAGATGACCCTATCTGTCAGAGGCACATAAACGAAACTGGCAAGAGGTATGGATCCTCATGAGCCTCTGCATCTGCGGGGGCTCATGAGGATCTATGCCACTTGCATTGGCAGTTTTGGCTGTGCTCTGGGAAGCCAAGGACCTAAGTGCCTGGTCCTGTGATGTGTCTGGATCTTGATGTGATGAATAATTTAATGGTCATGTGGGTCAGTATTGACTACGAAAAAGGGAGATATTTTGTCTCAGCAGTCTTGAAAGGATGATGTGAAAGCCGACTACGGCTAGGGTTTCATATTATTCATTTTGAATGCAAGTAAAGTTGAAGTTACAGATAAAATGCTAACTGAGTGAATGGATGGAACTGAAGTGTACTGACTGTATTATGTGCAATGTTCAGGTGACAGTGACAAAGTGAAGTGTTTCCACTGTGACGCACTGCTGTACAACTGGGAGCCCAACGACGATCCTTGGGTGGAACACGCTCGCTGGTTCCCGCAGTGTCAGTACGTTAGACTGGCGAAAGGCGATCAGTTTGTCAGCGACGTGAAGGAGGGACGAGCGCACACGGCATTGTTGATGGAGACGCCGGCAGTGTTAGCGGTTCTGTCCGAGGGGCACAGCGTGGAGAAGGTGCAGACAGCCATCAAGGTCCTGAAGGAGAAGGAAGGTGTGTAGTGTGAACCACCTCACCCTCACTGCCCACACATTGTGTTTGGCAATTCTTTCTTAACCCCTATCATACTGAGGCTAAAAGCTTCAAATGTGTACACTGCCATTTGCAAGCTACATTATAATACTTACAGATAAGGATATAGACCAATGGCTTTAGTTCAAGGGTGGTGCCAGAATAGCTTGGCGCCTAGAGGCGCCAAGCTATTCTGGCACTACCCTTGAACTATTTTAGTCAAACTTATTTCACACACTGGTGCATTCCGAGTGATAAGGGGTAATACACTACCAAAGAGTCTCAACAGTCAGAGGAGGGATATTGATAATATACGGCTACAATGTGATCTCAGCAAGAGACATAGATCCTCATGAGCCCCCGCAACTGCGGGGGCTCATGAGGATCTATGCCTCTTGCAGTCAGATTGTGTTCCATTTTGTCAGCAGTGCAGAGGACTTGACTCATTGGAGACGTGCCGCCTCCGGATACGTGGCATAAGCCGGGTGTACATATGGAGCAGGCATAAGCCGCGTATCCGGAGACGGCACGTCTCCAATGAATTAAAGCTCAGTCTCTATTATCTGATCAGTATGTATTGGCTGATTTCCCCTGTCCACCTGTATTATCTGATCAGTATGTATTGGCTGATTTCCCCTGTCCACCTGTATTATCTGATCAGTACATAATGGCTGATTTCCCCCCGTCCACCTGTATTATCTGTTCAGTATATATTGGCTGATCCGTCCACCTATATTATCTGATCAGTACATATTGGCTGATTTCCCCCCGTCCACCTGTATTATCTGATCAATATATATTGGTTGATTTCCACCCGTCCACCTGTATTATCTGATCAGTATATATTGGCTGATTTCCCCCCGTCCACCTGTATTATCTGATCAGTATATATTGGCTGATTTCCACCCGTCCACCTGTATTATCTGATCAGTATATATTGGCTGATTTCCCTCCCGTCCACCTGTATTATCTGATCAGTATATATTGGCTGATTTACTCCGTCCACCTGTAAGAGGTGTAGACTCTCACGCTGCAGCCTGAGTGAGTGGTGACAGTCGGTGCCTCTTGCTGTATGTCCCCATTAAATTACACACCTCTTGCCGGCAAGGACTGGCACCATTTACTTGCTCATCGGCAGTTGACCCATTTCACCTCAAATCTGCATTTCATACAGATTTTGGAGGTGTCGCCCAACGAGTATGTACCATTTGCAGGAGATGGATCAGCTGTGATAATTCACGGGTAGCGCCAGATTAGCTTGGCGCCTGAAGGCGCCAAGCTAATCTGGCACTACCTTTGAATTATCATAGTCATTCCATCCCCTGCATTAGGGTTATCGGGGCTGAATGGATTAACACAGGAGCTGAATAACTTTGTCACTGTACAGGTGGACTTGAGTGGGTGAAAAGTCTTCATGTGTGGATCAAGATTATGTCGATTTGTTCATGCTCTGAACATCCGACCATTAAAACTGACCTTTTGTCACGCTGGCGCAGTCACACAGCATTGCGTGTTGGTTACGCAGTTGCTGGCATTATGCGCAGCTGTGCACAGCTTGGCAAATGGTGTTGACGTTTGTCATGTAACCTTGCTCATTGTCCACAGGCGCTGGTGTGTTGGTGACGGCTCGCAAGCTGCTGGAAACTGTGCTGGACCTGGACAGACAACCAACACCGCTCGGTCACTCGCATTCAGACAGCGCAATGGCATCTGCAGGTGTGTAAATCATCCCCTTATGCCCTTGTGCATGCAGCCACCAGGACACGTATTGTAAACAGACGACAAACACAGGAAATTGTGTGATAGTCGCGATTTGAAGCTTGCAGCCTGTTTTTGATCTGCGTCTGCAGGGGTGTGTGAAAATTTATGTCTCTTTTGTATCACGGGTCCTAGTTAGTTTAGGCACAGGTTTACACTGTCGCCCATGTCGTGGATTGCAAACGGAAATACTAGTAACAACAGCTACAAGCTGCGTGCCTCTGTTATCAACTGTACCATCCAGTTTTGTTGAGAACATTTTTTTGTGTGTAACCCTTTTCACCCCAGGACCCTGCAGCAGGAGATGGATTGACCATGATAATTCAAGGGTAGTGGCAGATGAGCTTCGCGCCTTCAGGCGCCAAGCTCATCTGGCACTACCCTTGAATTATCATGACCAATCCATCCTCCTACAACTGGTACATAGTCGTTAGGCAACACCTCCAACATTTGAGAAACTGGACCTTGAGGTTAGGAGGGTTAATACTGGTAGCTACACCTTAGTTGCAGGGGATTGGTTGACCATTTCACTTCAGCTTTAAGAGCACCGCCTTGTTTGCTTTGGTAAGGTGGTCAGTGGTCTGGTAGTTCCGAGGATAGTGCCTCATTAGCACGATACATTTCCAGAGAAGGACATGAGAGATGGATCATTATGATACTAAGGGTAGTAACGGAATATCGTGACACCTGAAGGTGCCAAGCAACTCAGGCATTACCCTTCAACTATCATGATAAGCTCATCTGTGGCCATCATTTGTCAAGCGTGAATAAGAAAACAGATTTTGTCATCAGCCAGTATACTCCCGGTGCCAGATGAGCTTGGTACATGGACCTGATGCTGTCAGTGTAGTCAGGCACTATCCTCCAAGTATCATGGTCAGCTTACCTCTAACTGGACAAGTGTGACTGATACAACATTATCATCATACAACACTATCATCAAACAACATTATCATCAACGACATATCATCATACAACATTACCAACAATATTATCATCAACAACATTATCATCATACAACATTATCATCAACAACATTATCATTATACACCATTAACATCAACAACATTATCATCACACAACATTATCATCAACAACATTATCATCATACATTATCATCAACAACATTATCATCATACAACATTATCATCAACAGATGTGGAGGAGCTGCAGCGTGAAAACGAGAGCCTGCGTGAAAAGCAGCAGTGTAAGATCTGCATGGAGCGTGACGTGGAGGTCATCTTCTACCCCTGCAAGCACTTTGTGTGCTGCGCTGTGTGCGGGTCTGCCGTCACCTCCTGCCCCATCTGTAGAGACCCCATCCAGAGTCGGGATAAAGTCTACATGGCGTGAACATTCAACACCGGTATTTCTAATGGTACCCCTATAAGCGGATTGTGTGCTGTGCAGTTTGAAGGCTCCAGTTACAACCTGTCCCGTTAACACATTCTGCCCCAGGACCAAAATCCCCAAATTTGGAAGTTGCCCTCTGAAGGACTGTAGAGACAGATCGAGCGTGATAGTTCAAGGGTTGTGCCAGAATAGCTTTGCGCCTATGGGCGCCAAGCTACTCTGGCACCACCCTTGAACTATCACGCTCGATCCATGTTTTGCTGTGATATATCAGGGCAGAATGAGTTAACAGAAAACCAGAGCCAAGTCATCATGGCAGATGAGCATCTTGTAGCACTGTTTTCTTTGTGTGTAGAAACATATCACGCAGTAGGCACGGTGCATTGTGTAACTGTATTGCAGGATCATTTTGGATTCCTGATAATGCTAGGGATAGCACTTTATAAAGGTGTCTTGCAGTTTGCTAAGTGTAGTCAGCAGAAGTAATGAGCTACATTGATTTGAGATGTTAATCTGTTACATACAGTTTCATGTTGCTGTATAACTGTGATACACTTGTAGCCATGTTTCATCTGGACTACAGGAATGTCTGCTCCTTTTGTGGACCACTAGAAATTTTTTTGTTTATAACATACATGTACTTTATTTTGGATTATGATATAAAACATGTTTTGCTTGTATATTTTATCTTTATGTATATATATGACTGCTTAGATAATTTATTACAAATTATAGGACGAATCATGTTTACTTGTGCGTTCACACACACACACACACACGAACACACACACAGAAACACGAACACCTTTTGCCAAACTGACCAATTTGTACAGAAATATAGACAAATATTTGTGTTTAAGAACAGCACTCTGTGGAGCATTTCAATAGGTGCTGGCATCACATGCATGGACGCACAGTGATATAAATATATTTGTTTTCATCCCTACATCACACGACCAATCCCTTTAGCGCAAACTACCACATGACCGCACTAGAAAAACCCTTGTAGCGACAAATGGCGGACTTCTTGTAGCCCTCTTTGTGATGCATCTTGAATGTGAGTTTTGTTCTATAAAAGATCACCAAAACATTCTACAGAAAAAAGTTTCTTAGTGTTGTTCGAAACAACAAGCACACTACTGGAGAAGGCAACATCATGAAGGATTTTAAAGTACGTCGCTAGTCTATTAAGTGTAAATGAATATTCCTTTTACATCAGTCATGTTAGTCTGGCGTGATCCAGGTGGGAAGATTTTTTCTTGATTTCTGTTACAAAAGTTGTGGAGGAATGAAAACAAATACGTTATTGATAGCAAGGGCTTGCTGCACAGTCCCTTGTAGGCCTTCGGGAGGTCAAAGGATCCATTGTACCCTTCAGGTCTTTGGGTTACAATGGTTCCTTTGGCCTCCCGAAGGCCTACAATGGTCCGTGTAGCAAACCCCTGTGACCAATAACTTATGGTACCCACTCCATCAAGTGTGTCCTTCTTTGACACATGTATTGATATATTGTATAACAAGCAAATGAATACTGGTGAGCTTGCTTGATAGACTCTCCTTCCCACAATCTGCGGGGTTAAGTGGGTTATGTAGAAACTTTCATCCCCCACGAGAATTTTTTTTTTCTTACATGTACTTTATTTTGGATTATGATATAAAACATGTTTTGCTTGTATATTTTTTCTTTGTACATATGACTGCTTCTCAGATAATTTATTACAAATTACAGGATGAATCATGTTTACTTGTGCGTTCACACACACACAAACACACCAATACAAGATTCTGTCTCTCTGCTACAAATCCCTTAACAAGTACGCTCCTGCCTATCTCTCCAACTTACTTCACCCCTACACTCCTTCCCACTCCCTCCGCTCTGCCTTCGACCCTCTCCGCCTCCACATCCCCCTCACCAAACTGCACTTTTGGCCCCCACTCCTTCTCCGTCTACGGTCCATCCATCTAGATTACTCTCACACTCTCTCTCCATCAGAAACACTCTCACTCCTCCTTCCAGTCCGCCCTCAAAACTCACCTCTTTCAACAGTTCTAGCACTATAACACCACCACACTCCCCATCCTAAGCTGACTGTCGTAATGTATTTGTGGTACGTGAGTCGTCAAAAGCGTGCGCGAGTTGTGAGTGCGCGCTTAGAGTTATAATTATTATAATATAAGCACATTATAAATACCGTAATTATTATTAACTTGATGTAATGATTTGTCGCTAAACCTTGTCTTTTGTACCACATCTCTTGCACTCTTGTCATGGTGACATTAAAACCGCAACGTGTGATAGTGGAGGGATCGACTTCACAATACTTCGCATGATTACAATAGACTTGTCTTATATGAATATTGAAACTTGCCAAGTGCAAAATCCACCCTGCACGACAGTCATGATCAGAATTGACAACTCACAATCCCATTGCATCAGCCAGATGATCTTTACATGTGTATTTCAAATGAAAAAAATGTTTGGACAGGCGTATGAGAGGCCATTAAATTTTCTGTGTGTACAGAAATCTACCCTGGCCGGGGAATGTATCGTGCTTTGGAATATTTATGCTCTGTCAATCATGTTGGGTCAATGAAAGATGCATAGATCCTCATGAGCCCCCGCAGTCGCGGGGGCTCATGAGGATCTATGCCTCTTTCAGTAAATCTACTGGGATCATTCACTGTATGCTGGTCTGTGATGCTGGACCTGGCTTGCAGTCGTAAGGTTCGTGATGAGAGACCAGCTTACCTGTAGAGAAATGAATCCCCAGCGTGTTCCTGATGCCAGCCCGGAGGAGTTTACAGGATCGGCCGTGATTTTCACTTGCCTGACAGTAATCTGCCGATATCACACATCACCAGGGGACCCAGTGTTGTGTGTGTGGTTATATGTGAAGTTTGCTATAAAGCAAGTCATTTACATAGAAAGAGCGCTGTCCGCACCACTGAACAAGTGTTACCATACGAGACTTTTGTTATATCAAACCTCGTTATGACTGAGCAAGGTAGATTATCTGGGGTGATGAAAGCTTACCTGTTGTAGCTCGTAGTTACATGTATCATATTGTGAACATTTTTTTTTTTTTTGGGGGGGGGGGGGGGGGGGGGGGGATGCAGTATTTATTCTAGGCTTTTGCGATGAATTACATAGTCAGCTGGTTCACTTGACATCAGTTATTACTTGAAATGTAACATCATTTACAGATCATTTGCCACCATGTCTGCGTGGAGTTTTTAATGTAACATTGTTTACCTCTATGTCCGTGCGGAGTTTTTAACAATTTTGCTGTCCTTAGGGCTTTTTGTCAAGGTGATTCCTGCAGGACAAAAAATGCTATGGTCAGCCAGCGACGGGATTCACTGTGACAGAAAACGCGGTGGACAGCTGGATCATTACTCTGTATCATTCGGAATACACCAGTGTGGGAAATAGATTTGACTAAAATAGTTCAAGTGTAGTGCCAAAATAGCTTGGCGCCTCTAGGCACCAAGCTATTCTGGCACCACCCTTGAACTAAAGCCATTGGTCTATATCCTTATCTGTAAGTACTATAATGTAGCTTGCATATGGCAGTGTACACATGTAAAGCTTTTAGCCTCGGTATGATAGGGGTTAGAGTTGCTGGACGTGTGTACATGTTGGTTGTGTACATTTGACACCAGGCAGACTCCCCTCCCGCAAAACACTGTTTACCTTGGTATGTGTGTTTTGATAATTACAGTGCCCAGTTGAAAGGGGTCTGTACAGATTTGGTTTGTGTGGAAATCTGTTATATACAGCAAGGATTGTTTTTATAGAATTAAAGATTTTTGTTTTCATTCATACATCACACGACCAGTCACTTTAACGCAAACCGTACCATGTGACTTCGCTACAAAAACCCTTGTAGCGACTAATGGAGGACTTTTTGTAGCCCTCTTTCAGACACGTCTTGGATGCCAGTTTTGTTCTATAAAAGACTGCCAAAACATTCAAAAGTACAATGTTACTAGTGTTGTTCGAAACAGCAGGCACACTACTGAAGTTGTTTGTAGCACACATCTGCAGCAATAGTGGGTAGCAGACCACTAACAAAAGAATCTTTGCGGAATCAAAAGCACATTAACATCCTATGCGACTATTTTATTGACGGATTTTACAATTTTATAGGCAAACAGTCGCTCACCTCTTTCACTGCATTACTCTGACAATTTGTAGACAACGCTGCTGGTCATGCAGACAGCAACGTCATGAAAGCTATTAAATTACATCATAAGTCTATTATGTATACATGTAAATTCTTTTGACGTCAGTCATGTCTGGTGTGATTCAAGTCGGAAGAATTCAGCTTGATTTCTTCTGCGAAAAAGTGGAGGCATAAAAACAAATATGTTATTGGTAGCAGGGGCTTGCTGCACGGACCCTTGTAGGCCTTCAGGAGGTCAAAGGAACCATTGTACCCCTCACCTCAGGCCTTCAGGGTACAATGTTTCCTTTGACCTTCCAAAGGCCTACAGGGGTCCGTGCAGCAAACCACTGCAATCAATAATTTATGATGCATCACACTGCAAAATTTAGATTTTTTTTTAAAGCTTACCATTACCATTTTGATATTTAATTTGAACATAATTGTATGTGACCGTCATATTCAGTTAAGAGTTCGAATTGGCAGTTTTAATTTGACAAAAGTAATGTTGATTATGTGTGTTTAATGTTTTTCAAACATTTTTCCCCGTCTCACCTCGTACGGTATATTAAGACAGAACGTTTATGTGTTTTTATAAATGTATGTGCATAATTATGCTTCTGGATATCCGAGTCCCATTTAAGCCATTCACCATTAAGATAGCTCAGCAGGAGATGGATCAGCCATCATTGCTGAAGGGTAGTGCCAGATTAGCTGGGCAAATCCCACAGCTGGTACAGTTTCTTATGGACACCTCTCGTAGTTGTGCAAGTCGTTACCCATCATCATTCGGAATACACCAGTGTGTGAAATAAGTTTGATTAAAATAGTTCAAGGGTAGCGCTAGGATAGCTTGGCGCCTAGAGGCGCCAAGCTATCCTGGCACCACCCTTGAACTAAAGCCATTGGTCTATATCTTTATCTGTAAGTACTATAATGTAGCGATGGCAGTGTACACATTTGAAGCTTTTGGCCTCGGGATGATAAGGGTTAACATGTACACTGACAAGTGACATTTTTTGAATCGCCAGAAACACTAAAGTATTTCTGCCGATTCCAAAAATGTCATTTCCTTTGCTGATCAGTATACATGTAGGTGTAATGTCATTTCCTTTGCTGATCACTATACATGTAGGTGCAGTTGTGAAGGTGTTAAAGCTCTGTTTGAGCCAAAGACGTGTGGAACTTTTAACTCTTTGGCCGTCAGTAGTACCTTTTGTTGTTGATGCCTGCAGGAATCCCATTGACAAGAAGTGCTACCGACGGCCCGAGGATCGGATGTTACTGTGATGATAGAACCAAGACGAGATTAGTTCTGTCTGGATAATCTGATTTGACACCAGAAACGTGTTTACCCGAGATGGATTGACCGTGATAGTTGAAAGGTAGTGCCTTGATTAGTTACGACAGTTGAAAGGTAGTGCCAGATTTGTGTGTCGCACTTCCAGCCACCAAGTTAACTCTTTCCAGATGTGTGGCACGTAGCCGCATATCCGTACGTCTCACATCTGGAAGGAGTTAATGCAGCACTACCCATAAACTGTCATGGCAGATTCATCTCCAAGAGCTGTCACGGTCCTTATAGACATAGTCCATATACATGTATTTAGATGTTTATCTCTTGTCCGTTGTATCATTTTGTAACATAGAACCTGTTTTCAGCAGCAAAACAGTTTTGGGCAAGATAAAATTGTGTTGTTTTTTTTTAAAAAACAAGCGCCCTCCTTAAAGAGAATGATTGTACATGATTGTACATTGCTTAACGTCCCGACAGCAACAAGGCTTTCTCAGGACGTGCCTGCACTGCTTGTGAAAAAAACTAAACAGAACATTGAATGTATGTCGCCAGCCGGTCAAATACGTTAAATAAACCTAACACATGGGACCTAAATAAAGCTAAGACCATTTAGCAACACACATCCAATATCAAGAGCTACAGGCAGTGCAGACAGTAGGGAGAGTTTTAAAAAGGCAAATACAGGTGAATGGACAAAGGGTAGACAGAAACTCATGCCAAGTCTGGAGCAGCAAAAAGTGTCATGTCATTAACTCATTCAAGGCCAGCTGCATCCGTATGCACAGCAAAACCTGCGCATCCGGATGCGGCTGGCCTCGAATGAGTTAAAGAGCATGATGTAGGTGAATACAGCCACCCTCAATACTAGTGTTTAACCCTTTTAGCCCCAAGGTCCCATTTGTCCAATTTTGGAGGTGTAATGACTGTACCAGTTGCAGGAGATGGATTGACCATGATAATTCAAGGGTGGTGCCAGATGAGCTTGGCGCCTAAAGGTGCCAAGCTCATCTGGCACTACCCTTGAATTATCATGGTCAATCCACCTCCTGCTGCAGTGTCCTGGAGCTAAATGGGTTAAGGTGGTCGCTGAAAGCAGGTTTTGCTGTATTCACTGCTATGTACATTAGTGTGTGTCTGCTGCAGTATTTAGTTTCATCTTTGTTGTTGTTGTGGTTGTTGCAGCTGTTGGTCCCCCCTGTCAAGTGACAGGACAACCTCCGTATCGCACAAACCGCTATGTCCTGAAATCGGTTATAACGGCAACGGGTCTCTGGCCCCCAAGTAATTAGGATGGGAGTTCAGACTTCTCAGCCTTAGCTGGCCCAGTACTGGCCAATGAAAGCTATCACTGGCACGAGAACCTTTTAATTAGGATGGCGAGTTCAGACTTCTCAGCCTTAGCTGGCCCAGTACTGGTTAATGAAAGCTATCGCTGGCACGAGAACCTTTTGCTCCCTGGGTGCCTTTTCTTCCCAAGCCTGTGGAAGCCTGTATAAATTCAGCTGTACATGAACGTCAATGCTTGACCCTTTGGGCGTCGGTAGTGGTTTTAGTCGTGCCGATTCCTGCAGGATGTCAGATGTTGTTATTCCTGCAGGAATCATCAGGACTAAAACCGCTACTGACACCCAAAGGCTTAGCAATTTAGCACCAATGCACTATGAGGTGGATTGACCATGATGATTCAAGGGTAGTGTCTGGTTATCTTGGCACCAGACTACACTTGAATGTCATGGTCGGTCCAGCGCCTAGAACTGGTACATAGTTGTGAAGTGACCCCTCTGAGATTTGGGAAATGCAGCCTTGGGTCTAAATGCGGCACTACACCCTAGCTGTCAGGTATTGTGATATACTAATGTTGACCTGTACATGTATGTGTCGCCCGTGACATTGTTCAGCTTCTTTCTTCCCGAATAAAGACCATTTATTCAATGTGTACATGTTATTTTTACTGCAGAAGTTTACAGTGACATACAAGCAAGTGCATATGTAAGATGTATACAGTGACTGTTATGGTGAAGTTTACAGCGATGTACAAGTGCACGATGCATACAGTGACTCTTATGGTGTGCATATGTAGTTCACAAAGTTTAATCTTTATTATTCTGACAGAAACAAGAGTGGCCCCTTATAACTGCTTTGTGATTTTGGACCTAACGGAGTTAAAATGTGACAATTTACAGAACAGCACATATTTCAGACATTTAAGACCTCTCCAAATATTCTTTTGCACACATACTCTCTCCACGTATTCTTTTGCACGCATACTTTCTCCACATATTCTTTTGCACACGTGCAAATATACTCATGGGTGACCATGCAAAAACTTTAACCCATTCAGCCCTGACGCACTACAGCAGGAGATGCGTCGACCATGATAATTCAAGGGTAGTGCCAGATGAGCTTGGCGCCGAGAGGCGCCAAGCTAATCTGGTACTGCCCTTGAATTATGGTCGATCCATCTCCTGCAACAGGTGCATAGTCGTTAGCTGACGCCTCCAAAATTTGGGAGATACGTGGGTCGGGCTGACTGAGTTAATGACTGCAAATAATCCACAGACTATGTCCCACAATCCACAGCCAGCAAGAGATAGGAATTCTCATGAGCCAATGTGGATGCACCAGTACAGTACTGCAGATGCAGAATTCATGAGAACTGATGCCTCTTGCAGATGGAACAGGCGGGCCGAAGGACTGTTTATCTGAACCATACAGCTGAAATTTTGCTTTCTGGGATTTTCTACAAGGACTGAAGACTGTGGCCCATACTTTCATGTCAATCTGTAACACTTACACACACAAATAGCACTGTGAGTTTTGACAGCCAAGAACAGCAAACATGAAGATATGCACACAACAGTCCACAGACCCCATTCACACACCTTCCACACACCGTTCACACAGCACCCTGCAGGTCTGGCCCAAAGCGAGCGGAATTCTCAGTCCACATGGGAATTTTTCCAAAACCGCCGAGTCTGCAGTGGGCTCAGATGGCCCTGAAATAAAATACAAACGGAAAGTTGAAATATGAATTACCTGCAGTAATCGTTGAAGCAAGTTTCCTGCTTCTGTGCTACGTTAACATTATCTCATCTGATGCACAAACTGTAGCAGTCCTTTTAAGTCCATTAACCCCTTCCCTGCCACTGTAAGTGCATTTCTTTCTTCTGAAATCTTGGTTCATTCAACGACAAAAAGCCGACACCGTCCCAAAAACGTGGATATAAATTGGTTTCAGCAAGCAAGAGGCATAGATCCTCATGAGCCCCTGCAGTCACACTAACTGACCGCAGTCGTGGGGGCTCATGAGGATCTATGCCTTTTGCAGTTGGATCGTGTTCACGTTTTCTCAGAAGTGAAGGGGTTAAACTTTGGGCTGTTGGAAGCGCTTTTCATCCTGCAGGAATTATCGTGACAAAAAGCGCTATTGACGGCCAAAGGGTTAGCGCTCAATCGGATCACAGGCATCGGATTGCACAATTTGCACAGATGATGGGTGTAGGACATATTTTATGTCTATAGCTTACAGGTCCTTCCTGTTACTTTGAGATAGCAGATGGTGCCTGACAAACTATGTCTATAGCTTACAGGTCCTTCCTGTTACCTTGAGATAGCAGATGGTGCCTGACAAACTATGTCTATAGCTTACAGGTCCTTCCTGTTACCTTAAGATAGCAGATGGTGCCTGACAAACTATGTCTATAGCTTACAGGTCCTTCCTGTTACCTTGAGATAGTAGATGGTGCCTGACAAACTATCACAGTGTTACGCCATAATGACCCACATATTGATGAAGTTCTACAAAAGAGATCCGTTAGCAAATAAAATTAACTGTTAAAAATAAGTACTGGGCTGTAAACATGTGAAAAGTTAAGTACTGGGCTGTAAACATGTGTAAACTTATGTGCTGGGCTGTAAACATGTGTAATCTTAAGTACTGGGCTGTAAACGTGTGTAAACATAAATACTGGGCTGTAAACATGTGTAAACATAAGTACTGGGCTGTAAATGTGTGTAAACATAAGTACTGGGCTGTAAATGTGTGTAAACATAAGAACTGGGCTGTAAGCATGTGAAAACATAAGTACTGGGCTGCAAACGTGTGTAAACATAAGTACTGGGCTGTAAACATGTTTAAACATAAATACTGGGCTGTAAACATGTGTAAACATAAGTACTGTCTGTACATGTGTGTAAACATAAGTACTGGGCTGTAAACGTGTAATTCCCCACCCGGGTCTGCCCTGGGGGACTTGGGTGGGGTTAGGTATTTTTTAGTTCCCAGGGTCACCCTGGTCAGCCCCACAGGGTGGGTTTTTCTCTCTATTCTGGGGCATGTGTTTCTGTCTACCCTTTGTCCATTCACCTGTATTTGCCTTTTTAAAACTCTCCCTACTGTCTGCACTGCCTGTAGCTCTTGATATTGGATATGTGTTGCTAAATGGTCTTGGCTTTATTTAGGCCCCATGTGTTAGGTTTATTTAATGTATTTGACCGGCTGGCGACATACATTCAATGTTCTGTTTATTTTTTTTTTTCACAAGCAGTGCAGGCACGTCCTGAGAAAGCCTTGTTGCTGTCGGGACGTTAAGCAATGTACAATCAATCAGTATGTAAACGTGTAAACATAGTACTGGGCTGTAAACGTGTGTAAACATAGTCCTGGGCTGTAAATGTGTGTAAACAAAAGTAATGGGCTGTAAACGTGTGTAAAAATAAGTACTGGGCTGCAAACGTGTGTAAACATAAGTACTGGACTGTAAACGTGTGTAAACATAAGTACTGGGCTGTAAACGTGTGTAAAAATAAGTACTGGGCTGTACACGTGTGTAAACATAAGTACTGGGCTGTAAATGTGTGTAAACATAAGTACTGGGCTGTAAATGTGTGTAAACATAAGTACTGGGCGGCACACATGTGTAAACATAAGTACTGGGCTGTACACGTGTGTAAACATAAGTAATGGGCTGTAAACGTGTGTAAAAATAAATACTGGGCTGTAAACGTGTGTAAACATAAGTACTGGGCTGTAAATGTGTGTAAACATAAGTACTGGGCTGCAAACATGTGTAAACATAAGTACTGGGCTGTACACGTGTGTAAACATAAGTACTGGGCTGTAAACGTGTGTAAACATAAGTACTGGGCTGTAAATGTGTGTAAACATAAGTACTGGGCTGTACACGTGTGTAAACATAAGTACTGGGTTGTACTGGTGTGTAAACATAAGTACTGGGCTGTACATGTGTGTAAACATAAGTACTGGGCTGTACATGTGTGTAAACATAAGTACTGGGCTGTAAACGTGTGTAAACATAAGTACTGGGCTGTACACGTGTGTAAACATAAGTACTGGGCTGTACACGTGTGTAAACATAAGTACTGGGCTGTACACGTGTGTAAACATAAGTACTGGGTTGTACTGGAGTGTAACATGTACTCTTAACCCATTTAGCCCTGGGACCCTGCAGCTCATCTGGCACTACCCTTGAATTATCATGATCAATCCATCTCCTACAACTGGTACATAGTTGTTGGGCAACACCTTCCAAAATTTGAGAAATAGGACCTTGGGGCTAGAAGGGTTAACCCAACACCAAATGAGATAATGAAATACCAGACCCTTCCTTCTTCCTCATGCATATGAGGGGCATTCCAACAGATGATACAGGAATTAACCCCCTAACTGTTTTGTCTAGAGCAACGCTACCCAGCTGCAAGAGACATAAACCCTCATGAGCCCGCAGTTGCTTGACATCGAATGGCGCAGTTGCTTGACATCGAATGGCGCAGTTGCTTGACATCGAATGGCGCAGTTGCTTGACATCGAATGGCGCAGTTGCTTGACATCGAATGGCGCAGTTGCTTGACATCGAATGGCGCAGTTGCTTGACATCGAATGGCGCAGTTGCTTGACATCGAATGGCGCAGTTGCTTGACATCGAATGGCGCAGTTGCTTGACATCGAATGGCGCAGTTGCTTGACATCGAATGGCGCAGTTGCTTGACATCGAATGGCGCAGTTGCTTGACATCGAATGGCGCAGTTGCTTGACATCGAATGGCGCAGTTGCTTGACATCGAATGGCGCAGTTGCTTGACATCGAATGGCGCAGTTGCTTGACATCGAATGGCGCAGTTGCTTGACATCGAATGGCGCAGTTGCTTGACATCGAATGGCGCAGTTGCTTGACATCGAATGGCGCAGTTGCTTGACATCGAATGGCGCAGTTGCTTGACATCGAATGGCGCAGTTGCTTGACATCGAATGGCGCAGTTGCTTGACATCGAATGGCGCAGTTGCTTGACATCGAATGGCGCAGTTGCTTGACATCGAATGGCGCAGTTGCTTGACATCGAATGGCGCAGTTGCTTGACATCGAATGGCGCAGTTGCTTGACATCGAATGGCGCAGTTGCTTGACATCGAATGGCGCAGTTGCTTGACATCGAATGGCGCAGTTGCTTGACATCGAATGGCGCAGTTGCTTGACATCGAATGGCGCAGTTGCAGGGGCTCCTTCCGTCTTTTGCTAGTCCTGAATGTTGGTGAGTGTGCAGTGTTTTGAGACGCACAATTCGTGACCAGTGGAAGTGAAGGGGTAAAAACATTGTGAAATCCTTTCTGTGTAGGTGCGACGTCAGGCATTCAAATAAATGAGGAAGTCTAACAACTTGGGATTGTGAGGTTTTAAAATAGTTAATAAAGGGGGGGGGGGGGGGGGACTTAAACATGACTGTTTCCATTTTGTGACAGAAGCCTGTATCCTCTTTGCATGCACATGCTGTATAACAGACAAAAAGAGGTCACTAGAAGTGTCCACCGTCCATCCACCAAAGATATGTTCTTTCTTTCTTTCCCACACCATGTCAGTGATCCATCACCAAGGGTGTCTGAGGAAGTTATATGGTGATAGAAGCGACATGCTCACGTCTGTACACATGTGTGTCTGCTCTTGACAAGTGATCGATTATGATGCGTAATTGTCTTGGTAGCCATATGTGTTTCTGTTGCCACTGACCTGATTGCTGGAGTATCGCCGCTCAATCACCTGTACACACAGAAAACGCAAAACTTAAACACATTACAACAATCATACACGTGTGAAAGGGCACCGCAAAATATATCGGAAAAGAAACAAAAAAGTAAAGTAATCAGATCCACGTTTCAATTGGAATGTGCTGCTGTTTTCTGAAACCTTCTGAAAGCTACTGACCAGATCTTTCAGTGGATAATCATTCAGAATACACCAGTGTGAGAAATACGTTTGACTAAAATAGTTCAAGGGTAGTGCCAGAATAGCCTGGCGCCTCTCGACGCCAAGCTATTCTGGCACTACCCTTGAATTAAAAGCCATTGGTCTTCATCCTTATCTGTAAGTACTATAGTGTAGCTTGCATATGGCAGTGTACAAATCTGAAGCTTTTAGCCTCAGTATGATAGGGGTTAACCCTTACCATTCGGAATACACCAGTGTATGAAATAAGTTTGACTAAAATAGTTTAAGGATGGTGCCAGAATAGCTTGGCGCCTAAAGGCACCAAGCTATTCTGGCACCACCCTTGAACTAAATACATTGGTCTATATCCTTATCTGTAAGTACTATAACGTAGCGTGCATACGGCAGTGTACAAATTTGAAGCTTTTATCCTCAGTATGATTTGGGTTAAGTGGTATGATCAGCAGTAAAGGGTAAAATGACATGACGCACATGCATTACATAGCGGTGTCACTTGACACTGAGACACAATGGTCCCATGACGCACATGCATTACATAGCGGTGTCACTTGACACTGAGACACAATGGTCCACTACAAACATATTATGTGCACTTGGCCGCCCAATGATGTGTGCGTTTGGTAACTCATCAACACATAACAATGACTTTTGCACTTATGAGCATACTATAAAACTGTTTACCAGCTATGGGAGGTGGATCAGCAATGACAGTTCAAGGGTAGTGCCAGATTAGTTTGGTGCTGTTCCAGGCGCCAAACTAATCTGGCACTACCCTTGGATTGTCATGGTTGATCCACCTCCTACTGCAGTGACTTTATCACCCTTCAGACATCGCAGCGTCAGATGGATTGGCTGTGATCTTTGCCTGTAACTTTCAGCCGAGATACAGCACAGCTCACCTTGTCAAAAAATTTGGTCAGCTTCACCGCGTTTGTGGAACCAGGGGCCAGGTACTTGACATTCATACTGTCCTGCAGGATCACCACACAATGTTATACTACCTTGAATAATAATAGTAATGTGTATTTATATAGCGCTTATTCCAACTGGCTCTAAGTGCTTTACAATTTCAACATATTCAGTAAACATATATAACAAAACCAAAGTTCACAACTAAATACATCGGGCCATACAAACTAGACACTGACACATATCTCATCACATAATCCATGATCCAAAAACCACATTCATACAATGTAAGTAATTATAATGACAGATTAGAAACAGTATAGTAAGACTACTGTCTTCTACCACTGCATTGCTGTTCAGTAGCAAAAACCAGGCGAAACAGGTGGGTTTTCAGGGCCCGTTTGAAAGCAGAGGTAGATTCGCTGTGTCTGATTTCAAAGGGGAGGGTGTTCCATAAGACAGGAGATTGGTGAGCAAAGCTACGCTGGCCAAAGGGAAGGGTGTTCCATAAGACAGGAGGTTGGTGAGCAAGGCTACGCTGGCCAAAGGGAAGGGTGTTCCATAAGACAGGAGGTTGGTGAGCAAATCTACGCTGGCCAAAGGGAAGGGTGTTCCGTAAGACAGGAGGTTGGTGAGCAAAGCTACGCTGGCCAAAGGAGAGGGTGTTCCATAAGACAGGAGGTTGGTGAGCAAGGCTACACTGGCCAAAAGGAAGGGTGTTCCGTAAGACAGGAGCTTGGTGAGCAAAGCTACGCTGGCCAAAGGTTTTTGTATGGACAGATAGAATTCGTAGCTTCCTTGTATCAGCTGCAGAGCGAAGCTCTCGAGAAGGTGCATATACATGTAGCATGTCAATCAATACTATGGGGTCGTGTCTGACAGACGGTTACAGCAGATGGACAGGAGATTGTACTGAATGCGGGCAGGGACTGGCAGCCAGTGCAGTGACTCGAGAATAAGAGTACGTATATGATCCGATTGATATATGATCTTGACCGCCGATAGATAGTGAACACGATCCAACTACGAGAGGCACAGATCCCCGTGAGCCCCGCGCCTGCAGTTGTATGGGATCATGGGGATCTATGTCTTGCTGAGATCATTGTATCCTTGTTCTTTGGATGGTTCTTGCTTTTTGGTCGTAGAACTAACATTTCAGTTGTATGGGATCATGGGGATCTATGTCTTGCTGAGATCAATGTATCCTTGTTCCTTGGATGGTTCCTGCTTTTTGGTCGTAGAACTAACATTTCACAAATACAATATACGTAGAGCGCCCAGGAAGGGGCTACTCACACAAAGCCTGCAAGCTGCCATCAGTCTTCATGAAGAATTGTACTTCAACAACAACTTTTAACCCTTTTCGCCCAGGGACCTTGCAGCAGGAGATGGATTGACCATGATAATTCAAGGGTAGTGCCAGATGAGCTTGGCACCTTCAGGTGCCAAGCTCATCTGGCACTACCCTTGAATTATCATGATTAATCCATCTCCTACAACTGGTACATAGTCGTTAGGCAACCCCTCCAAAATCTGCCCCCACCCGGGTCTGCCCTGGGGGATGGGTGGGTTTAACTACTTTTTAGTTCCCAGGGTCACCCTGGTCAGCCCCACAGGGTGGGTTTTCCCCTCTATTCTGGGGCATGTGTTTCTGTCTACCCTTGGTCCCTTCACCTGTATTTGCCTTTTTTAAACCCTCCCTACTGTCTGTGCTGTCTGTAGCTCTTGATATTGGACGCGTGTTGCTAAATGGTCTTGGCTTTATTTAGCATATTAGACCGGCTGGCGACATACATTCTATATTCTGTTTGGTTTATTTTGGTTTTTTTCCCACAAGCAGTGCAGGCACATCCTGAGAAAGTCTTGTTGCTGTCGGGACGTTAAGCAATGTACAACCTCCAAAATGTGAGAAATGGGACCTTGGGGGCTGAAAAGGTTAAGAGGCCGAGATGTCAAATTAAACACTGAAATTCCCCAAATGGAACTTGTCAGTACAGTTCAGGAAAATGGTTGATCGACCATGGTGGTTCAGGAATGGTGCCAGAGTTAGCATGCCAGCAAGAACTCGATCAAAAGCGACAGATAAAGATACATGAAAACTGTCCTGTACCCATGTCTGCTGCTGTAGGTTATGATTGGAAGAAGAATCTTCACACTAGAGAAACTGACTGTAAGAGTTCAACTGCACTAACCAGGTTGAGTTCATCTGTACCGCACTCCTCTGCTATCGATGATGTCCTTGACACACTTTTCTCTCGCAGGCTCTCGGCTGAGTCGGTTTTGGTGCCAATGACCAGGATGGGAATCTGGTTGCCAACGAATGTCTCAGGGTCAAACTCGCTCCTGGAAGTCAACAAATAATATACCGGGGTACTTGTACAGCTTTCAAATGCTACAGCAGACCATGACCGTGGTCGGTCGAGGGTAGTGCCTTATTAGCTTGGTGCCTGTCCAGGCACCAAACTAAGCAGGTAAGACGAGCCTTGAAAAATCATGATCAGCGTCTGATGATCAATGTACTGATTCTAAAGCTGAACAGCCTGGCACTACCAGTTGTCTTGTACCATTAGGGTCCATGTCCCATGGTGAGGTGTGGTATCCCGAGGCGCACATATCCATCTATCTAAAGGTGCTCAAGGCGCCATAGGGATGGAAGCTGAAGCTTTGAAAGCCTGCTGCTACTAAGCGCTACTTTATGTGCAAACCTCCACCCTGGTATTAACTTTGGTGCATGTGATATATATTTCTGTTTCCATTTCACCGGCCCTACCGGGCCTTCTCTTTTCAAATAGTGGTAATGGGATTTTTTGCGTGCGCACTTGATGATTATGCGTGCTGTACACACGAAGGCGAGACAGGCACCGTAAACCGAGTCTGTATGTAAATTTGACTTGATGGAAATGAGGAAAAGTCCACATCCCATTCCCCACCACCAGGGGATTCAAACTCGTGATCTTACGACTGCCAGCCCAGTGTCTTATCCACTAAGCTACGTCCCCATGGATGGTAACATATCCCTTTGGCTGTTGGTAGTGCTTTTTGCTGCGGTACTTCCTGCAGGAATCATTTTGTCCCATTACATGGAACGCTCTCCCAGCTGATGTGTGTTACTCATCATCTCTTTCCATTTTCAAATCCAAGCATAAAACACACCTTTTCTCTGTTGCATATATGTAAAGACCATGTTGTCTGCTGGCTCATCATTTGCGTGTGTGTGTGTGTGTGTGTGTGTGTGTGTGTGTGTGTGTGAGAGAGAGAGAGAGAGAGAAAGAGAGAGAGAGAAAGAGAGAGACTCAGACTCAGACTCAGACAGTTTATTGTTCAGACAAATTGTCCATACAATGGAGTGAGACATTACATAATTTATAATTCAGGTGTATATAAAGGCCATAAGGCGATGTTTATATCAACACACACACACACACACACACACACACACACACACACACACACACACACACACACACACACACATTTCCATTCGATCTACGCCAGCACATAATAGCCACTTTTGACCTACATGTAAAATGCGGTATCCAAATCCAGGCCACAGCCGTGTACTACACAGACCAGGTCGGAGTAAGAACCACAGTTTGCACGTGGAATCATACAAGCATGCTGCTACGGAGTTTAAAAGCATGACATACAAATCTTGTTAATCGGCAATAGATTGCGGGTTGGTAGTGTCTAGGATACACAATTCTTTCTTTCTGAGTTCCACAAGGTCAAACTTACATAGGTATTTGGCTCGCAGTTCATCATAGAATGGACAATAAAACATAAAGTGAACTTCATCTTCCACAGCCTTGGCACACAATGGACACACTTTCGTTACAGCATTGGGAGTACTATATCTTTGTTTGTTACTTTGCAATTCGGTTATGCCAAGTCTAAATTTAATGTATAGATTTTTGACATAGGTTGGCTTAACCAGTTCAAAATAATTTTCTTGGACAAGTGTATGTTTAAAACTACGATACACAGTAAAACGTTCACTCTCAGAAAGCTTTGATGACCAGTTTTGTTTGGCACAATCAACCATCCTTTGTTTAAACTTGTTTACAAAAGCATTCCTGTTTCCAACACCTTGTGAAATCCATACATGATCAAACCCATTTCGGAAAAGCAAATTCTTTATCTTTGACACCCATGTTTCTTTCCCTTTATCGTCTAAATCCTTAAGCATATGATAAGCCATATTTGCAAATCTAGTAACAGGTAAAGCGCAGAGTCGAAGCCAGTAGGAAACACATCTTACTGACGTTAATACTGACAGGGGATATCGACCAAGTTCACCATAAACCATCAGGTTCGGTGTGCGGAAGTTGACATTAAGAAAACGTTTACATGCAAATGTATGGACTCTTTCAATTTCGGCACACTCGTTTATACCCCAAATTTCTGAGGCATACAACAAAATTGGGACAACCTGCGCATCAAACAGCTTGAAAAAAACATCAGGACTAGCGCAGTTAATTTTCTTCAACATACAGAAAATATCGATTACACATTTTTTTGCCTTAGTCACTAAGTCATCAACGGATGTGTTTAAACTCAAACGTGTGGTAAAGTTTAACCCAAGGTACTTATACATATTGACAACTTCTACCCTCGTTCCCCCGTAAATCCATTTTTCATATTTTGACAAATACCCACCATTTTGAAACACAATTATTTTTGTCTTGTCTAGGTTAACAGACAAACCAAGCTTAGATGCTTCTTTGTATAAATTGTTCAGCTGAGTCTGAAGGCCATTGGGGGTTGATGAAAACAAAGCAATGTCATCTGCAAACATCAACAAAAACAGTTCTGCTGCATCGGCTTTTAGTTGGAAACCATGTTTACCATTTTCAATAATGTACACAGCAAGCTCGTTAATCAAAAAGGAGAACAATGTCGGCGATGCTAAACATCCTTGTTTTAAACCTTGGAAACACTCAAAAAACGCTGTACAATTCAGGCTGTCTCTAACACAAAATTTCACCGAGTCATACATTGCCTTCATAGCTGAAAGCATTTTGCCGCGCACTCCAGCCTTCAATAAAATATTCCAAAGCACACCTCTTTTAACAGTATCGAAAGCTTTGCGGAAGTCAACAAAAGCCACATAAACTTTCTTATTTTGTAGAAGTTGTTTTTGAACAATAGCATAAAGTGTAAATATATGGTCCACAGTAGAGTAGGATTTCCTAAACCCGGCTTGTGTTTCAGACAGAATATTATGTTCCTCAGCCCAGTCTGTTAACCTTCTGTTCAAAATGTAGGTATACAGTTTACTAACACAGCTAATGAGAGCAATGCCACGATAATTATCTGGATTATTTACATCTCCTTTCTTGTGTAGTGGGAAAATAATAGCTTTAGACCATTCGCTGGGGAACAACCCTTTGTTGAATAGAGCATTAAAATACTTAGTGAGAAAGGAGATGATAGCTGGGTTGGAGACTTTAAGAACTTCATTTATAATTCCATCAGGCCCGGGGGCCTTTCCTGCTTTGGCATGTTTTATAGCAGCAATAACTTCTGCTTCTTCTATGTTAAAATCTAGGTCATTAAATAAGGCTTCATCAGACTCAGAGTCTTCTGAAAAATATACATCATCATTATTCTCTTGCTGTGCTATGTTTTCATTTAGAATGCTAGAGAAGTGATCAAACCACTGCTTCTTTGTTATATTGTTTCTTAAACGACGTTTTCTTTTCCACTTCTTTATTTCCTTCCAAAATGCCTGAGAGTTATGTCTATACTCAAGAATTTTGTCAACAGCTTCCCTCTTAAAATTAACTTCTTTAGCTCTAAGTAATCTCTTGTATTGTTTTCTCTCATTAACAAACGATGCTTTATTTTCCATGGTTTTATTTTTTGTGTATGTACGTAAGGCTTTACGCGTTCGCATTTTTGCATTTCTGCATTCCTGGTCAAACCAGGGGTGACTAGCGGTGTTTGTTTTGTGTGTATTGCCTGTGGAGGAATGAAATTGTTTTGTCATGCAACTAGCAGCGTCTTTGATAGCACATGTGAAAATGTCTAATGCACTATTAATATCATCATCGATCTCAGCAGTAGCAGCTACTAGAGCATCCTGGAATGCAGGAGTAGTTAAACTGTCGCTGAACGTTTGGGCCTTAGCAGGTTCCCAGATAATCTTATCAAATGAAAAACACTGCGTATCATCATCAGAAACATCGTTGTGGGGTGATACACGTACACAAGACACAGTAAGGACCAGTGGCATGTGTACAGACTCTATCCTCTCGCCAACTTCAAGTTTGTCACACAAACAAATAAAGTCAGGAGATGCAACAAAATAATCATTAATACTACAACCAGTGGGAGAAATAAATGTCAGGTGCTTTGACAGATCAGGGCTACAGAACCCATTCAGAATCATCAGTTCAAAACATGCACACAAATCTAATAGTTTTCTTCCAAATGTATTTACAGTCATATCTTCAGTAAATCGTGAAGGTTCAAATAGAGCGGTATTAGTTAGTAGTGTTTCATCAGGATCAAGCTGAAACAAATATGGATTAGGCTGCAAATCCCCAGTTCTACCATTAAAATCACCACACATTAGGAAATGAATGTCTCCAAATTGCTCGAGGGCACTAGCAAGACACTGTTCTAATTCTTCCAACAGGCAGTCGTACGGTAATTGTCTATAAAATGGTGAATCCTTGGGCGGAACAAACACACAATGTCATAATTACTTACATATTGTAGAAAGTCTGGGTCAGATAGCTTGCTCCACAGTCCATCAACATTCCATGACAGAAAGGTAAGTGTATGCAACACATTATCTACTGGCTGCTCTACAACACACGCGCGCATCGGTGACACATCCTGTGCAATTGAGGTGGGAGACGCGGCTTGGCCGACATATCACGGGTCACTGGATTCGTCCCCGACTTCAATTGTAGGGGAACTGTGTGGCCGGCGCCGTTTCGCTGGTTTAGGTGAAGGCTGTAACGGGGACACCAAGTGTGGCGCACGTGCCGGTGTTGCGTTGACCTGCTGACCAGTAGCTGCGGCGGCACCGAGTCCTTGGATACGGTTGTCCGGTCTTCTGTCGACGCTGTTGTCTGTCGCATGACGGCGGCCGAAGTTGTCGGTGTCGTGGTTCCGTTGAACTAGGGGTCCAGCGACGACCAGCTTGTTTCCCTTGTAGTACGCCCGCATTCCTTTCTCCCGGTGCAGTCTGATCTGTTCATGTTGCCGGTTGGTTAAGTCACCAGCAACATTAACCCCCTTTTGCTTGAGTGCAGCACGACCCTTGGTCAGGACGTCCATCTTGTCCCTCCATCTCGCGAACTTCACGATCATGGGGCGGGGCTTGTTGTTGGCTCTGGCACGGTTGGCTGCTACAGATGCAAAGTCCGGTTTGTTCCCCACCCGGTGTGCGCGTACCAAATCGTCCTCAGTCCAGGTTTTATTTGGCACTGTGCCCTGCAGACATTCCAGTACTTTGGTGGCACAGGAATCGAAGGTCTCGCCTGGCGTTTCCACGATTCCAAAGAGTCGCAGATTGTCCCTACGTGAGAACGCCTCTAGCTTGTCTAGTTCTTCCTCGTAGCGTTTCCGCAGATCTTCCATGTCCTCCTGCAAGTCTTCTACAGACTCGGAAACCTCCTCCTGCTTCTCAGTCAGTTCCTTGCAGGTGTCCTCCAGGCTGCGAGCGCGTTGCTTCAAGTCAGCAATGTCGGTGCCAATCGCCTGTATAGAGGTCAGCACATCACAAAGGTCAGCACGAAGAGACCCCAGTTTCTCGTCAATCACCTGTGTCTGCTTGTCGATTATACGCTGAATGTCACTGACAGTAACTAAAGGTGGTGTAGTTCCAGAGACCTCGAGTGGATATGCGGATAGAGCTTCTTTGTCTGCCATCTTAGCACAGTTCGATTGACACAACAGTGCTACACAGTAATACACAGTACTACACAGTGCACGTAGCTGGCAGTGTTGTACTAACAGTCACACCGACGATTGTCGTACTCAGTTCAATGGCGATACAGGAAAACCAGTCAGATGGCAGAAGTCTGTGGTCGCACAAAGTCCAAATTTACACCGTTATGATCAGCGTAGATAGGCCAAGACACTGGTAGTAAAATCCAAACAGTAGAACTTTGATTAGTGACAAAATCGCCTAATTTTGCATCGCTAATTGACTCTGAACTTTTTTTGGTGTGCTACATTCGTGAGCTCGAACTCACTCGAGAAAGAGAGAGAGAGAAAGAGAGAGAGAGAGAGAGAGAGAGAGAGTTTTCTGCTCCTTGTAAATCAGTGTATTTTTGTTGTTGTATGTGCTTGTTTTTGTATTTTGCTTTGTGTTTCATTACTGTGATTGTAAAGTGCCTAGAGCACCTTTGTGATTAGGCGCTATACAAATTACCTTTATTATTATTATTATTATTAAAACCACTACAGACAGCCACGTGTTACTTACATTACCATTAACAAAATAGTCTTTCCCTGACACTGCTTTAGTTACATTTACAACTTGTCTGTATACTTTCTTTTTGAGATGGTGATGGGGGGGGGGGGGAGGGGGAGGCAGCGGTTGACACTGCCTTACTTTGTAACCCCTCACGCGTGCAGCCACTGGTACTGTAAAAGTAAGAGCGGCCTGAACGCACAAGCGAGTTAGTTACTGGTACACACCCGTTTTTGTTTGCATCTGTGTCTTTGTTGAGAACTTCGGCAAGCCACTTGCGCAGGTTCTGATGAGACTTGCGGTTTGTCAGATCGTGCACAAGGATGATGCCTTTCAACAGAAAAATCAAAGTGTGCGCTGAAACGTCAAACTGAGCTGTGTGAATCAGGTGGCCACAGCAACCTCATGATGGTCTTTAACTCCTTCAGCCTGATGGCCGTATTTCCCAAATTCTGGAGGAGTCATCTAATGACTATGCACCAGTTGCAGGAGACGGGTCGACCCTGATAATTCAAGGGCAGTGCCAGATTAGCTTGGCGCCGACAGGCGCCAAGCTAATCTGGCACAACCCTTGAATTATCATGGTGGACCCATTTCCTGCTGTAGTGCGTCCGGACTGAATGGGTTAAGGACAGTTGATCTCTCGTAAGGGGTCACTTCACACATATCCTACTGAGGCTAAAAGCGTCAAATTTGTACACTGCCATATGCAAGCTACATTATAGTACTTACAGGTAAGGATACAGACCAATGGCTTCAGTTCATGGGTGGTGCCAGAATAGCTTGGCGCCTACAGGCTATTCTGGCACTACCCTTGAACTATTTCAGTCAAACTTATTTCACACACTGGTGTATTCTGAATGATAAGGGTTAAACCACGGAGCTCCAGCAAAATGGAGGTCTATACTAGCAAGTGTTTCACAAATAAGTGTTTTAGGATGTCAAATACCCATGTTCATCCTCCCACATCCCTGCACACCCACTTGTTCCAAGTACATTGCAATATCTGACCGTATGCATCTCATTCTGCCCGCAACACACCACAGCAAGATATGGCTCGACTGTCATAGTTTAAGGGTGGTGGCAGAATAGCTTGGCGCCTATAGGCGCCAAGCTATTCTGCCACTACCCTTGAACTATCATGGTCGATCTGCGTTCTGAACTGTAATGCAGTCCTCAGAGGATAACTCCAAAATGTGGGTATTTCGTACCTCGGGCACAATGAGGTGAGTGGAGTTGGAAGATAAACCCATCACTGCTGAGAAAGCATGAAGTCAACCTAGAGACATAGAGCCCCATAAGCCCTTGCAGTTGCCATCTCATGAGGAACTATGCCGCGTTCTGACACAACTTTGAATACATCAAGCTCCAATTCTTGGGTTCGTTAGTCTTTTTGTTGTTTAGGTTCAATGACGAGCACAAAGGCCATCTTCCTTCTGTGGGACTGTGGGAGCTCTGACACTGAATTATCCCATCTGACCCCCTCCGCACTTGTCAGATTTTGGAGGCGTCACCAAATATAATATAATAATATAATATAATAATGAGTACTTGTATAGCGCCTAGCCTCGGATTAGAAGAGCTCTAGGCGCTTAACAAAAACTAATTGTACAAAAATAACTAATTACAAAAACGCACTTTACAAAAGTATTAAAAACAAAATACAACACACTCTATAAACAATCCATAAAGTCACCATTCAAAAATGCTACGCTTACGGACTCATGCTCGCACTCATGCATGCGCACACACACACTACTTTTAATAGAGATAGAGATGACTACAAATGTCTATGTACCAGATGCAGGAGATGGAACGACCATGATAATTCAAGGGCAGTGCCAGATTAGCTTGGCGCTGACAGGCGCCAAGCTAATCTGGCACTACCCTTGAATTATCATGGTCGATCCGTCTCCTGCTGTTGTGTGTCAGGGCTGAATGGTTTAATAAAGATTGAAGGCACAGAATCTGCGTCAACCGTCAGTGAAGGGGTTAAGCGCACTATACGTGCTCACTGACCATGAACTTGGTGATAGAATATGGATCGACTGTTGCGATGACTGGAGGAGCCACCGATATCCCACAATTCCAAAAAGTAATCCTTCTCCGCCGGTGTGCCCGCTCGAAACTCGTGAAGCTGTAACACTCAGAGAGGTTACAGGTAGTATTAACCCATATCATACGGAGGCTAAAAGCTTCACATTTGTACACGGCCATATATATGCAAGTTACATTACAGTACTCGCAGGTAACGATAGTTCCAGGGTGGTGCCAGAATAGCTTGGCGCCTAGAGGTAACCAATATCATACTGAGGCTAAAAGCTTTAAATGTGTACACTGCCATATGCAAGCTACAGTATAGTACTTACAGATACGGATATAGACCAATGGCTTTAGTTCAAGGGTGGTGCCAGAATAGCTTAGCGCCTAGGGGCGCCAAGCTATTCTGGCACCACCCTTGAACAATTTTAGTCCAACTTATTTGGCCCACTGGTGTATTCCGAATGAAAAGGGTTAACTCTTCACTGCTAAGAAAACGTGAACACCACCCAGCTGCAAGAGGTGGAGCTCCGTATGCGCGACTGTGGCCGTGGGGCTCTTGAGGATCCATTAACCCTTGCTAAAACCACACTGTAGCCGCGCTCTGTGACGGCTGTGGGGCGTGGAGATTGAGTTGACCGTGATTCCGACACCGCACTCTGCGTCCACCGGCAGTGTAGGGATTAATCCTTTCAGCCCCAAGCCGTCCCACTTCTCACATTGTGCAGGTCTTGCCTAATGACTATGTACCAGATGCAGGCGATGGACTGACCCTGATAATTCAAGGGTAGTGCCAGATGAGCTTGGCGCCTAAAGGCGCCAAGCTCATCTGGCACTACCCTTGAATTATCATGGTCAATCCATCTCCTGCAACTGGCACACAGTCGTTAGGCAACACCTCCAAAATGTGAGAAATGGGACCTTGGGGCTGAAAGGATTAAAGACCATGCATCATTTACGTGATCTGTCATGACAATGGCAAGTGACTCTGGCACGATCTCATCACAGCATAACAATCAACTTTAAACAAAATACAATTCAAAACAACAGGAAAAAGTGTGCCCCTATACCGACCTTGACCTCCACAGAGCATCCTATGGTGGCTGACGGATTATGGCAGGGTTCAGCGTGACACAGCAGGTGTACTAGTGATGTCTTTCCAACACCTACCGGCAAATCACAATTTTAAAATGAAAACACTGACACTGACCATAATAATTAATAATAATAAATAATTACAGTATTTATAATGTGCTTATCTTATAATAATTATAACTCTCAGCGCGCACTCACAGCTCGCGCGCGCACGCATTCGCATGCTTTTGACTAAGACTCGCGTACCACAAATGCATTACGACAGTCGGCTTGGGGCGGGGAGTGTGGTGATGTTATTGTGCTAGAACTGTTGAAAGAGGTGAGTTTTCAGGGCATACTGGAAGGAGGAGAGAGAGTGTTTCTGATGGAGAGAGAGTGGGAGAGTGTTCCAGGTGGATGGACCATAGAAGGAGCGGGGGCCAAAAGTGCTGAGTTTGGTGCGGGGGATGTGGAGGCGGAGAGGGTCAGAGGCAGGGCGGAGGGAGCGGAAAGGAGTGTAGGGGTGAAGTAAGTTGGAGAGATAGGCAGAAGCGTAGTTGTTAAGGGATTTGTAGCAGAGAGACAGAATCTTGCATTGGATGCTTTGGGGGACGGGGAGCCAGTGAAGGAGTTTGAGCAGGGGAGTGATGTGTACACAGTGAGCATTTCAAATGGGAAATAATGCAGACAAGGGGACATGATGATGGAAAGAGGAAAAACAAAGAAAAAAATAACCATAACAAAATATTGGTAATGGTTTAAAAAAAAAACACCCTGATTCCCTTCTAAAACAAGATGAGGATTTCATAATAATAATAATAATAATAATAATAATAATAATAAAGAGCATTTATATCGCGCTGAATCCCCAGGAGCAGTGGGCTCTAAGCGCGTTAGAAAAAAAAAGTATATCATATATGCGCAGAATCTCACTAAAAATTTAATCAACGCACACACAAACAACTAAAACACACATAACAAAACCATTGACAATCACAAGTTAAACGCTTATATAAATATGAAAAATCATGCGATTATTAATGAGAAGATTGTTTTTTTTTCATAAAAAAGATTCAATTGTTTTAAGATTAACCCATATAATTTGTGAAATTAATCTCAAAAACGTGAAAATATATATTTTTTCAACAAATATTTAATAATCACTCAAAACGTTCTAGAGGTATAATGCTGGTTAACGAACTCATCCAATATCTCCCTTTTATCTAGCTATATGCAAAATGTCTAGTAAAAATAAGAAAAATTAGACTTCAGTGTGGATCAACCGGTTTTTGTGAAATGGACATTTTTTCACCAATGAGCACCTTAATCAAAACATCGAAAAAAAGGTCCGAGATAATTCTTTTAGTTTTAGGGACAATATCCTAAACTTTCAAGCTTGTTCTTCCTCAAACGCGGGCTCTAGTCGCTGTCACATACACACACACATGGCGCTTGGTGCCAAAAGGACCTTCTCTAGCAAGGTTTGCGCAGCTTGACGTGACGTCATTATTATCGTGTTACTTCTTTGCCAGAATTTCTGCGCCGCACGTCAAAAACGTCATGTGCATCCTCCGGAATGCACTCCGACCCAGCGCCCCATTTCAAAGTATACCGTATTTTTTCAATATGGTAGACAAAAATGTGATTATTTGGAAAGTATACACGTAAACTGTTGGTCAGAGTGGCGTATGTCCACTAAAATAATATAGGGGCAATGGACCGTTGTATGACACCAAAGCAGCTAACTCGATTATAATCTTAACCCTTTTTGAACCGGGACCCTGCAGCAGGAGATGGATTGATCATGATAATTCAAGGGTAGTGCCAGATGAGCTTGACGCCTTAAGGCGCCAAGCTCATCTGGCACTACCCTTGAATTATCATGATCAATCCATCTCCTACAACTGGTACTTAGTCGTTAGGCAATACTTCCCAAATTTGAGAAATGGGACCTTGGGGCTAAAAGGGTTCAAGATCTGCCGCCAGTCGCAGGAAACTTGTCCAAGCCAGTAACTGCCGTCCAATATGTCCTTCAGCACTTAATGATATTTTTGCGTGGGGCTAAAAACAAAGCTCAAAACAAAGCCGTTAGAGCTATGACAGGCAGTTACTGGCTTTTGAAAATTAGGAGCAAATCGACCCTGATAGCCAGCAACTGTCCTAGGTCACTAACAATCCGTGTGTGGTAACAACACATGTGTGTGCTGGTATGTAAGTTTGGTCCTGACAGCTCCGTGAGTGTGACGTATGTTATAGTTCAGAATCACAGAACAGAGCAATTCTATATATTGTTGTCGTTGCATGTACGTCTCTGCAAGGTGGGGAGGGGGGATAATACAAACAATAACACCACACCCTGTAGATATACTGAGTTTGATGCCGTTTATTTTATTTCTGTACACTGATCTACACGAAATAAATAACAAATGGCATTGATGGTTCCAAATGTGTCGATTCGCATGACGTGTCATGAACATTTTGTCGTCTGCTAACACAACCTGTTCTCTAGCCAGGACACAGTTTCACTCAAAACGACACAAAGTGTTTAAGGTCAAACAACTGGAAAAGGCACACCTGAGTTCCGATATTCCACTCTGTGAAAAAGAATATTTCTGATAGATCCCTTACCAGAATCGCCGACAACCAGCACTTTGGCTTTATCAATCGCGCCGATCGCAGCCATGTTGTTTCCTAAGCAAGGGATGTTACTCTAGCATCTACAGTTGCATCCCTTGGAAGGAACATTGCGGAAGTGGGCCGCATCAACATTTTCTGCTTTGAAATTCCAAGTTCTCTTGTTCTTAGCAGCTAATCAATAAATCATGTCTTCTAACGGTGCACCAAATGGTAACGAAAAGGGGAAGGATGAGGAAAAGGGTATGATCTTCTTTGCTCCGGACTGCCCGGTGGAGAAGGTGACGGTATATCCTGACCGCGCCGAGGTATGCAGGAGGGTGGAGACAAGCTTGGAGGCCGGGGCTAACGAAGTCGTCATCAAGAAACTCCCGCAAATGGTCGATTCGGACTCCATCAGGTACGTCAGCAGGAAATGTTCGCTAGACCAGGTAGATAATTATCATGCTTGTAAATCTCATCATGCTTTATGTATGTGCTTTTAATTTGTATGCAGGTGCGAGCGGGAAAGGGGGGGGGGGGGGGGGGGGGTAGATTTACAATGACTATAAGTGTGTTGCGTGCCTTGCATTATTGACATTCTTCGGCATCTTTTACAGTGGAGCGTCAGCTGGAGTAAATTAAACTCTTTCACAGCAGGTGGTTGAAGTTGCACAATTAGGCTGAATTTCGAATCCAAAACATAATTCTGGTGTTGTTAGGGAGATTTAAGTTGACTAATAGTAATAAATAGCATGTGTTGTGTTCCTGAGCCTGTATAGTCCACAAGCTAGGAAGGTCTACCGTGCACCCCCCCCCCCCCCCCCCCCCAGTACTCAATAAGATGGGTTTCAAAGTGTTCCTTAGTATGTCCTGAGATGTTTAAGCCATCTTCCCCAAAAATCCTTAGGAACACACCAGAGATATAGCCGATGGCGCAAGGGTACCCCCATTCACGCTCTTCGCAGGTGCTAAAATGAGGTTGAGAAACATTTTCCTCTAAATAAATCAGAATTCATTCCAGAAACCCAAATCAGGCAATATTATGTCAAGGCACACCTTCTGCATCCTCTGCAAAAAAACAGAATGAAAAAATATTGAATCTCTGGCTCACAGTGAAGGTATTTGTGCACCCAGTAAACGACCATTTCTGCAAAATCGCAAAAAAAGACAAAAATAATGTTAGATGGCTTCAGACATTTTCTATAGCACTGACAGTCCATTTTCAGGTTTACATCATTAAAACAGGATGTCACAATTATTATAAACTTGACTAGGTGATGCTGTGATCCCTGTGAGTGCCACAGTGGTTGATTTTGTATCCCTACCCCCAAGTTGTAAAAATACACAAAATTAATTAGAAAAAAATGCTTAAGTTATTCCATTTTATTTTGACCTCTCTTTACCTATTAAGTTTCAATAGTGTGAGCATGAAGTGCAAGAAAATAAGGAAAGTCGGCATCCTTTACGGTACATTCGTGATGAATGATAGCTTTTTCCCAATTAAAATTGCCAAATTGGGAAACGTACGTTGTTTCCGGTGCCCTCAGAAATTTTGTATACAACCGATAGGTCTTTGTTAGGTTTTATTGGTTAGGATAGAGTACCACAGTTACTCACAACCTGATTTTGTGATGCTATGATGCATTTAGGGGCCACAGTGGCTGAATCTGCTGCCCTACCCCCATTTTACCAGTATGCAAAGTAACGCAAAATAATCATAAAAATTGCTTACGTCATACTCCTCTGTTTAAATATTTTTTGTTGCCAGTTTTTTTGTTTTTTTTTTAAGTATGCATATTGAACATAAATAGTTGTGATCATTTCATTAATTTCAATGTAACCCATCAATTGTAACTATTTTTAACTGGCTGGTCTTTTATGTGATATTTTACCTAGCGTAAGGCGGGTCTAGTAAGGTCTCCCCTTTTCCTTTCATTTATTTTCATCTAGAAATGTGTAAATATGAATGCGTAATAAAGTTCATGGTTCCTAATAGCCAAAACAATGTCATCAAAAATACTTAGTTTCCACATGTCGACCACGAAATCTCCACTTCCACCTTCTGCAACGTTCAATTTTTTTATGGCCGTCTTTAAATCTTATATTGTTCTGGCTGCCAATAAGTGAGCTGTCTAGAGCTAGGCAGCATGTTTTCAGAGTTTGGTGTATAGGGGCGTGTCTTCTGGTCAGAACTGCCATCAGACCGCTTCTGTGTATGGACATGTTTGGAGAATGTGCTAAGGAGACTGATTTTCTACGCCAAATTCGCAGAGGGCTGTTTCCGCATGGCCCAATCTCACGAGGTGAGTCCAGCAGGGTCCTTACGGTCTGTGAACATTGGTGAAAGTTGTTAAAAAATGACAAGGTTTTTTCAGGGCCCTGGAAAGTCTGTCAATTTCAGTCCTTTTCCTTAAAGTAAAGTCTGTGAAAGTTTGTAAAAAATTAAAATATGCTGGCAGACTTTTGTCTACTTCTTTTTTTTTTTCTCCCCCAATCTGTGACTATTCCATTGCGAACGATCATGCTGACGCTTGTTGCAAGTGATCTATATTTAGCTCTGATCATAAAGTGACTGCATGGCCTTTCTGCCGAACATTCTGATTGGTTGTTTACGCTTCTACCGAAGTCCACCATTCGCTAAGCGTTCTTTTATTTTGGTATCTCTTCATGCATTAGGCACGGAAGCTTCAAATAATTGCTGATACAGAGTGATCTGATTAAAGTGTATAAACCTTCAGGCTTCATTTTGGGTTTGTGAAACGTTCCTGCTTTTCTGTATGGACCCAGTCCAGAGTAATCAGTGCGTAAATAAAAGATGGTGGCCTGGCTCTCCCTGTTGAGCTTGTTGATGTCATCTGCCCTCGGGCTGCAGCCGCCATTCTGCTGTTGCCAATCACTTTGTTGTTGTAGTGTCTCCATTCCCAGCTAGTCCAGAATGCACTGGAATCCACTGCAGCACTATTTTGTGGACAGGGCATCCAGTCTATCTTGAAGCTTCCTGGTGAGATCAGTGGATCAAGCTGCTGCCTTTCCCTAGCTAGTGCTCTGCTGCTGTGTTGAGCACCTGCAGATCTGTACGATAGTTGGAGCTGCTGCCACCAGTTGGTAAGGAGAGGGAGGTAGTAGTGCGGTCTGCACAACAGATGTACACGCCACTTCCTTCATTCCGCACGGCATCTTGTGTGGTATCACAGCTGCTGTGAGGGTAGCGCTTGTGCACAACCTCCAGCAAGATGGCTTTGTGCAGTGCCGCGACCTTTGGCAAAGAGTCCTGGAACATTGTTTATGTTGTCTTGAAGGCTCTTTCGAGATGTCCAGGTATCTGAAGGGAGCTGTTCACACATCTTTGGGCTTGGTTCCAGGACGTCAGTGTTAGCCCTTTGCAGGACCTTCAGTTGGCAGTTCAGATTTGGGCGGTTCAGATTTGCACATTTCTGATGGTTCTTGGTCTGCTCCTGTAGTCTCCCATGCTGTCGGTGTTTAGTAAGTTTCTTCATCATGTGAGCTGTTCTGCATTCCAGTGGCTCCAATGTCCTCCATTTCCTAAATTGGGGTGCTCCAGATGGCTCTAAGAATGTCACTGCATCATGAGAATGACCCATGTTCTGCATCTTGTCAAGCCGGGCTTTTTGGGTTTTGCAGGCAGTGGTACCGCACAACTGGTCTGATCGAGCAGGTGTTTGCTTGTGCCAGGATGCTGTAATTTGCGCCAATGTGGTCCCCACCAGTTTCTTCATCAGAGACTTTTTTTTTGTTTTGCATCTCTAGCTTCCATGGCTTCAATTTGAGGCCTCCACGTGAATCCAGTAATTTATTTGTTGCCAGTAAAGTTGGCCTGTCTGTCTTTGGTATTCGAAGGTCTCCAGTTTTGAGGTGACCTCTTCCGTCTGATTGAAAGAGATGGTCTAGCTCAGTTTGAGTGGCCTCTTTCAGTCCAGCTGCTGACTCTATTGGCAGCATCCTGGATTCTGGAGGATGCTATTTCTTTGTTAATGTAGACCAAAAACAGCATCAGACACAACATCTCCCTGAGGTACACCTTCGGGCCTTCCCCGAGTTTGACAAGAGTGCTGAATGTGCAGATGATAGAAGCTTCAGCGGCAGCCCCTGTTAAGCATGCCTTAAATAAAAAGAATTACAATTAAATTGATGGGTCACATTGAAATTAATAAAATGATCACAAATGTTTATGCTCAATATGCATATTTTGTTAAGAAAACTGGCAACAAACATATTTAATCAGAGGAGCAATTGTTATGATCATTTTTTGTTCCTTTGCGTACAGGTAAAATGGGGGTAGGGCAGCAGATTCAGCCACTGTGGCCCCTAAATGCATCACAGTATCATAAAATCAGGTTGGGAGTAACTGTGGTACTCTTTCCTAAACAATAAAACCTAAAAAAGACCTATCAGTTGTATACAAAATTTCTGAGGGCATCAGAAACAACGTACGTTTCCCAATTTGGCAATTTTAAATGGGAAAAAGCTATCATTCACCACGAACATACCGTAAAGGATGCCGACTTTCCTTATTTTCTTGCACTTTATGCTCACATTATTGAAACTTAATAGGTAAAGAGAGGTCAAAATAAAATGGAATAACTTAAGCAATTTTTTCTAATTAATTTTGTGTATTTTTACAACTTGGGGGTCCTCTTGGCTTGACTTCGCGAACGAAGATTCTATAGGGCTTGCCCACGTCGTCTGCAGGCATTTTCGTGGCTGCGGAGGCCGATCCGGGACAGGCAGGTTCGACCGCAGTGGCTGCAGGGGAAGGTCTGGTCAGGGTTCTGAGTTACGACAACTCTGTTTTTTCTTCTAAGCCGCTTGTCCTTAAGGTTAGCTCTGCGAGAGTCCTCAAAGGAGACGGCTGCCTTGTGAATGGTGGAGCGCCAGGTGTCACGGTCCGCAGCAAGCGAAGACCACTGGTGGTGGTCGATTTGGCAGGCACTAAGCGACTTCTTGAGACCGTCTTTGTATCTCTTCTTTGGTGCCCCTCTGTCTCGGTGTCCAGTGGCGAGCTCGCCGAACAGAGTGATCTTGGGTAGGCGATGATCCTCCATCCTGGAGACGTGCCCCGCCCAGCGAAGCTGTGTCCGCAGCAGCAAAGCCTCGATGCTCACAGTTTCCGCCTGTTCAAGGACCTCGACGTTGGTGACATAGTCACTCCAGTGAATGCTGAGGATGGTACGCAGGCAGCGCTGGTGAAAGCGTTTGAGGAGTCGTAGTTGGCTGCGGTAGAGGGCCCAGGACTCGGAACCGTACAGCAGGGTGGTGAGGACGACAGCTCTGTACATGCTGATCTTGGTGCCTTTTTTCAGCTGTTGATTGTGCCACACCCGCTTGAATAGTCGCCCGAAAGCACTGTTCGCTTTTGCCAGCCTGTTGTCCAGCTCCTTGTCCAGCTTGGCGTCTGACGTGATGATGCAGCCAAGGTAGGTAAACTGGTGTACAGACTTCAGTTCGGACTCGCCGATGGTGATGTGGGGAGGGCGATGCTCTTCCTTGGGTGCCGGCTGATGAAGGACCTCTGTCTTTTTCAGACTGACCTCAAGTCCAAAGAGCTGGGCAGCATCTGCGAAGCAGGACGTAATGCGCTGCAAGGCTCTCTCTGTGTGTGCAACGAGGGCAGCGTCATCAGCAAAGAGCAGCTCACGAATCAGTTGGTCTAGGGTTTTCGTGTGGGCCTGCAGTCGTCTGAGGTTGAACAGGCTGCCATCGAGACGATACCTGATGTACACTGCGTCGTCATCGTCGAGGTCCACTGTGGCCTGCTTCAACATCATGCTGAAGAAGATGGTGAAGAGGGTCGGTGCCAGCACGCAGCCTTGCTTCACGCCGTTGCGAATGGGGAATGGTTCTGAGAGGTCACTGTTTAGTCTGACCTGGCCTTGCTGGTCCTCGTGGAGCTGGACGATCATGTTGAGGAACTTTGGGGGACAACCTAGTCGCTCCAGGATCTGCCACATACCTTGCCTGCTCACAGTGTCAAACGCTTTTGTTAGGTCGACAAACGTTACGTACAGCCCTTTGTTCTGCTCGCGGCACTTCTCCTGAAGCTGTCTCAGCACAAAGACCATGTCGGTGGTACTCCTGTTGGCTCTGAAGCCACACTGGCCCTCTGGGAGGTGGTCTTCAGCGATGGCAGGTACCAGCCGATTCAGGAGCAACCTTGCGAGAATTTTCCCGGCAATGGACAGCAGGGTAATTCCACGATAATTAGAGCAGGCAGACTTCTCTCCTTTGTTCTTGTACAGGGTGATGATGACTGCATCACGGAGATCCTTTGGTAGTGTTCCTTTTTCCCAGCAGCAGAGAAAGAGGTCGTGGAGCTTGTTGTGCAGTGCTGGGCCTCCATGTTTCCAGATCTCTGGCGGGATTCCGTCAATGCCTGCTGCTTTGCCACTCTTGAGCTGGTGGATGGCTGTGAGGGTCTCTTCGGCGGTGGGCGGTTCGTCCAATTCAACCTTTAGTGGAAGGTGTGGGATTTGGAGGATGACTGTTTCTTGAACAGTGCGTTCAGCGCCGAAGAGGTCCTGAAAGTATTCCGACCAGCGGTTCAAGATGGAGGTATTATCTGTGAGGAGTGCCTGTCCATCAGCGCTTCGCAGGGGACTTTGTACCTTGTGCCTAGGGCCATACACTGCTTTTAGTGCTTCGTAGAAGCCCCTGTAGTCACCGTTGTCAGCGCAGAGCTGGGTCCTCTGTGCGAGTCTGGACCACCACTCGTTCTGGAGTTCTCTAAGCTTGAGCTGGAGACTGCTGCAGATGAGGCGGAAGGCAGACTTCTTCACAGGGCAGGAAGGCTGGGCTAGGTGGGCCTGGTGGGCGGCTCTTTTTTTTGCTAGAAGTTCCTGGATCTCTACGTCGTTTTCGTCAAACCAGTCTTTGTTCCTCTATCTAGCAAAGCCCAAGACTTCCACAGAGGATTTTACAATAGCAGTTTTGAGTTGTTCCCAGAGTGTTTCAGGAGAGGAGTCTGCTGGATCAACTGTGTCTTTGAGCATGCGCTGTAAATCGGCCTGAAGGGCAGCTTTCTTGTCGTCACGCCGAAGGCTGGCAACATCAAGCTTTTTCTTGGGAGGGCCCCCTTTCTTGGGTTTCAGCTTGAGGTGGAGCCTGAGTTTGCAGCGAACAAGGCGGTGGTCAGTGTGGCACTCTGCGCTGGGCATCACTCTGGTGAGGAGGACGTCACTGCGGTCCCTCTGACGCACTAGGACATAGTCGATAAGGTGCCAGTGTTTGGAGCGAGGATGCATCCAGGTGGTCTTTCGACTGTCCTTTTGCTGGAAAGTAGTGTTGGTGATGACAAGTTGCTGCTCTGCACAGAGCTCCAACAGTAGGCGACCATTGTCATTGCAGTTCCCAACGCCATGCTTGCCGAGGACTCCTTTCCAGGCTTCAAAGTCTTGGCCCACTCTGGCGTTGAAGTCGCCAAGGATGATGACTTTGTCGTCTGCAGGGGTGCTCTGCAGGAGGCTGCGCAGGTCAGAGTAGAACTTGTCTTTTTCTGCAGGCTCTGCCAGGAGGGTTGGGGAGTACACACTGAGAAGGGTGACGTATTGCTGGTGTCTCAGTGGGAGGCGCATGGACATGATGCGGTCGGAGTGACCCGTTGGTAGGTTTTCCAACTTAGTCGCAATGGGGGTCTTCACCATGAAGCCCACGCCTGAGAGCCGTCTTTCTGATGCAGGCCTGCCTGACCAGTAGAGGGTGTAGCCAGCGCCAAGTTCTTGGAGGCTGCCTTCCTCCGGAAGGCGTACTTCGCTGAGCGCGGCGATGTCGATGTTTAACCTCCGCAATTCATGGGCAATGAGGGCGGAGCGACGTTCAGGGCGTCCGCTGTCTGCTGTGTCGAGCATGGTTCGGATGTTCCAGCATGCTACGTTGAGTCCGGTCGTGGTCGTCATGAGAGTGGATCCATTGTTTTTTCTTGTTTTCTGACCGCATGAGAAGATGCCCGTTGACCGCGGCTAGCCAACTGGGGTTACGAGGGGATGAGCTTTGGTTAGGCCACCTTTTCTAGGCCCCTCTCCGTGTGGAGCAAGCAGTGCTGTCCCTAGAGAAGGCTGCTTGGTCGTTCAGGGTGTGCCGAGTGACGTTGTCATCCCCAGGTCAACATCAGGCGACCAATATCCTGAACCGCCTGCATGCAGGTTTGAGACTCCGGCTTCCAGTGACATCTTTCACCTGCCGTTTTGCCCCTTGCCCATCGCTACAGGACTTGGAAAGTTCAGTGTCATAGTCCGTGGGCGTTTCCTAAAGCCTGCGCGGTGGAGCTTTTTGGTGGAGTGCAGTGTGCGCAGTACTGGCCCCACCCTTTAAACCCTTGGTTCGTTTGCCATGGCCTAGCAAGCTGGGACGGTGGCATCGAGGTCCTCGGGTCGTAGGTTTTATATCAGACTGTCCTTGTCTTAGTCTCTGTCTCAAAAGCCTTCCCCGGAGACACGGGGGCTTTGATGTCAGGGGTTTCCTCCCTTAGCCTTTCCGCAGCCAAGCGGCCAGGCCTGCAAGGCAGCAGGGGACTCGTGGGGGCCGGGGTCGTCTATGTCCCGTGCAGATCTGAACATCTGCCCACTGCCCAGACGGTGACACCAGAGGAGAAAAATCCAACGCCGGAACCCGGTATCGAACCTCGCACCTTTGGCATTGGAGGCAGACGCCTTAACCACTGCGCCACTTCCCCGCCACACTTGGGGGTAGGGATACAAAATCAACCACTGTGGCACTCACAGTAATCACAGCATCACCTAGTCACGTTTATAATAATTGTGACATCCTGTTTTAATGATGTAAACCTGAAAATGGACTGTCAGTGCTATAGAAAATGTCTGAAGCCATCTGACACATTATTTTTGTCTTTTTTTGCGATTTCGCGGAAATGGTCGTTTACTGGGTGCACAAATAACTTCACTGTGAGCCAGAGATTCAATATGTTTTCATTCTGTTTTTTGCAGAGGAGGCAGAAGGTGCGCCTTGACATAATATTGCCTGATTTGGGTTTCTGGAATGAATTCTGATTTATTTAGAGGAAAATGTTTCTCAACCTCATTTTAGCACCTGCGAAGAGCGTGAATGGGGGTACCCTTGCGCCATCGGCTATATCTGTGGTGTGTTCCTAAGGATTTTCGGGGAACATGGCTTAAACATCTCAGGACATACTAAGGAACACTTTGAAACCCATCTTATTGAGTACTGGGGTGGGGGGGGGGGGGTGCACGGTAGACCTTCCTAGCTTATGGACTAGTATATATGTAAACGAATTTTGTTTTGCTTTTGAAGTTGTGTATTGCTTGTGTTTTTGTGCAATATGATGTGTGCAGTTACAATTTACATCTAATGACATTGACAGACATAGAACTGATAGTCTTTACTGTACTGTTGTTAGCATGCATGGCCAACAGAAGCCTATAGATCATTGACCCCTCCGCTCAAAATGTTGTGGGTCATTTGGGGAAATAATGCGTGAATGGTGCGGGCATCTTCCAAAAATAAACCCTGATGAAAGAGTAGGTCCAGATACATTTCTTTAGTTTGTGAATACTCAAACACTGTCCAGTGACTGCATACACACTGTTATCATGGGTGACAGTCTTCAGTCCTGAGTCTTGACTCAGCCTTTCCAAAACACCAGAGGCACTGTTATCATGGGTGACAGTCTTCAGTCCTGAGTCTTGACTCAGCCTTTCCAAAACACCAGAGGCACTGTTATCATGGGTGACAGTCTTCAGTCCTGAGTCTTGACTCAGCCTTTCCAAAACACCAGAGGCACTGTTATCATGGGTGACAGTCTTCAGTCCTGAGTCTTGACTCAGCCTTTCCAAAACACCAGAGGCACTGTTATCATGGGTGACAGTCTTCAGTCCTGAGTCTTGACTCAGCCTTTCCAAAACACCAGAGGCACTGTTATCATGGGTGACAGTCTTCAGTCCTGAGTCTTGACTCAGCCTTTCCAAAACACCAGAGGCACTGTTATCATGGGTGACAGTCTTCAGTCCTGAGTCTTGACTCAGCCTTTCCAAAACACCAGAGGCACTGTTATCATGGGTGACAGTCTTCAGTCCTGAGTCTTGACTCAGCCTTTCCAAAACACCAGAGGCACTGTTATCATGGGTGACAGTCTTCAGTCCTGAGTCTTGACTCAGCCTTTCCAAAACACCAGAGGCACTGTTATCATGGGTGACAGTCTTCAGTCCTGAGTCTTGACTCAGCCTTTCCAAAACACCAGAGGCACTGTTATCATGGGTGACAGTCTTCAGTCCTGAGTCTTGACTCAGCCTTTCCAAAACACCAGAGGCACTGTTATCATGGGTGACAGTCTTCAGTCCTGAGTCTTGACTCAGCCTTTCCAAAACACCAGAGGCACTGTTATCATGGGTGACAGTCTTCAGTCCTGAGTCTTGACTCAGCCTTTCCAAAACACCAGAGGCACTGTTATCATGGGTGACAGTCTTCAGTCCTGAGTCTTGACTCAGCCTTTCCAAAACACCAGAGGCACTGTTATCATGGGTGACAGTCTTCAGTCCTGAGTCTTGACTCAGCCTTTCCAAAACACCAGAGGCACTGTTATCATGGGTGACAGTCTTCAGTCCTGAGTCTTGACTCAGCCTTTCCAAAACACCAGAGGCACTGTTATCATGGGTGACAGTCTTCAGTCCTGAGTCTTGACTCAGCCTTTCCAAAACACCAGCAGCTGCAAGAGGCATACATTCTTATAAGCCGCTGCGTCCGCAGTCACAGTTACATCCTGCGTCCGCAGTCACAGTTACATCCTGCGTCCGCAGTCACAGTTACATCCTGCGTCCGCAGTCACAGTTACATCCTGCGTCCGCAGTCACAGTTACATCCTGCGTCCGCAGTCACAGTTACATCCTGCGTCCGCAGTCACAGTTACATCCTGCGTCCGCAGTCACAGTTACATCCTGCGTCCGCAGTCACAGTTACATCCTGCGTCCGCAGTCACAGTTACATCCTGCGTCCGCAGTCACAGTTACATCCTGCGTCCGCAGTCACAGTTACATCCTGCGTCCGCAGTCACAGTTACATCCTGCGTCCGCAGTCACAGTTACATCCTGCGTCCGCAGTCACAGTTACATCCTGCGTCCGCAGTCACAGTTACATCCTGCGTCCGCAGTCACAGTTACATCCTGCGTCCGCAGTCACAGTTACATCCTGCGTCCGCAGTCACAGTTACATCCTGCGTCCGCAGTCACAGTTACATCCTGCGTCCGCAGTCACAGTTACATCCTGCGTCCGCAGTCACAGTTACATCCTGCGTCCGCAGTCACAGTTACATCCTGCGTCCGCAGTCACAGTTACATCCTGCGTCCGCAGTCACAGTTACATCCTGCGTCCGCAGTCACAGTTACATCCTGCGTCCGCAGTCACAGTTACATCCTGCGTCCGCAGTCACAGTTACATCCTGCGTCTGCAGTCACAGTTACATCCTGCGTCCGCAGTCACAGTTACATCCTGCGTCCGCAGTCACAGTTACATCCTGCGTCCGCAGTCACAGTTACATCCTGCGTCCGCAGTCACAGTTACATCCTGCGTCCGCAGTCACAGTTACATCCTGCGTCCGCAGTCACAGTTACATCCTGCGTCCGCAGTCACAGTTACATCCTGCGTCCGCAGTCACAGTTACATCCTGCGTCCGCAGTCACAGTTACATCCTGCGTACACAGGGGCTCATGAGAATTTATATGTCTCTTGCTGGCCATGGATTATTGGGCATAGTTTTAAGGCTGTTAACTGTTTTCAGTCATTTCAATTTTTCACACTGTCACCCATGTCAGAGTTATGTGAGAAGACTGAAGGTGGAATTAGTGTACACAAAGCATTGGTGATTAAAGCGTTCCTAGGGAAATGTGTACACAAAGCATTGGTGATTAAAGCGTTCCTAGGGAAATGGCCTGTATTACACTGTACATGTATGTTATGTATATGGCATTTGCTAACAGTTGTGTGCAAATTATGCTCAGGGTGGAAGGTGTAGGGGAGGCGACCATTATGGAGGTGGCATTCCAGACGAAGAGTGTGACAAAGGAGGAAGGGGACACTTCAGGACGTCAAAAAGAACTGGAGATGGAACACGAGGCACTCACTCGCCAATCGGAGGACCTGCAGTCAGAGCTGAAAGTGGTGCAGAAACGTTGGGGGCTCCTCGACAGCTTCGCAAACTTCGCCGCGAAAGGGGGCAAGGTCAGCCGGCAAGATTTTTGTGTTTTAGTATCTGAGCTACAGGGCTCACGTGGTAAGAAGTTCTGAGCTGTAAGGTGTCAAATTGGAGACAAGCACACAAATTATTTCATCTCTGGTTGGACCTTTACGTTTGAAAATGGATGACAGGAACTTGCACAGTGTTAATTTTCCCTGCAAACTTTTAAATGTTTAGCCCCAACACACTACAGCAGGAGATGGATCACCATCAGGCGCCAAGCTAATCTGGCACTACCCTTGAATTATCATGGTCGATCCATCTCCTGCAGCTGCTACATAGTGGTTAGGTGACACCTCCCCAGTTTGGGAACACAGCAGTGAGGTGAAATGGTTTGATGAGGAGGGGTGTGCGTGCACTAATGAAGGGTGTGCGTGCACTGATGAGGGGTGCGCATGCACTGGTGCTGATCTGTGATTTGGAACCTGACAACTCCACAACCCAAGGTCCAAACTCGCAGACTGGCACCATTTGCTCATTATATATTTCCTTGTTTCTTTGATTTTCCTAAGCCTTGTTTCGCTTCCATCATGTACGACTGTCTGTGAAACACGCCACACTTTCAGCCCTGTTTATTGAAATTCTCAGCTGTAGGGGTTGTCCCGTAACCCATTTAGCCTGGATGCACTACATCTCCTGCAACTGGTGCATAATTGTTCAGTGACTCCTCCAAAATTTAGAAAATGTGCCCATAGGGTTAAAAGGTTTAAAAACACATTACATTTCAAGAAGCGGACCATCCATGGTAGTTCACGGGTGGTGCTAGAATAGCTTGGCACCCAGAGGCTATTCTGGCACCACCCTTGAACTATCACAGTCAAGCCATATATCACTCTACTGCGTTGGTGCTGACTAGATCAAGCAATCTTGAATTGAACCACCAATAATACAAAATATGTTTCTTTGTGTCCGTCAGGACGATGAGGAGAAGTCGGACAAGAACCCACTAAACGAAGCATTCTTCAAAGGTCTGACTGAGTTCCTGCAGCTGTACTCCACACAGGGGAACTCGCTGGAAAAAGCTCAGCTGGAACTTCAGCGCAAACTCAAGGGCATCAGGGACAAGATCGCAGCCAATGAAGAGAACCAGCGCAAACTCCGAAACAATGCCGTAAACGTCAGTCAGATCAAGTAAGGACGTGCTACTTTATGAGTGGCATTATCTCGCTTTTTTTTTCTTTTCTCTGCCAGTGGTTTGGATTTGTTTTCTCAAATACATTACCGATGGCATTACTATATGGAATACATTCTATAGCATATCGATTTCAGCCCAAAGTTGTGTCCCCTTCACAACTGGGGAGGAGACACTGGGGATCCAGTCATAGGAGCCCCGGGTGGCCTCCCCTTACCACCCGATCCGGGCATGCGTAAGGATGGTTGGGTTTTGCCTTGCTACAGTGTTTCGACCGGTGTCTCCTTGGTTTATAACTACGAACGTATTGGCTTTGCCTTTGTGGATTAGACTTTCTCCTAGGGCTCAGTGTGCTCAGTGTATTCTACACTTCAGCGTACTACTGTGTGTGGACTTAGCACCGTCACCTTCATTTACTGTTACCGCGCAGGAACTCCCTCCCCGCTCCGAGTCTTCTGAACGTGGCTTGAGCCCCTTGAGTCTGCCCCCCCCCCCCCCGCCCAGAATTGCCCGAGCGGGCCAGGCGAGCTGAGCGTTCGTCCACGCCCCCCCCCCCCCCCCCCCCCCCCTGCTAAGTTTCTTCCGAGCGGGCCCCAGCATGATGAGCGCAAACGTAATAAGAATGAGAAAAAAAAGTAGGAAGAGAGGCTCTCCCTCGCTCCGGGGTGGTTGAAGCGTGACCCGAGGCCCATAGAGGTGCTGCCCCCTCATCCCGTCCCGTATTGACCAGGCGGGCCCAGTGTGACTTTGAGACGCGCCCCCCCCCTCTCCCCACGCTCCGAGGCTTCTGAGTGGGGGCCGCTGCCCAATTTCTGCCCCCTCCCCGCTCCAAGCGGGCCTGGCAAGAAACTTTACTGTCTCCCGCCCCGACCTTTCCAGGCGGGCCCGGTGTGATTCAGACACTAACTCTCAGGACCGGATCTGCCGGGTCGCTGATAAGCACCCTTCCCGCTCGCGGTCCCCCGAGCAGGCTCAGGGAGCCAGGGTTCCCCTACCGCCTCCCCTCTTACGCTCGGAGCGCGGTCCCTGGCACCCGCGATCCCCTCTCCGTCCTCGCGTCGTCCTCGACAATAGCAGCCCCCCCCCCTCCCCTCGTGTTTCTGTGAGTCGGGGGCTTCCAGAGCCAAGCTTCGCCTTTGGCCGTTGTTCGACCGCGGTTCCTCTTTCCCCGCGACACCCCTCTGGGCGGGCTTCGCGGGCGGCTCTGCCTATCCTACGCGCGCACCCTCGCCAGTCACCTTCAGCGGACCAACGCTCTCGGAGCTGGTCGCCCCTCCGTGGGGCATTTGCGTGATAGGCGCTCCTTGGACGTAGACCTTCACGTACTCAGCCTACATTCGGTGGATTCGGCTTTGGCCATCTTCCTGCGGGACTCGCCCTCCGGGTCTCCCGACCACCTCTCAGCTGTTTCGTCGGTTTCCTCCTATCTAAGGATGTCGGCCCTTTGCTTGGCACACAGACAGTCCATGCCTTGGGAGAGGCCTCCCGTCTTATCTTGAACTTCCTCCCGCCTGACTTCTGTCCGCCTTCACCCATGGTTGATGCGCTAAGGCCGGTCAAGCGTCGCAAGTCTCTCCCTCAGCCAGCCGGCTTCCCGGGATCTCGCCAAAGCGTTCTCCTCCCAGCTCCACCAGGACACCTTCGGCGACAATGGGTTTTCACAGATTCACGGTAGCCATCGGGGATTAACATGAGTTTCCATCAGGCCTGGTATGCGGGACACTCCCAAGCCTTCACCGCCCCTCTTCCTTCAGTGGATGCGGCAGCCATCAACCAGGCGGGTGGGCGCAGGGTAGTCCAGAGTGCTTGGCCTCGCCTGCTTGACAGGATCGCTTCCTTAGTTCGGAACTCGCTAGCTTGCTCCGGGTTCCTGGAGTTGGCTACACAAGCGGTGCCGCAATGCCTGGAGGACACTTGGGACCTGGAAGCCTCGTCCCTGCTCTGTGACGTCCAGTCCATCCTGGTAGCTGCTAACCGCGCCGCCTACCATTCCTCAACCAACGCCATGGCGGCGGGACTCTCTCCTGCGACTCTGCACGGATCTCCCCAAGATGGTGAAGACTCAGCTCCGCCAGGCTCCCTTCGGCGGTTCCCATCTGTTTGGAGACATGTGGCAGTCGGTTAAGAAAGCGACCAAGGATCTGTGACCCCTTCCTGCCTCTGCCCCCGCTTCGTCTCGCTTTCACTCGGCCGGGGGTCATGCCCGGCAGTCTTCCAGACCCACCTCGCTTCCAGTCGGTGTTTTCCTAAGTTAGGGTTCGTCCCCTTCAGGTTCCTCAGTCCTTCCCTGCCTCCCGCCCCTCCTGGTCCCGCGGCGCCCATAAATCGGGGGGCGGTCGGGCCCGCTAACTTACCTCCCCTCCCCCCCTCCCCCACCCCTCCGCCCCTGCCGACAGTTCTCTGGTCTCCAGTCGGTGGGCGGCTGGCCTACTACAGCGACCATTGGAGATCGCTGTTACCCGACGACCTCTGGATCATCTCGACTGTTTCCTCAGGCCTTCAGCTTTCGTTCCAGTCCCCTCCGCCGTTACGCAGGTCCCCCTTGTGGACCAAGGCTCCAGTCGACCGACTCCAGGCAGAAGCTCTGCACGGAGAAGTAATGGCCTTACTTGACAAAGCAGCGGCAGAAGTGGTCTCCCGACAAGCCTCACTGGCGTTCTACAGCCATCTCTTTCCCGTTCCCAAGCCAGGGGGCAAGTGGCGGCCAGTCATCGACTTGTTGGCGCTAAACAAGTTCATTTCGGCTCCGCACTTTTGGATGGAGACAGCCAGGATTCTCTGCCCAGCCGTCCGGCCGATGGACTTCGCGATCAGCCTCGATCTGTCAGACGCTTATTTTCACGTACCGATTCATCCGTCGTCTCACTGGTATCTACGTTTTGCCTTTGGCGGGGTCGTATACCAGTTCCGAGCCCTCCCCTTCGGCCTCAACATCAGTCCTTGGGTTTTCTCGAGGCTACTCGATGTGGTGATGGCCAGCTTCCGCCAGCGATCTCTGAGTCCGGCCTCCAACTACATGGACGACTTGCTGCTGCGCAACCTGATCGCCTCGGCGCTCGAGGAGGACAGAGACGCCCTGCTTTCTCTCCTGCGCCGCCTCATTTTCCTAGTCAATCCGGGCAAGTCAGATCTCACCACTTCTCGCCAGTTCCTGCACTTGGGAATGGAATTCCTGACGGACCTCGCGTGGCTGGCGACGGGCGTGCCTCTACACTCCCCTCCGCCCCGGTGGTCTCTCTGCACCGACGCGAGCCAGTCCGGCTGGGGCGCTCACCTGTTACCGGACTTTGGCCCCAGGACCTCGCAGACAAACACATCAGCTGGCTAGAGTTGAAGGCGGTTTGGTTAGCCCTCAACTTCTGGCAAGAGATGCTGACCAACCAAGAGGTCCTCATTCTGTCGGACTACTTGACGGTGGTGGCCTACATACAGAACCAGAGGGGCACGCGCTCGCCCTGCCTGCCTCCTTTACCACCTCCTTCGCTGGTGCAGGGACCGGGGCATTGCTGTTCGAGCCCGCCACAGACCGGGCCGCCTAAACGTGGTCGCGGATGCTCTGTCCCTCTGCGGACAGATGCTCCACACAGAGTGATCCCTGCGCCAAGACATCTTTCGCCTGATCTGCTCACGATGGGAGACGCCTCTAGTCGACCTGTTTGCCACCAGATGGAACAACCAGCTTCCGGTGTTCGTCTCCCCAGTCATGGACCCGCTCGCCTGGGCGGTGGACGCGCTCTCCATTTTCTGGGACGGACTGGTCGCGTATGCCTTCCCCCCGTCTGTACTGGTACTGAAGGTCCTGCGGAAACTTCTGGTATGCTCCGCGGTTCTCTTCCTGGTGGCCCCCTTCAATGGGACCAAGAGCTGGACCACGGACTTACTCGCGCTAGCGACGGACCCGCCCCATAGCTCCCTGCTCCGGCCACGATGCTTAAGCATCCCCGCCAGGCTTTCTTCCACCCGTGCCCGGGGCGCCTCCTCCTACATGCCTGGAGGTTGTCTGGCAAGCACTCGCCACTAGAGGTTTCTTGGATGCGGCAGTGGCGGCGATTGCAGCAGCCCGCAGACTGTCTACAAGGAAGGTGTACGAAGGCAAGTGGAGGGTCTTTCAGTCCTGGTGCGCCGCTCAGCAGCTCCCCCCCACGAATCTAACTACCCCCCAACTGGCGGAATTCTTCCTATGGCTCTAAGACGATCACGGCTTAGCTCCTATTACTGTCAAGGGTTACCGCACCATGACCGCAGACACTTACCGCCACCTGGGCCTTCCGGATCCAGGCGCTTGCAAAGACCTTTCAGACCTGTTGGCTTACTATGATCTCCGACGTCCGGTCTCCCGTTCTCTCTTACCTAGGTGGGACCTCGCCTGGGTACTGACGTGGCACGGTTCTCCGGGCTGACCCGGAAAACATGTTTCCTTCTGGCTCTTGCCTCAGCGTCCCGAGTGAGCGAGCTTCACACGCTCTCGGTACGACCCGCCTGTCTGCAGTTTCGTTCTGACGGCTCTGTGCAGCTACTCACCGACCCGTCCTTTCTGGCTAAGAACCGACTTCCCTCGGCTGCTCCCCAGATGCTGACCTTACGTCCGCTCAGAGGGACGGACTTATCCCGCGAGTCGCGTCAACAGGATCCGGTTCGGGCGCTGCGGATTTACCTGCGTCGCTCTAAGCCGAGCCTCCTAGGGCGCTCCCGCCTCTTCCTTCCACTTTCACCAGGCAGGTCCGATATCTCGGCCCAGACAGTTTCGTCCTGGCTTCGGTGGGTGATTTGATCGGCCTGCCAGGACCTCTCCCCTGTCGGGGATAGACTTTTGCAGATCTGGGCGCATGAAGTGCGAGCAGTAGCCACCAGCCTGGCCCTGGACTGCAACTGCTCGGTTAAGGACAGGCTGGCGTGCAGACTCCGCCTTTACCCACTTCTACCTCCGAGACCTATCTGGCCAGCGTGACTCCCTGGCCCGGGTGAGCGACATCTCCGCGGCCCAGCACTCCCTCCGCGTGCCACAGGCGCCTTAGGGACGTCTTAGCTGAAATCGTCGGGAGTGCTCCTTCATGGGCTTGCAGGGGGTTAAGTACAGGGCTTTAGGGTCGGCACCCTCCTCCTCTTCGCTATAGTAATGCCATCGGTAATGTATTTTGAGAAAACAAATGAATTTTTTTTTCTAAAATGTATTTTTTAAAAAAAACTTACCGATGGCATTACTCGGACAGCCCTCCCTCCTGCCCCGCTTGCCTCTTTTGGCTAAGTGTGAAACTGACAGGCTTCGCCCTACACATGCCGGGATAATGTGGTAAGGGGAGGCCACCCGGGGCTCCTATGACTGGATCCTCGGTGTCTCCTCCCCAGTTGTGTAGGGGACACAACTTTAGGCTGAAATTGATAGGCTATAGAGTGTATTCCATATAGTAATGCCATCGGTAAGTATTTTTTTAAAAAGACATTTTAGAAAAAAATTCATTTTATTGTGCCTTATGAAGTTCACGTTTTTAGCACCAGGGTCCCACTTCTCAGATTTTGGAGGTGTTGCTTAACGACTATATACCAGTTGCAGGAGATGGCTTGACCATGATAATTCAAGGGTAGTGCCAGATTAGCTTGGTGCCTGAAGGCGCCAAGCTAATCTGGCACTACCATTGAATTATTATGGTCAATCCATCTCCTGCTGTAGGGACCATGGCTAAAAGGGTGAAATAAGATAGATTTGTACATAAGATCTATGTAAATAAGATGGATTTTGTACATGACTGTTTGCATACGCAATTCCTTTGGCGGCTGCTCATTTTTTTTCTCAGTTAAACTAGTGTCAGGCAGCACTGACTTAATCTTCGATTGTTGTGCACGAGAGGGTTAATTGTCTTTTCTCTATATTTCCAATTATTCTGATGTGTACTGCTCTTGTTCAATTATTCCAATGTGTACTGCTCTTGTTTCAGATATGACCCATTGCCAAAAGGTGTTACTATGATGGTTGACCAAACTGTATTCATAATAAAATGACTTCCAGTCTCGAGTCATCCGTTATTAGTAGTTGAGATCATGGTAAAATGACTGAATATACACTAGAAATAACATGGGATACACATTGTGATAGGTTTAGTGATAGCATGATCAAAATATTGGCCAAGGCTGAAAATTGCCCTTGCCAGAAAGCATCAGCGATCGACCTCGTGTGAGCGATGTGATGGTGTGCAAAGAACAGGTCGACCTACTGGTTACATATTATCAATGCTGTTAGGCAAGACATGTATAAATATTCACCAGTTCAGAACAGATATTTTCATGTGCGAAATATTGCGGTATTGCTGATTAAAAAACGACATGTTGAACGTCAGGTGTGTTGTAATATTGCAACAGAAAGTCTCTTCCATGAACTTCGCACAATGTGAACCTCATAGCAGACGAATTATGACCATCACTTCGTCTTCTGTACATGCATAATGCACCCACTTCGCATGTTTCACGTTAAAAACAAAAACAGCCTTTTTTGAACGGCGAGTTTACTTCCACCGGTTTTTGTTGTAAAAATCGACGTTCGACATAATTGTCTTATTTTTCACAACTGCTGCCGATTTCGTTTTAAAAATTTACCCATCGTTTCTTCGTATCACGTGATGCATAGGCGCCATGCTGGATCGATGCTTGCGGCAAGCTTCCAACAGACAGAACTCGAGAAAGGTATGTTGTAATATTCACCTTTGTCTGACGTTCGACATAAAATCAACGTTCAACATACTTTCTGTATAGTTTTTGTGTAACAGTTACTGATACAAAGGATTGATATGGCATTTGTACCGATAGAATATACAAGCTGTGCAGATTGAAACGAATTGGGCAGTTTGTTGTCCCCTACCATTTGGGTTGAACATGATTTTGCGAGATTTACGTCAGTACATTACCACAATGCGTGTGTTGTAAATATGACGTTCGATCAAAGAAAGTTGATATTTGGTGCAGCATCTTTGTGTAGACCGCTCTCTGGAAAGTCGTGTTTTGAGAAAACTGCTAATTCGTAGCATGAAATCTGATTCAGACAAAATGCGGTCACGCGTGTTTGTACTTGTAGTTGTTGACAAGCTCTCTTTTCAAGGCGTGGTTCGTCGAACGTCAGATTTGCAACACGGCCGATTTTGTAAACCTGACGTTCAATCGCCTGCGAAATGATGGTGTTGTTAGAACGCCTTTCGCACTCCGATATCCATTGTTGACACTATCCATCTCGTAGAGTCACCCATGGATTTGTGTGAAAGGCCTTGAGAGGGAACGTGTCATGTTTAATAGTAGAACATGCAGATGAAGTGTTACTGAAATGTGTACACGCATTGCCATGTGTGAAATAAAATTATTTTAAACACTGCTTTATGGAAATTGCTTGTATGACAATGTGCATCAGGGATAGTTAATGGATTTTTTATGTACCAGTTATATCTTTCATTAGGTTACATTATTGCTTAAATTTCAGATGACCAGAACACAACGGAGACTATGGTTTGTGCGCATTGAAACGGAAATGTCAAAAGGAAAAAAACCCAAGTCAACAAATGCTGAACGATGTGCAGCATATAGAAAAAGAAAAACACAAAACCCAGTTGTTCTGCTGCAAATGAGAGATGCAAACAGAGAGCGAGCACTGAAGAACCGACAGAAGCCAAAGACAGAAGAGGAAAAAGCGCGTCGGCGTGCACTTCAGCGAGAGAGGCAGAAGCGCTATGAGTATGTTTTACAGTTAGCAGGTCATTTTTTTCTGTTATAACTTTTGCACTTCCCATGTGTATGCTGTGTGTGTGTGTGTGTGTGTGTGTGTGCGTGCGTGCGTGCGTGCGTGCTAAACTCCGTACTCCTAGCAGCACCTTCGGTCCATGCTGAAGCACTGGCCGGGGGCGCTGCAGAGAAAACAGGATTAAATGCAGGTTGGGGCTTTATTGTTTTCAGAGCAAAAAAGAAAGAAAATGCGCGGCGGCAGGCTGCGACAACCCCTTCCAGGCCAACAACAAGACAGAACAAGGAGCGGCTGGAGAAAAAGAGAGCAGCTGTTCGAGAAGCTGTGCGCAAACACCGCGCAGAACAATTTGTGCAGAAGAAACGTCGCGTGAGAGAAAAAAGGATGGACTATTATTACAGAAAAAAGGAAGAGGCACGGAAAGCAAAGGAGGTGGAAGAGGCAAGAAAGACAAAGGAGCAAGTGCCTGCACAGCCTTCAGACGATGGCCACTCTGCAGATCCGCCTTATCCCACGAGGAAGTCGTATCTGCAAGCAGTGAGGAGAGTACGGAAGAGAATCAGGGTCACAGGGTTGAAATTTGCACATATGTGCAATGGGTTGATAAAAACAGCGAAGGGGACTTCAAAAGCTGCACTAAGCAGTCTCAATGTTACATGTGCTACTCCCCAAAAACTGCCTGTTAAGCTGGCGGAGCACATGTCCTCTTTGTCTAAAAAGAGGGATGTGGACACTGAAGCATAAGAGGCGTCTTATCGATGCATTTGGGCATGGAAGCATGTACTACAAGCATGCCCAATCAAACCATCCGTACATGCGAAAAAAGAAAAAAGAAGCCTGTGCATGCTCAAATCAAGCAATTCTTCCTGAAAAATTCAGTAGACGATCCTTGCAAAAAGAGCAAGAAAAAGCAACTGACCAGCCCTGTTTATGAGTTGCATAAAGAATTCTGCCGGAGCCATGGGAAGATATCACTGCGCAGCTTCTACAGACATAAGCCTCGTTCTGTGGCACCTTTGTCAAACATCAAATTCAGGCAATGTTTGTGTGAAGTTTGCCTGAATCCTCACATGACTGACGAGGCTTAATATGTGCAAGAAGATCAGGTTTTGCAGTGTGCGCGAACTGCTCGGTGCAAGTGTCTGTCCATTTGAAGAGTTGCCTGATTTGAAGTGTGTTGACAGAGAGTGCGCCGAATGTGGTGTCCATGTTGTGGAGAGCATGTTGAAAGATGATTTGGGTGGCATGCTTGACGTTCCTGTTGGGTGGAGTAGGTGGGAGTTTGTGAAAGCAGGGAACTCCTCCAAAATGGAGAAGATTATGAAACATGGCATAGTTGCAGACTGCATCACACAGCTGATTGGGGAGCTTGGGCCTCTGTTCAAACACATGTTCACGGCTGACTGGCAGAGAAAGCAGCTTCAGCAGTTGAAAGCTGGCCTGCCTGATGGCTGGGCACTTGTAACTGTTGATTTTGCTGAAAACTTTCTTTGCAAGTTTCAAGAGGAACCCCAGAGCGCACACTGGTCATATCAACAGGTGACAGTATTTCCTGCTGTCATCTTCACAAGATGTCCAGAATCTGGTTGCAGTGAGCTCAGACGTGACTCGCTCGTGTTCGTGAGTGACGATCTGAAGCACGATGCACACGTTGCTCAATCCTGTATCCAGCAAGTCCTGCAGTATCTTGAGGAGAAGGTACCAGATCTGAAAAAGGTTGTGATCGTGAGTGATGGGTGTGCTGCTCAATTCAAGTCCAAGTTACCCTTTTTCTTTCTGAGTCACACTACTGTTTCAGGTTCTGCGAGTCTTTTTCGGGTCTCGGCATGGGAAGAATGACTGTGACTGGTGTGGAGGGACTGTCAAACGTGTCGTCACCCACGACATTGCACTCGGACGTGTCACAGTGAAGGGCGCAGAAGACATGTACAATCACTGCTGTCAGGTACTGTCTCAATCTGACAACAGTCCAGGATGCCACCACAAGGTACAACAGTTTTTTCTGTTGAGGGAGACGAACAGAGCTCTGCAGTCAAACATGCTTGCTACTGTACAGGGTTCTCGGAAGATTCATCACTTGCGGATTCTGGCTCCAGGGGTCTTGGGTTCAAGACCACTGGCGTGCTTTTGTACCAACTGTATTTCTGAGCGCTATGACCTTTGTCTGTCTTCTGAGTATGCTGGTTCATTTCAAACTGTCAATTTGAAATACTCTGGTCCACGTGAACTTCTGCCTTCCTCATCTGCAGGTAAGAGCAGTGGTGCTCCATGCAATGAATCGTCAGCTGATCAGGATTCCACTATGCCTGATGAAGACTCCGATGTTGACAGTTTGCCGGAATCCACACTCTTTGCAGACAGTGTCGATTCTAGTGATGAGTCCGAATCAGTTTCTGACTGCTCAGAAAGTGACAGTTTGTCTGACGCAGAGTTGGATATTGACGGCTTGGATGAGAGGGTTTTTTTTCTTCCACTCTGTTGCTGCAGAGCTTACAGAATGTACAAGCTTTCTGGAACTACAGGCAGTTGCACAGCAGCTGCAGCATAGAATTGCAGTTTTCACAATCCCATGTGAAAATGCAGTTTTGAGAACTCAACAGCATATCGACGCGCAAGCTGCAAATCGGCTTGGAGCTGATGTTACTTGCAGGTGTGACCCCTTCACGGTACATGGAGATGGCAACTGTTTTTTCAGAGCGCTGAGCCTTCTTATATTTGGCACAGAAATGTGTCACGCAGAGCTCAGATGTCGCATTGCTATTTGTATGGCACTGCATCCAGATATTTTTCTGAATGGTTCTAATTGGTGCGCTCCTCATGACTCTGTGTCACCAGCTGAAGTTATTCAAATGGCTGTGCTGACCTCAGTTTCACCTGATGCTTCAGAACGTTTGTCGTTTGAAGCTGAAGTGATGTCAGTGGTTAAAAACTGCAGCTTTTCAGGGTTGTGGGAGTTTTTCGCAGCCAGTTTTGTGCTGAAGCGTCCAATCCAGTCGGTTTTCCCAGATCTTGGTTGGGAGCTATACAGGCTCCACTGCAACCGCACTTTTCGCGCTCCGGGTTGTGAGGATGGGCAGAAATTGTTCATCATGTGGTCCTCACTCCGCAGTGACATGGTTGCTGATCACTGGGTGCCAAACCACTTTGTGCCCATTGTTCCCCACACACACTCCAGCTCCAGTGGTTGGAACCTTCCATCTTGTTCAGTGGAATGGAACTGAATATGTTGGGCAAGTTAACGACGTTGACGAACTTCTGCAGGTTGCCTGTGTGTGTTTCATGTCAAAGCGCCAGCATTTGTACTTTTGGCCTAGCGGCTTTGACTACTCGTGGGAGCCATTTGATTCATTTTTGAGGGGGGGTCTCTCTCAACCTCGATAAAAGCACATCCAGTCAGAGGCGTCAGTTTTTCACAGTGATGTAGGACAGATACTGCATAGAAATTGCAGAAGAAACGGATATACAATTAAATCAGTGGTGTCAAGGTTTTTGACAATCCCATGTGAAAATGCAGTTTTTGGAACTCAACAGCATATCGTCTTCCTACACATTTCAGTATATTTACGGACGTGTGCAGCAAAACAAACGTGACATCTCTGTATTTGTTTGTTTCTCCTGCAATTTCCAGTTGCTTGAAAACCCATTCTGACCTTCTGTCACTATATTAATAGATCTCTGAGCGGAGTATGTTTTGATACACATACAAACGGGTTTTGTCCCCAGTGCAAAAACCCCAAATAACATATATTCATATATTGTATGATTTTTTTGTTAACACGTTTTAACCTTCATGTGGTGAGCCACATTTTAGAAAAAAATGAGTGTAGAACGTGATGTGATTTGCAGTTGTAAGGATTGATGAGCAGTTCAAAGAAATAAAGAATAGTGCAGAACGATGTGTGATTTAGCAATATTACGGATTGAGGTAAATGAGGAAATGTGTATATGCAGTGTTTGTAGGGGAAGAAAAGTGACTTGTGGGCAGACTTGTAGTTTTGGATGGATAAATGTTTAAACCTCCGTTCAGTTTGTTGTAATTATGATGTTCGATATAATACCTGTTTTTTCTGAATTTGCATTGATCTTCATATGCTTGAAATAAAATGATCATAGGAACTGTTGCTGTTGTCTCGCTTAATTCTTTTTACATCCCTGAATCTTTGGTTTGAATGAGAATGTGGCTGCATTTCACATTTACAACAAACAGAAAGAAGCACCCATGTCGGATGTCAGGTATTACAACAATTCATCTCTTTCAGTGACACTCTGAAAACCTGAATGATTTAGTTTTACAACAGCAATGCACATTTACTATTCTTTTTAACTGTTCAAGTAAGCATTTTCCAACTTGGATCAATAAAAACTCCAAACTTACACCGTTGTGTTGTAATACCTGACCTCCGACATAATCTCATATACACACTTCTGAATGCGATTTCTCTGCAACTAAGGAACAGACTATATTCCCATTTCTAATACTATTTGCACATGCTACAAACTGTCCAACACAGAAGTTTTTGTGTGATTCTATCAATTTTCATTTTCAAGCAGCCGTGTTGCCTTTTCAGTAACACCTTTTGGCAATGGGTCATATATATATATATATATGCAGACAATGCGCTATCGTGGTGGACCCTCTTCATGCCCTTGCGCATTGCCTCCGTGTTGTAATATTGCAGTGTACTGTTGTCCTCCCCTTGCAGGCAGTGTGTGATCGTGGTGGAGAGCAAGTCGGCCAGCAAGGTGACCCTCCTCGTGTCCTACGTCACCAGCAACGCCTCATGGACGCCCAGCTACGACATCCGCATGTTCACCGCTGAGGACAAACTCAAGGTCAGTGGCTTCAAATGTTCACTGATAATGTATGGGCTGCCACCAGTTCAGCTAGCCAGCATTGTTTACAGGGCCAAGGTTAACCCATTTAGCCCCAGGCTGGAGATGGATCGACCATGTGGATTCAAGGGTAGTGCCAGATTGGTGCCATCCTGGTCGATCCATCTCCTGCAAATGGTACATAGTCATTAGGCAACACCTCCGAAATGGGACCTTGGGGCTGTCTATCTATCTATCTATCTATCTATCTATGTCCCGTAGTCTTGCCGACTGTTGGGGCACCACTGATGACTTGACAACCAGCTCCCTCCATTCCTCTCTGTTCTCTGCCATTCTTAGCGTATCGCCCAGCCTCTGTCCTGTCCACTTTGAGATATTGTCCTCCCATCTTTTCCTCTGTCTTCCTCTCCTTCGTCCTCCTTGCACTGTGCCTTGCAGGATTGTTTCAGCAGGGCTTGCCAAACCTTGGGGCGAGAAGGGTTAAAAAGACAGGTGCTCTCGATGGTCTTTAAGTGTAACCCTTTCAGCCCCAAGGTCCCGTTTCTCAAATTGTGAAGACTTTGCCTATGTACCAATTGCAGGCGATGGATTGATCATGATAATTCAAGGGTAGTGCCAGATGAGCTTGGCGCCTTAAGGCGCCAAGCTCATCTGGCACTACCCTTGAATTATCATGGTCAATCCATCTCCTGCTGCAGGGTCCTGGGACTATGAGGGTTAATGACATGTGATCCCTCTTGAGGCTGTCCCTGCGGGGCAGGGGACACAGTGCGGTGAATGTTTTTTATGCTGGCGCTTTTGTTTAATTTTCTCTGCATATCATATTCAGTGACATAGAGCTAAATATCCACACTTACTAGATGACTGCTTTGAGCTCTTGGTGAATTTATTAACCCTTGTTATCCTGGTACACCCATTTGACTGCAAGTTCAAGGGTGCTGCCAGAATAGTGTGGCGCCTCAGGCTCCTGGCCGGGCGGAGAAGCATGCAAGAGAATATTAACCTCTCAACTGCGGTTTGACGATACGGCTGGACTAAGAAGACGCGGCTTTTCTGCCGGTCGGTATCGTCGGTAGCCTTCAGAGGGTTCATGACTGATACGAAATTGATGTGCTAGCCTTTGGTGTTGAAACTTAATACGGCTTCGAGCTGTTCATATGACGGTAGCATTAACTCATTCAGCCCTGACGCACTACAGCAGGAGATGGGTCGATCATGATAATTCAAGGCGCCACGCTATTCTGGCATCACCCTTGAACTGTCTGTTGATCTGTAATGTAGCCTTCATAGGACAATAAGCTCATTTTCAAAAAATCAGCCTCAGGATGTAATGGGTTTACCCTCTGGCTGTCGTTAGTCGTTTTTGTCGTGATGATTCCTACAGGAACAACAACATCCCTGACATCCTACATGAATCATGATGACAAAAACAGCTACGGACAGCCAAAGGGCTAATAGTTGTGCCTTGTTTCAGATCACGTATTACGGGCAGATCAAGCAGTCAACAGGCGAGGACTGGGTGGATGCTAAGCTGTATCTGTCGACGGCCATGCCCAGCATTGGGGGTGAGTTGCCTGAACTCTCCACTGCCGAGCTGCATCTGCGTCGTCCTGTGGCCGTCAAGTAAGTCCAGAAACACTTGCGACAACCTAGACGTAACACTCTCTCTGGCTGAGAGCAGATAAGAAAATGAACTTGTTGGCTGTCGATATCGTGTTTTGCCATGATGATTCCTGTGTGAATTATCTCAACAAGAAATGCTACCGACAGCCAAAGGGTTAAACCAGACATAGATCCTCATGATCCTGATCAAAAGGAGGCGCTCATGAGGCTCTGTGCCGTGTTTCTTTGGGTGTTGTGCGGTCATATTTCTAGCCTAGTGTGTACAGTGTTATGTAGTCACATATGCACATGGATCATTACAACATGTAATTAAACTGGCCTCTGTATAGTGCTGACTTCATTGATGTACTTGTGAAGTTTTATATTATAAACATTATATGTTGCTCTTCAGTACGTATACATCAGAACTTTAGTCCATTGTCATCCATTTGTTTGTGTTGGGAAATGTATTTAGCATGTACAATATATTCATTATTTGTGACCTTGGTTTTATCTGTCGTTTGATAATTGAATCAGTCATGGTTGTGTGAAAGTTTGGACAACATAAATTATGCTTAAGTTTCATTTTTTTTTAATTGGTGGTTTCTCAGCTGTTGAAATATATGCCCTCAAATTTGTCTTGTGTGGGGCACTTTCTTGTGGATATGCATCCGTTTTTCAGGTCTCGAGGCCGTGGCGTGTCACTGCTAAAAGCTTTTAAAAGTTATTCTATGGATGAAGACGGTTCCGCTGTTAGTTTCATACAGTGTAAGGGTGGGTCTGGCAGTCTGCGGATGCCAGTGGTGTCCTCATCCACCTCGCCTGAACACCTTTCAATGCAGGCCATTCCTCCTGTAGAAGTGTCTGTACGTACCAGGGTTTCACCTGTTTGTCCTCACAGCAACTGTTGTCATGTTTGTCGTGATAAATAGCAGAAGGCCTGTTATACGGGATCATAGAAGTAAGAAAGCTGCGCAGTATGCTTCACCCTTTGCGTGTCGGTAGCGATGTTAGTCGCAATGATTCCTACTGCAACCGACGCGTAAAGGGTTAAGGATATCAGGTTGACAGGGGCTGCAATTGGCAAACGCAGAACTGTTTGCAGGTTGAAGCTGAGGTCAGCCTGATTATCTTGTGCGTGCTGGGCTGGGGCCAGTTGCACAAGCCACTAAGCAAGGTGCTTTATTATGGCGGAGCCTATTGCCCATTCCATTACACCGTGAGGATGAAATGATCACTATTTTTAGATCTCCTTTGAGGGCTTTGTCAAAGGCCTGGAGGCAGATCGACCGTGATAGTTCAAGGGTGGTGCCAGAACAGCTGGGCACCAAGCTGTTCTGGCACCATCCTCGAACTGTCCTGGTCGATCCACATCCAGTGGTATGGGTAAATGGCTGACGCAGGACAAAGCTCACTCGTGCAACTGGCCCATGGATCTTGCTTTTTTGTTTTTTTTACTGTTTTACCTCATTCAGCCCGACGGTCGTATTTCCCAAATTTTCGAGGCGTCATCTAACGACTATGCACCTGTTGCAGGAGATGGATCGCCCATGATCATTCAAGTGTAGTGCCAGATTAGCATGGCGCCGACAGGCGCCAAGCCAATCTGGCCCTACCCTTGAATGATCATGGTCGATCCATCTCCTGCTGTACTGCATCAGGGCTGAATGGGTAAAGGCCTTGTTTAAGGACCCAGCATGTTTTGTGGAAAATGTTTTCATAGCAGATTCTGTGCATAGTGATCACATTTTGTAGTCTTAATTAGCATTTGTTTGGCAGTTTTAGTGTCCGTTTTGTTTCAGAATGCAAGTGTGCTACAGAAGCCTAGTTTGTGAACGTTTGTTTGACCACTTTCTCTAGTTTGCGAACGTTTGTTTGACCACTTTCTGTTGGAGAAAAATTGCAGGCAGTCATGTGAGGACTAGTAATAGTTTCATATCAGCGCCGTGTCGACCGGCTTTTATTTCCTTTTGTGTCACGTTGACATGAAGTGTTTATGTATATGCGTGGAGACACATCAATGCTTGTTTTGTTGTATTTGGACTAGTAATAGTTTCATATCAGCGCTGTGTCGACCGGGTTTTATTTCCTTTTGTGTCACGTTGACATGAAGTGTTTTTGTATATGTGTGGAGACACATCAGAGCTTGTTTTGTTGTGTTAGTTGTATGTGTTTTTTTGCAGGCTGCTGCGTGTTTGGTTTTTATACCAGCTGTAAAGCGTGCACCATTTGGGGGCCGGTCTGTAATTATGGACCTCACGGCTTAACCCTCTGGCTGATGATAGAGCATGGGTGGGACTTTTCCGGCTGCAGCCGGATTTCCAGAATAAATTTTTTTCTTCTTTTTTTTCACCACTTAAAAAGTGCCCCAAGACCCTTGCTTCAGGATTCAACTTTTTTTTTTGTCCCTCCCATGGTAGTGCTTTTTGTTGCACGATAATTCCTGCAGGATTCGTCGCAAACAAAAAGTACAATCGACAGCCAAAGGGTTAGAAGCATTGAGTGCCGAGTCCCGAAACACAGACCAACACAGACGTACAGGCCCATGATTCTGGTGAGCTGTGCTCGTTATTGTCGGCAAACATTGATCAGTGTCATGGGTGCTTGCCGCAAACTTCAGCGTGGATTGATTGACAGGTCCCTGTACAGTTTACCGTGCTGTGGTTTCACCCGTTGACGGAAAATGTGTTTCCGCGGTCTTGGTCGGTTCAAAATGGAAAAGTCGTAGTTGTCTCAGGAACATGGATTGAACGTAGTGTCGGCAAGAGGTATAGATCATCATGAGCCCCCGCAGTCGCGGGGGCTCATGAGGATCTATACCTCTTTCAGTTGGGCGTGTTGAATGTTCTCGGCAGTGTGCGGGTTAAAGATGCCACATTATGAAAAGGCCATGGCCGGATCATCTAAATTCATTTATTTAGACTGGAGTGTGTGTATTGCAGTTTTATACTGCGTTCGTTCCCTAGGCCCACGTGGAAATCCAGTAGAATGTCCTCGGACAAAGCCCTGCGGAGTTTGATTCTTGCCAGTGAGATGTTGGAAGAGAGATCCAGCACCTTTGCAGCCACTAGTCTGAATGGCGGGGGTGGGGGGCCCTCAGCCCATCTCTTCTCTCTACCGCCAGCCCCCTCTTGTCAAGCAAGCGACAGCGTCTGGGGGTACAAGTCTGGTGTGACCGCGCTGTGCTCGTGAAAAAAATGCTCTGGCGGCCTCAGAGTTCTCCCTTCCTCTCCAAATGCACTGCCAGTGGATGCAGATTGGGTCTTTCTTTAAAGTCCTTGCAAAATAGTTTCAGCAAGAGGCATAGATCCTCATGAGCCCCCGCAACTGCGGGGGCTCATGAGGATCTATACCTCTTGCAGTTGGTGGCGATCAGTGTTTAAGAAGAGGTTAAGTTTGATGTGGCACCTGCACTGTTTACACTAGCAGTGGCTGCATGCAGGAGGGGGTGAGTTGAGCTTTGGGCGAGGCTTTTGTTCAGCATGGAGAAGTGTTGGCTGTGCATACATCCTTTGGGCGAGGCTCTTGTTCAGCAGGGAGAAGTGTTGGCCATGCATACATCCTTTGGGCGAGGCTCTTGTTCAGCAGGGAGAAGTGTTGGCCATGCATACATCCTTTGGACATAGGTGCTTCTGTTCCGGTTATGTGCCAGAATTCCGGTTTTTGAAAATATAGAGTGCCATAAGGAATGACATGCTCTGGGGGCCAGGGGTCTTTGGACATGCTCTGGGGGCCAGGGGTCTTTGGACATGCTCTGGGGGCCAGGGGTCTTTGGACATGCTCTGGGGGCCAGGGGTCTTTGGACCTCTGGACCTTTCAGGTTTTTGAAAATTCAACAGAAAAACCCATGTTTGGAAGTATCCTCAGTGTACTAGCTGTCAGGTATCGTTGACCATGAAAGTTCATGACTAACCATTATAGTTGAAGAGTAGTGTAGTTGACGAGTACTGCACTCAGGGGCTCAGTGAGTGCTCATGTACTGAATAGGGGTTGAGTGAGTGTTCATGTACTGTGTAGGGACTCAGTGAGTGCTCATGTACTGAATAGGGACTGAGTGAGTGTTATGTACTGTGTAGAGGCTCAGTGAGTGCTCATGTACTGAATAGGGGTTGAGTGAGTGTTCATGTACTGTGTAGGGACTCAGTGAGTGCTCATGTACTGAATAGGGACTGAGTGAGTGTTCATGTACTGTGTAGAGGCTCAGTGAGTGCTCATGTACAGAATAGGGGTTGAGTGAGTGTTCATGTACTGTGTAGGGACTCAGTGAGTGCTCATGTACTGAATAGGGACTCAGTGAGTGTTCATGTACTGTGTAGAGGCTCAGTGAGTGCTCATGTACTGAATAGGGACTGAGTGAGTGTTCATGTACTGTGTAGAGGCTCAGTGAGTGCTCATGTACTGAATAGGGACTGAATGAGTGTTCATGTACTGTGTAGTGGCTCAGTGAGTGCTCATGTACTGAATAGGAACTGAGTGAGTGTTCATGTATTGTGTTGAGGCTCAGTGAGTGCTCATGTCCTGAATAGGGACTGAGTGAGTGTTCATGTACTGTGTAGAGGCTCAGTGAGTGCTCATGTACTGAATAGGGACTGAGTGAGTGTTCATGTACTGTGTAGTGGCTCAGTGAGTGCTCATGTACTGAATAGGGACTGAGTGAGTGTTCATGTACTGTGTAGAGGCTCAGTGAGTGCTCATGTCCTGAATAGGGACTGAGTGAGTGTTCATGTACTGTGTAGGGACTCGGTGAGTGCTCATGTACTGAATAGGGACTGAGTGAGTGTTATGTACTGTGTAGAGGCTCAGTGAGTGCTCATGTACTGAATAGGGGTTGAGTGAGTGTTCATGTACTGTGTAGGGACTCAGTGAGTGCTCATGTACTGAATAGGGACTGAGTGAGTGTTCCTGTACTGTGTAGAGGCTCAGTGAGTGCTCATGTACAGAATAGGGGTTGAGTGAGTGTTCATGTACTGTGTAGGGACTCAGTGAGTGCTCATGTACTGAATAGGGACTGAGTGAGTGTTCATGTACTGTGTAGAGGCTCAGTGAGTGCTCATGTACTGAATAGGGACTGAGTGAGTGTTCATGTACTGTGTAGAGGCTCAGTGAGTGCTCATGTACTGAATAGGGACTGAATGAGTGTTCATGTACTGTGTAGTGGCTCAGTGAGTGCTCATGTACTGAATAGGAACTGAGTGAGTGTTCATGTACTGTGTTGAGGCTCAGTGAGTGCTCATGTCCTGAATAGGGACTGAGTGAGTGTTCATGTACTGTGTAGAGGCTCAGTGAGTGCTCATGTACTGAATAGGGACTGAGTGAGTGTTCATGTACTGTGTAGTGGCTCAGTGAGTGCTCATGTACTGAATAGGGACTGAGTGAGTGTTCATGTACTGTGTAGAGGCTCAGTGAGTGCTCATGTCCTGAATAGGGACTGAGTGAGTGTTCATGTACTGTGTAGTGGCTCAGTGAGTGCTCATGTACTGAATAGGGACTGAGTGAGTGTTCATGTACTGTGTAGTGGCTCAGTGAGTGCTCATGTATTACTATTAGTGCTTTCTTTGTACTATTACCATGGTATAGCATAGAAGCAGAGTGTTTGCCTATTTGGACCTGTTCCTCCTGTTGGCCCCACTTGGTATCCAGCCCCTACAGTCGCCCATTTGGACGTATCGTTATATCCACGTTCCTTGGATGGCTGAGGCTCTTTGGTGCAGGGTTAACCCTTTCAGCCCCAAGGTCCCATTTCTCACATTTTGGAGGCGTTGCCTGATGACTGTGTACCAGTTGTAGGAGATGGACTGATCATGATAATTCAAGTTCATCTGGCACTACCCTTGAATTATCATGATCAATCCATCTTCTGCTGCATGGTCCCGGGGCTAAAAGGGTTAACACAGATTTCAGACACAATACTGCAGCCGGTGGCAGAGAACGGCAATACTGCAGCCAGTGATAGAGAACGGCAATACTGCAGCCGGTGGCAGAGAACGGCAATACTGCAGCCAGTGATAGAGAACGGCAATACCGCAGCCAGTGGCAGAGAACGGCAATACCGCAGCCAGTGGCAGAGAACGGCAATACCGCAGCCAGTGGCAGAGAACGGCAATACCGCAGCCAGTGGCAGAGAACGGCAATACCGCAGCCAGTGGCAGAGAATGGCAATACCGCAGCCAGTGGCAGAGAACGGCAATACCGCAGCCAGTGGCAGAGAACGGCAATACCGCAGCCAGTGGCAGAGAATGGCAATACTGCAGCCAGTGGCAGAGAACGGCAATACCGCAGCCAGTGGCAGAGAACGGCAATACCGCAGCCAGTGGCAGAGAACGGCAATACTGCAGCCAGTGGCAGAGAATGGCAATATTGCAGCCAGTGGCAGAGAACGGCAATACTGCAGCCAGTGGCAGAGAACAGCAATACTGCAGCCAGTGGCAGAGAACGGGTTCATACAGATTTTTTTTCAGTTCGGGAAACGGGCTCCACCTTGGCTCAGCGGCCGACCCAAATATGTTACTAACACACTGAGCCCCAGGAGAATTTGAATTTCAGGTGGAGTGCCAGATTTTGGACTCATCCTCAGGAGACCACATACCAGTTGAATGGATAGATCGACCATGCTTGTTCAAGAGTGGTGCCAGAATAGCTTGGCGCCTGGAGGCTGATAGATAGTAAGCGCCTGGAGGCGCCAAGCAATTCTGGCACCACTCTTCAACAAGCGTGATCGATCCATATCTGACATTGCCCCAGGGATGAATGTTTTTGTTAATGTCCGCAGCAAGTGTGATTGTCCCCCTTATTTGATCTCTTTCTTCAGATACATGTCGCGGGACATCTCATGGAAGAAATCCTTCAAAAGTTACTCTGTCGAAGAGTCTGGGGTTGAATTGAAACGCAGCCTAATGGCTTGTGGTCTGGCTGATGATGGGGGATTGGTACCCACCTCTTCTCAACCCCCACCCCCACCCCCGTCCATCAAAAAAGCTACAGCCTCAGTATGTACCATGCTGTAGTGGTCTCCTCTCTCACCAGTATCACTTGCTGTAGTGGTCCTCTCCCCTCTCACCAGTATCACTTGCTGTAGTGGTCTCCCCTCTCACCAGTATCACTTGCTGTAGTGGTCTCCCCTCTCACCAGTATCACTTGCTGTAGTGGTCTCCCCTCTCACCAGTATCACTTGCTGTAGTGGTCTCCCCTCTCACCAGTATCACTTGCTGTAGTGGTCTCCCCTCTCACCAGTATCACTTGCTGTTGTGGTCTCCCCTCTCACCAGTATCACTTGCTGTAGTGGTCTCCCCTCTCACCAGTATCACTTGCTGTAGTGGTCTCCCCTCTCACCAGTATCACTTGCTGTAATGGTCTCCCCTCTCACCAGTATCACTTGCTGTAGTGGTCTCCCCTCTCACCAGTATCACTTGCTGTAGTGGTCTCACCTCTCACCAGTATCACTTGCTGTAGTGGTCTCCCCTCTCACCAGTATCACTTGCTGTTGTGGTCTCACCTCTCACCAGTATCACTTGCTGTAGTGGTCTCACCTCTCACCAGTATCACTTGCTGTTGTGGATTTCTGTGTTCATAATCTCGGGCAGATTCTGTAGATTACTAATCACAAGCTTGGTGTCATTTTTGTATTCTCTGTCTACATAGTCTACGTATTCTCTGCTGTAAGGCAGATTCTGTAACTTACTAATCACAAGCTTGGTGTCATTTTCGTATTCTCTGTCTACATAGTGTACGTATTCTCTGCTGTAAGGCAGATTCTGTAACTTACTAATCACAAGCTTGGTGTCGTCATCGTATTTAGCCCACTCCCCATCCCTTTTTGTGTGTTGATAATGTATTATATTTTGGCAGAAGATGCTTATCCAGGGTGGTTTTTAATTTCTAAACTTTGTCAGTGCAACAAATTATCTCATTCAGCCCGACGGCCGTATTTCCCAAATTTTGGAGGCGTCATCTAATGCCTATGCACCAGTTGCAAGAGATGGATTGACCATGATAATTCAAGGGCAGTGCCAGATTAGCTTGGTGCCTGTTGGCGCCAAGCTAATCTGGCACTACCCTTGAATTATCATGGTCGACCCATCTCCTGCTGTAGTGCGTCAGGGCTGAATGGGTTATAATAATAATAATAATAATAAATAATACATAGTTCTTGTATAGCGCTGTTCTCCAGGAAAACACTGGACTCACTGCGCATGCACAACAACACACCCTTTCTCTCTCAGACACACACGCAGAATTATACACTACTTTAAACCACCCCATCCCTTCCCCACACCTTACATTCACTTCCTCTGAGATCAGAATAGGTGGCAGTCAGTCAATAGTTAGCTAAATATGAGCTAAGTGTTAAATGCCCGACAAAAAAGAAAAGTCTTTAAGTGAGCCTTGAACTGTGACAATGTGGGCAGATTCCGCATTTCCGTTGGCAGCGAGTTCCACACACTTGGGGCGAAAAAGGTGAAAGAACGCTCCCCAACAGTTTTCATGTTAAGCTTCGGGATTTTTAACAGCTTTTCACTGGAGGAACGGAGGGTGCGTGATGGCTGATAGGCAGACAGCTTGGCGGAGAGGTACGGCGGGAGAGATCCGTCAAAATGCCGATAGGCGAAAATTGCAATTTTGTACTGGCAACGGAATTTGACGAGCAGCCAGTGCAGCTGCTTCAGTAGAGGCGTAACGTGGTCTCTCTTTCGTTTCTTCAAGATGAGATGTGCCGCATTGTTTTGAATCATCTGCAAGCATGAAATCTGATCTGCCGGTAAACCTGCCAGTGCAGAATTGCAATAATCGAGCCTAGAAGTAATGAATGCATTTACAAGTCTTGACGCCGTACCTTCTGTGAGATATGGTCTGAGAGAAGAAATTCTGCGCAGCTCAAGGAAACCAGCTCGGCAGACGCTACTGATATGATCATGCATGGAGAGCGTCGAGTCAATCTTCACACCCAGATATTTGACACATTTCTGGAAGGGAACGCTGCAGCCACCAATGTTTGCGAACTCGCCGTCAATCAGACTAAGGCAAGACTGGATTATCAATGCTGTGTTGCCTCAAATGCTGGAAGAACGTTTCTACCCTTCCTTTGACAGTGCATGTGAGTTGGCACATGTAACAGTGTGTGCCACAGCCCCTTGGGCACAGGGAGGGAACTCTCCCACGTGCCAAGGATAAGAAGAGCAGACAGTTCTTTCATTTGATGACACTCAAGCTTCATAGTGAAACAAAAGTTTGGTTAGTTCTTTTGTGCAGCAGTATTGCATGACATACCAGCAGTATTGCATGACATACCAGCAGTATTGCATGACATACCAGCAGTATTGCATGACGTACCAGCAGTATTGACATACCAGCAGTATTGCATGACATACCAGCAGTATTGCATGACATACCAGCAGTATTGCATGACGTACCAGCAGTATTGCATGACGTACCAGCAGTATTGCATGACATACCGGCAGTATTTAATGACGTACCAGCAGTATTGCATGACGTACCAGCAGTATTGCATGACATACCAGCAGTATTGCATGACATACCAGCAGTATTGCATGACGTACCAGCAGTATTGCATGACGTACCATTGCATGACGTACCAGCAGTATTGCATGACATACCAGCAGTATTGCATGACGTACCAGCAGTATTGCATGACGTACCAGCAGTATTGCATGACATACCGGCAGTATTTAATGACGTACCAGCAGTATTGCATGACGTACCAGCAGTATTGCATGACATACCAGCAGTATTGCATGACGTACCAGCAGTATTGCATGATGTACCAGCAGTATTGCATGACGTACCAGCAGTATTACATGACATACCAGCAGTCATGACGTACCAGCAGTATTGCATGACATACCAGCAGTATTGCATGACGTACCAGCAGTATTGCATGACATACCAGCAGTATTGCATGACATACCAGCAGTATTGCATGACATACCAGCAGTATTGCATGACGTACCAAGATCAACTTAACCCATTTAACCTTGTTGCGACATTTTGGGGGCGTCGCCTACTGACTATACACCAGTTGTAGGCGCCAAGCTAATCTGGCACTACCCTTGAATTGTCATGGTCGATCCATCTCTTGCCGTAGTGCTTCAGGGCTGAAAGGAGATATTGTGAACTTACGACCCTGTGTTGCCTGGAGAAGTTTGCGTTCAGCGTCGTAACCCAAAGGGTTGGCTATTGCTGCCTTCACACAGAATAACCGCTGGCAGTTTGGTTCGCACGGCTGGATATGCTCTTCTTTATTACAGATTGACACCGGACCTTGTCAGCTGCAGGGGCTGATGTCAATCCTGTTCTGGAGACAAAGGAGCTTTATTAACCCACTCAATGTCAACCCACACAATGTCAAGGCCTCACCTGATCACTGTGTGCCAGTTGCATCCATGGCGATGGATCAACCATGATCATTCAAGGGTAGTGCCAGATTAGCTTGGCGCCGACAGGCGCCAAGCTAATCTGGTGCTACCCTTGAATGATCATGGTCGACCCATCTCCTGCTGTAGTGCGTCAGGGCTGAATGGGTTAAGTTTTTGAATGTTTAATATTTCTTTTTCTTCTCAATGTTTGTCATGACTATGACATCATTGTGTAAAAGTAGAACAGCACTCACTGGTGTCATGCCCCCACCCTGGTCTGCCCTGGTGTCATGCCCTCACCCTGGTCTGCCCTGGTGTCATGCCCTCACCCTGGTCTGCCCTGGGGACTTGGGTGGGGTAAACTGCTTTTTAGTTCCCAGGGTCACCCTGGTCAGCCCCACAGGGTGGGTTTTCCCCTCTATTCTGGGGCATGTGTTTCTATCCGCGACCGTCTTCAGGGGATTTAGAAGCCCGCGTTCCGGTGTCTTCACTGGTCCGGCCCTTTCTCCTCATGACATGACATGGTTTGTGAGTATCTATAACTCGAGGCAAATTTGTATCGTTACATTGTTGTGTAATGTTCTGTGCATCTACTGTGGGAAATCAGGGTATTTACCCGACCACATATAGTAGTGCACCTTCGTGTTTGTGTATGTATGTTTCTCCTGCCTACTTCCTAAGTTCCGGAGAAAGACATGGGTTATATAAGAGACCTGATGCATTCTTTTTGAGAATGCAAATGATCGTCTTGTTCTATACCTGCGTATTTCTCTGTGGGCTGACGATTAGGTGCCTGATAGGCTGGGGCAGGGGATCTAACTGTCTGTCCAGCGCTGAGTGATTCCTCTTGGTTTGTGTACAATTCTGCCAGCGCTAGCCTCACCTATCTGGTTTGTGAGTCTGTCTACCCTTGGTCCATTCACCTGTATTTTCCTTTTTAAAACTCTCCCTACTGTCTGCGCTGCCTGTAGCTCTTGATATTGGATGTGTGTTGCTAATTGGTCTTAGGTTTATTTAGCGTATTAGACCGGCTGGCGACATACATTCAATATTCTGTTTAGTTTTTTTTTCACAAGCAGTGCAGGCATGTCCTGAGAAAGTCTTGTTGCTGTCGGGACGTTAAGCAATGGACAACCAATCACTGGTGTCATGCATGAGGTACATTGAAGTAATTGCATCATGACGATGACATCATTATGTTGTTGCAGCACTCAGTGATGTCGTAGCCTGAGGTATATTGAAGTAATGACATTTTGTGAATATGGTGTGATCCAATAAGCAGGAATTCTTCAGGCCGATGTTGGCCCTTGCACAAACCCTGCGCAGCCCAGTACTGTCTGACTCTGATCCAGATAACCTTTGTTTTGTACACATACCAAGGGGAATTACTCAGCGCTGGACAGACAAACAGTTAGATCCCCTGCCCCCGCCTATCAGGCACCCAATGACCAGCCCACAGAGAAATACGCAGGTATAGAACAAGACGATCATCTACATATTATGTTCTTGTTCTATACCTGCGTATTTATGTAGATGATCGTCTTGTTCTATACCTGCGTATTTCTCTGTGGGCTGGATTTTTGGTGCCTGATAGGCGGGGGCAGGGAATCTTAACTGTTTGTCTGTCCAGCGCTGAGTGATTCCCCTTGGTATGTGTACAATTCTGCCAGCGCTAGCCTCACCTATCTGGTTTGTGAGTAACCTTTGTTTGCTTTCATTTGGGTGTTAAGTCAGTTCTCAGCACTTGTCTCAGCACTATGTACCAGTTGCAGAAGATGGATGGACCATGATAATTCAAGGGTGTTGCCCCGATGGTGTATTGATGTCTCCTACCTTATTGCCAGCACTGCGCATGTTGTCTACAGTCGGCCTCAAGGTGTTCTGCCTCCTGTCAATGTCCTGTGCTCTTCTTCCAGTTGCATTACAGTTTTTGACCCCCTTACTGCTAATGGTTACCGATTGCGTTTCTCAGATTGTTTGTTCAATGCCAAAAAGCCCGCATCCGTCCAAAGTTGTGTCAGCAAGAGGCATAGATCCTCATGAGCCCCCGCAACTGCGGGGGCTCATGAGGACCTATGTCTCTTGCATGTGGATCGTGTTCAGTTTTCGTGGCCATTGCCGTGTGCCAGTATGGGCTTGCCATTCTTGCTTTCATTGTGCAGGCCTTGTGAGTCTGCTAGAACGATAGCGCGACTTGCTTGGCTGCCATCCGGTGTAGGAATCCATTTCATCGTGTGGGTCGTCGCCTCGGCCTCCATTTTTAGCCTTGGAAAGGTGGAAGGCTTGAACGCCCGGAGGTGAATGCATGATTTATCACTGCCAGTAACGCAGAATGTTCTGGCCGCCAGATAGGATGCTGAGAGTGGCAGCTTCAGCCTGACTGTGAGTGTGATGTACCGTGATGCGGCATGCTGTTGAACCCGATGATTGTGCGTACTTGCTAACTCAACGACGAAAAGCTCCAGCCATCCAAGGGGTATTGATGTAATATGGTGTCAGCGTTTGGTACAAGTTTAGTGTCTTCTTTTTCCCCCGTCAAACTCATTTTTTTCAACAGCTAATGGATAATCATTGTGGTAATCATGTAGATGGTGTGGGTACTCCAGGTCGACTTCAAAGATCCAACCTTTTTCTCGATTCCTATAGTGACAAACGTAATTGAATTTATGCAGGCCTAGCATTGCTCTTTAATCCTTATCATTCGGAATACACCAGTGTGTGAAATAAATTTGACTAAAATAGTTCAAGGGTAGTGCCAGAATAGCTTGGCGCCTCTAGGCGCCGAGCTATTCTGGCACCACCCTTGAACTAAAGCCATTGGTCTATATCCTTATCTGTAAGTACTATAATGTAGCTTGCATATGGCAGTGTACAAATTGGAAGCTGTTAGCCTCAGTGTGCTATGGGTTAAGACACTGCAGTTGCAGGTCCTTGCTGACTTTTTCTCCTTGTACTGCTGAGTTGTCTTGATGTGGCCAGAAAGTGTTCTTCTAATAACCCACTACTGATGGAAATTGGAAGGACAACAAATGACTAACGTCCCATCAGGGATGACAGTCATCAAGACAGTAAACGAGAGAAAGCTGTCTAATTTCAGATCCACCTCCAGAGGTGTGTTGAGCCATTCACGCAGGCCTCACGGAGGTGACGCAGAACGCATGTTGGTGGATATGGACCAAGGGCTGGATGACATGTTTAATTTTGACGCTGACTCTGCCTTTAGCTACGGGGTGCTGAATACCTTTGGTGGGCCGCAAAGAATGAGCCAGGCCACTGCCACAGTATGTAGACCGCTGTACGATGCCTGAGCTTGCCCCCCAGCTTGCGATGCTGAGGCCAGGTGCATGAGCGAGATTAGTCCTGGGCCAGCCATTAACTCCTTCTCCCCCAGGCACACCACATCAATATAAGGATCGACCGTGATAGTTCAAGGGTGATGCCAGAATAGCTTGGCACCTACGGGCGCCAAGCTATTCTGGCATCACCCTTGAACTATCATGGTCGATCTGTGTCCTGCACTGCAACGCAGTCTTCAGAGGACAACAGCAACATTTGGGGATTTCGGTGTTGGGGAGCACCTTGTTCAGTGGCTGGCGCAGTACTAAGCTCGCTTTTGCAGCTGGCCTCTGGGGAATAAATAAGCTTTTCTCACTCCACCTGACCTCACGCTGCCCGCTCAGACCAGGGGGCGTGAGGGGGGAGGGGGGGGTTTGGGTTGGCCCCTCAAGACTACTGACCTCTTCAGGAGACAGGTCCACCAAGGTAGTTTAACCCTTTGGAGGTCGGTAGCAGTTTTTGTCGCCATGGTTCCTGCCTAAATCTTCGCGACCAAATACCGACAGCCAAAGGGTTCAGAGTGGTGCCAGAATAGTCTGGCACTTGAGCTGTTGTGGCACCAGCCATGAACAATTGTGGTGGTTCTATCTCTTTTCGCTGTGCATAGGGTATCAGGGCAGACAGGTTTAACCCTTTTAGCCCCGAGTCCCTACAGCAGGAGATGGATTGACCATGATAATTCAAGGGTAGTGCCAGATGAGCTAGGCGTCTGCAACAGGTACATAGTCATTAGGCATCACCTCCAAAATTTGAGAAATGGGACCTCGTGTTACTCTTGTGCTATTGTTTGGTGTGCGTTGGGATGCATACATTAATCTGCCTTCTGCAGTAAAGGGGTGAATGTCCTGTTGCTTCAGCCTGTACCTGTGTGTAAGATCTGCACCGTCCACATGTTGATAAAATAAAGCCTTATACAGGTGTGCTGTTCCGCTCTGAATTCCCCCTTCCTTCTCCACCCCTCTTCCCTACCCCTCTTCCCCACATTTGCTTTAGAGCTTTTTGCACTCACGCAACACACACACACGCAACACACACACACACGCAACACACACACACGCAACACACATACACGCTACACACACACACACTGTCACACACACACACACACACACACACACACACACACACACACACACAACATGCACACACACTCAGCTGTGGAGACTGTGACCGATTTGTGTCAGTCGAATGTTGCACTGACTGAAACCGTGGTCATGTTTCTGGTGACACTGGCTGTCTGCCTCAGCTGGCTATGCTGTCAGTGTGGGGAATCAGATAACCAGTGTGGGAGCTGGTTTGTAAATGATTCCGCAGTTGGGTCTGCAATACAACAAAACATGCGTCGGCCATCTTTGAGAAAAGCACAGCTTGACTTACATTGTCTATATTTCTGTAAATGTGCCTTTTAACCCCTTGGGTGTTAGTACTACCTGTTGTTGCAGGAATCACCTCAAGGCAGCACATGTTGCCGCAGCCTGAGGGTCACTGCATGGTTCATGTCAATGTGGCCACTTCGGTAGGGATGGTTAGTGTTACGCATCATGTCTATACATGTTGCCGCAGACTGGGGGTCACTGCATGGTTCATGTCAATGTGGCCACTTCGGTAGGGACGGTTTAGTCTTACGCATCATGTCTGTCAGATCTGCAAGTGCAAAAGCCAGTTCATCAGTGACTGTTATTATAACCCACAAAGTCCCTTCTATATGAGAGCTGTCCTCGCTGTCAGTGGTCTCTACCTTTTGTCTTTGACCTGATTCTGATGTTGAATTATCTCCTATTGAAAAAGTCTCGCAGATCTGCCAATGCGTCAGTGAGTTCTGTAAGGGGCGCAGGACATACGCGTCATTGATTTGTCAAACGTCCTTTTTGTCATGACATAAGTTTTAGTTTTTACGTAATTTTATTTTTTACGTGATATGAGTTTCACTTGCTTGAGAAAATGGTGACAAATCTAGAACTTCACAGTACAATTTAGGTCTTGCAATAATTTGCGTGAAAGCAGGCTGACTTTACCAAGGTACATGATAGACTAAGTACACGGGTCACCTGCATGCTCTTCTCAAAGCGCGTGGATGTGCGTGTTAGTGCGTGAATGCACGGCGCTCCAAACATTTCCAAGAGGCATAGATCCTCATGCGCTCTCCAGGCGCATGAGGATCTATTCCTCCTCGAGATGCACGCATGTTTGTGTGTGAGAGAGAGAGAGAGCCGAGCGCACAGGAGAGAATGACGTCATATTTAGAGTATTATGTCAGTGTCTGCGTGGTGACAGAGTTGCCTCTTTTACGTCACCACCACTGTCTGACTTTCTCTAGAAGTAAAGGATTTTGGGTATTTTATTTTTTTTCTGAAAAGAATTAATTTTTACTAAAGAAGTTGAAAGGATACAAAGCTGGCTAACGAACTCATCCAATGTCTTTCTCCAAACTAGTTATATGCAAAAGTTCAAGTAAATATGACAAAAATTACGGACTGTAATCTGGGTCAACTGACTTCCTATAAACGGTTGTTTATGTCTTCAATGAGACATTCAATTACAATATGCTCGGAGGCTGTCTTAGCCACCCACTTAAGAAAGTATGTCTCCAAGTTTCAAGCTTGTGTGTACAGAAATATCGGAGATTCTCTTGTTTACATACATACGCACGTACATACATACATACATACGCACATACAAAGATACGCACGTCTGGTGCTTCGCGCCAAATGTTCGTTCAGCAGCGAGGTTAGCGTAACTAGACATGACATAATTTTTATCTTGTTACTTCAATTGTCCGAGGTTTAGCCTGCCCGCCTTTGACATCATGGACATGCTATTAAATTCGCCCCACCGCGACCCGTCCTAAAAAGTCCCTTCTATAAATAGAAGGGACTTAATAACCATGCATCTTTTGTTTAGTGCTGTGTTAAGCCGTTTGGCCCCGAGTCCCTGATTGACCATGATAATTCAAGGGTAGTGCCAGATTAGCTTGGCTCCTAAAGGGGCCAAGCTAATCTGGCACTACCCTTGAATGATCATGGTCAATCCACCTCCTGCAACTGGTACATAGATGTTAAGTAACACTTCCCAAATTTGGGAAACCGCCCGTCGGACTAGAAGGGTTCAAGTGTAACTCAGTGTGAAAAGGGACAAGGTCACATTTGGCTTAAAAAAGATGCCGGTGCCGTATGTTCATGACAACACAGGGTGAAAGGTTTTCTCCTCTAGTAAGTGTCACCGTTAATTCGGGCGGACTGTGGGGGTTCTTTCTCCAGGTACTCCGGCTCTTCCTCCCCCTCCACTTTGGTATCAGCTTCAGCCCACTTAATCAAATTTCAAATACAAACGATTTTGAATTTCCAAAAACTTCAGTAGCTCGCTTGAGCTTGCCCTTAGCACCACGTGAATGTTCTGTGTTTACGTAAAGTGTGTGAGTGAATGCGCGTGATTCACGTGAGCGTGCTTGTTGGGTTCAGTTCGCGGCGGCGCTTTGAGCCGATTTTCAATTGGGATAAAGCGCCTATTTAATGCGCTTATTATTATTATTATTATTACTTTCGTTTTAAGCAAAAAGTACAATGTGTCTCGGGCTGTCAGCGGCCCTGTTAGTTGAGGTGGTTCCTGCAGGAATCACCTGTTCTAAAAGGGCTGCCAACAGCCAAAAAGTGAAAGAGGCATAGACTTTTTGAGTCACATGAGACAACAGCTGCAAGGGCTGATGAGGCCGGTTCCCTCTTACTGAGCAAAATCGGCGCCTGCTGATCCTCCCGTCAGGACACGTCACGGCTACTGTCAACGTTTTCATATTCTTGCTGTCGTCGGCGTTGTCTTCGTCTGCAGATCAGTCATGATGATGACTTCACTGACATGACCGTAGTAGTGCCTTCTGGGTCACTGTGACTGATGCCAGAACATGTGGGTGTTTGGATGGTGTGGCACTGTGACTGATGCCTGAACATGTGGGTGTTCGGATGGTGCGGCACACTGACTTATGGTTACTTGTAGTTGTGGTTTTTCGGGCAGTGTGGTGCACGTGTACCATGACTTATGAGTACCAGGACTTGCGGGTACCATGACTTACGGCGACTGGTCTGTGGATGTTCAGACCGTGGAGTATTTGCACTGAGTGTTTTCTCTACTGTAATGCATTCCATCTTCTTCTTGTTGCAGCATTGGTCTTTTTGGGCATTAATTGAATAGCTCATGCTTAACCCCTTCACGGACAGTGGATGCAAATTCGGTCCCAGCTGTTGCAGGAACATTGGTACAAATTGGTGTCAACAAGAGGCGTAGATCCTCATGAGCCCCCACGACTGTGGGGGCTGGTGAGGATCTATTAACATTGGTACAAATTGGTGTCACAGAGCTACCCAGACTGTGGGGCTGTGAGATCATGCATGGTCAATGGCACAGAGGCATCCTCAGCCCCACGACTGTGGGGGCTGGTGAGGATCTATGAACATTGGTACAAATTGGTGTCAACAAGAGGCGTAGATCCTCATGAGCCCCCACGACTGTGGGGGCTGGTGAGGATCTATGAACATTGGTACAAATTGGTGTCAACAAGAGGCGTAGATCCTCATGAGCCCCCCACGACTGTGGGGGCTGGTGAGGATCTATGAACATTGGTACAAATTGGTGTCAACAAGAGGCGTAGATCCTCATGAGCCCCTACGACTGTGGGGGCTGGTGAGGATCTATGCCTCTTGCAGTTGGAGCATGTTGACCTTTTCTCGGCAGTCAAGGCATCATTTTTATTTTGCACCCTGTCCCCTGCCCCTGGCAAAGGATGGCGGTGTTACACTGGTTATGGCTTCTGATAGTTTAAATGCAGCTTTGGGTGTAACCCTTTCAGCGTCAACACCCTACAGGAGGAGATGGATTGACCATGATAATTCAAGGGTAGTGCCAGATTAGCTTGGCGCCTGAAGGTGCCAAGCTAATCTGGCACTACCCTTGAATTATCATGGACAGTCCACCCCCTGCAACTGGTGCATAGTTGTTAACACTTTGGGGCTAAAAGGGTTACATTATTATAGCTGATGCCCGGGGTGCTGCTGAGCATCGTCATGGTCCCAGACTCTGTGTTACAATGTTTCATATACAGCAGACATTGTCCTCGGATCTGCGGCTTTCCGCGAAAAATAATTTCACATTCCTAAAATAATATGCTCAGATTGCACAGATTTTCATCGCTTTTTTTTTTCAGTGGGGACATGCACCCCGGACCCCCCTCGTTTCAGCTGATTAATGCTTTGGCAATTCCCATGCCTGATACAGGTATCTTGTCTATAGATGCAGCGTAGGACCTCAAGGTAGAATCTGTTCTCTGTACATTTATTGCATCTACAGCTTTTTGACTGCATTACTCCCTGTTTATCGTGTTCAGCGTGCAAAACGTTCTTTCTGCAGAGTTCATCGATCGGTGAAGCGAGCAGGGTTTTTTAGTCTTGGTGACAACTTCCAAAAAAAGCGGGAGAGTTCGAGAGAGTCTGACATGATGCTGGAGTGTGACTTCATGCCTGAACCGGTGGCCATGGCGATGGCCATGCCCATGGGTCACGCTGCAGCAGAAGTACGCTAGCACTTTGCATTTTCCGCACTAATTCTGCATGATAATCAGTAGACAAGAAATTAACAGATTGCACTCAGTCAGCCCATCACACTGCAACGGAAGATCTGTTGACTGTGATACTACCAGATTTGCTGATCAGACAATACCCTTGAACTATCATGGGCCATCTAACTCTAGCAGATGGTACAGAGTGGTTTGAGGATGAATGCGAGTGTGAAGGGATGATGGAGAGATATTATCTGGCTGTTTGGCGTGGTCATTTGACTCATTTAAGGGGAGCGGAGGGTCGTATGGCGTTGCCGCTGGCAAGGCTATATGACACTTCCGCAGCCATTGGTGCATGGCGCCTTAAGCCAGTTAGCTTGCTGCTGCGTAGCACGATGCCATGCGGGATCAATCATACACAGGCACTAACATGTTTGTCTTTCTTTGAGCTCAGATCGCTTTAACCCAGTCAATTGTGTGGTGCACGTTGAAGCATGCAAGAATTACTCATGTACTCAGGAATATATCTACAAACTGGCTGCTTGGCACCATTCACAAGTTATACAGTAATAATGTTATCAAGTGCCACTCTTCTTTCTTTGATCTTGTTGGAGTGTGCTGTCGGCCTCTTATTGCATAACTGTGCGGAACGTGTCTCGCCCTTTTAGCCCCAACACCTTACAGCAGGACCATGATAATTCAAGGGTAGTGCCAGATTAGCTTGGTGCCAAGCTAATCTGGCACAACCCTTGAATTATGGTCCATCTGTCTCCTGCAACTGGTACATAATCATGAAGTGACACCTCCAAACTGTAGGAAACGTGACCGGAGGGCTACTTGGGCTGAATATAAAGCATGACTTGCAAAAGGGAAATACATACAGAATTCATCAGTGACTGTTGTCGGTTGTACACACAACTTTCAGGCCCTCTGAATTTTTTTTAAATCTCATTCAGCCCCAACACACCGCAGCAAGACATGAATCCAGCATGATAGTTCAAGGGTGGTGCCAGAATAGCTTGGCGCTGAACTATCATGCTCGATGTGTCCCTAGAACTGTAAATGTAATACAGTCCTTCAGAGGGCAAATTCAAAATTTGGGGGGTTTCAGTCCCAGGGCAGACTGTGTTAACGATTGACAGACTGATGCTGGCTATTGACACTCTCGGCATCAAGCCTCTAGACTGATGCTGTACTGGCTATTGACACTCTCGGCATCAAGCCTCTAGACTGATGCTGTAGGTGTACCTGGCTATTGACACTCTCGGCATCAAGCCTCTAGACTGATGCTGTACTGGCTATTGACACTCGGCATCAAGCCTCTAGACTGATGCTGTACTGGCTATTGACACTCTCGGCATCAAGCCTCTAGACTGATGCTGTACTGGCTATTGACACTCTCGGCATCAAGCCTCTAGACTGATGCTGTACTGGCTATTGACACTCTCGGCATCAAGCCTCTAGACTGATGCTGTAGGTGTACCTGGCTATTGACACTCTCGGCATCAAGCCTCTAGACTGATGCTGTACTGGCTATTGACACTCTCGGCATCAAGCCTCTAGACTGATGCTGTACTGGCTATTGACACTCTCGGCATCAAGCCTCTAGACTGATGCTGTAGGTGTACCTGGCTATTGACACTCTCGGCATCAAGCCTCTAGACTGATGCTGTACTGGCTATTGACACTCTCGGCATCAAGCCTCTAGACTGATGCTGTAGGTTTCCTGGCTATTGACACTCTCGGCATCAAGCCTCTACTGATGCTGTACTGGCTATTGACACTCGGCATCAAGCCTCTAGACTGATGCTGTAGGTGTACCTGGCTATTGACACTCTCGGCATCAAGCTCTACTGACGACTGCTATGAACTGGCTCAGCTAGAGTGTGGTACCTGGCTATTGACACTCTCGGCATCAAGCCTCTAGACTGATGCTGTAGGTGTACCTGGCTATTGACACTCTCGGCATCAAGCCTCTAGACTGATGCTGTAGGTGTACCTGGCTATTGACACTCTCGGCATCAAGCCTCTAGACTGATGCTGTACTGGCTATTGACACTCTCGGCATCAAGCCTCTAGACTGATGCTGTAGGTTACCTGGCTATTGACACTCTCGGCATCAAGCCTCTTAGTCTGTAACAACTTTCATGAAGAGATTTTTGTAAGAGACCTGATGTGATAGTTTTTAGCTTGACCACCATACCGCGTCACTCTCACAATATTGCATGGTCAGCAAGAGACACAGGTCTTCATGTCCCCTTGGAGTGTGTGGGGACCCATGAGGAATTACCTCTCGTGCAGAAATATGGGGATGCTAGCAGCAGCAGCGTGATGGTTTCTTATCCTCCCCAGATCAGAGTCTGCTGGGTTTGGACTTGTGAGGTTCGCAAGCGCACGCCGGTCGCGGAGTGACGATCCAGCATACTGTTCAAGTGACACCGACTTTTGGGAAGCGTCCTTGATGGGTGTTCCTTATTCACGGTCACCACCCATGGAGCACGCGGCCGCCAACGTAGGATAATGTCTTGCTATTTTGTGTTCACTTTCATGACCATCCTGCGCCATGTTGGCTTCCGTCTGCTGAGCATGGTGCTGAGTATCAGTTGTCGTTGTTACAGGATGGTGCATCATTAGTTTGGCACCTCCAGTTAAACCATCCAGCCCTGACGCAACGACAGCGGAAGATGGGTCGACCATGATAATTCAAGGGTAGTGCCAGATTAGTTTGGCGCCTGTCGGCTACAGGATGGTGCATCATTAGTTTGGCACCTCCAGTTAAACCATCCAGCCCTGACGCACGACAGCGGAAGATGGATCAACCATGATAATTCAAGGGTAGTGCCAGATTAGCTTGGCGCCTGTCGGCGCCAAGCTAATCCGGCACTACCCTTGAATTATCATGGTTGATCCCATCTCCTGAAACCGGTGCATAGTCGTTAGATGACGCCTCCAAAATTTGGGAATTACGGCCGTCGGGCTGAATGAGTTAACCCATTTAACTTCACGGCCACATTTGCCCGATTTTGGGGGTGTCGCCTAGTGACTGTACCAGCTGCAGGAGATGGATGGACCATGATAATTCACGGACAGTGCCAGATTAGCTTGGCGCCTTCAGACACCCAGCTGATCTGTTTCTACCCTTGAATTATCCTGGTCCATCCATCTCCTGCTGTAGTTTGTCAGGGCTGTATGGGTTAGTCAAAAACTACCTGTTGGCTCTCGCAGTTGATAAATCCACAAGTTGTTCTGTAAGATTGAAGTTCATTTTCCTTCGGTATGCTGTCCAGGTTATCGGGACTGCCTGCTCTTGTTCTGTGCGTTCTAAATTTGTCTTATGAAACTAACAAACGTTTACTTTTCCAGCCAAAATACTGTCATTGTTGTGAACCATCAGCTCGTGTATATAACCTTGCTTTCAGTCTAAACGCATTATTTGAATCCTAGCCGTTGGCATGAAAGCATTGCGATGCCCGCACTGCAGCTGTAGCTGAAAGTGTACCTTCGGGACCCGACCCTTTAAACGCCTTGTGGCTGAAAGTGTACCTGCGGGACCTGACCCTTTAACCCACTTGTGCACACAGCCACCCATCCTAATTTGCATACCCAGTGGTTAAAAATATTGTGTGCACAGAAAGAGGCATAGATCCTCATGAGCCCCAGCAGTTGCGGGCGCTCATGAGGATCGATGGCTCATGCATAAATATGGTGATGTCAGCAGCGGCAGCATGATCCTTTCTTATCCTCTCCAGATCAAAGTCTCTACGTTCATCAGGGTTTAGGCGGTTTGGAAGCGCGCGCATGTCGAAGGTTGAGAGTCCGGCGTATTATGCGGATGAATGCCTGAGCACAGATCGTGCTTTCTCTGCCCAACCGATGCGAATGGCTGCACCTATGGAACATGCAGCGGCAGAAGTATGATACAGTCTTGAGTGTTTGTCTTCTGGGTCACGACCAAGCTGCGCAATTTTGGCTTCATCTGCTGAACATTTTATACTAATTGTGGAGGTTATCATTTGTGATTGATCAAAAGTGGTGTATCATTAGTCTGGCACCTCCAGGGTTCATTTGCATGAGTGGGCTTAGTCCCGGCTGCACCATAGCGGGGTTTGTATTGTGGCGCTATAGTGGATCACCTTGCTTTGTGGCTAGCGCAGGACTAAGCTCGCTCATGCAGCTGATCCCAGGTGCTTGGCTAATGAAGCACTGCCTATGAGCTATAACAGTTGATGCACCACTCTGAGCCTGCGCTGTTAGTGCAAGTTTCTCCTCCTCCACGTGCATTTTCCTTCTTTGTTGATGCTGTCTGGAATAGCAGAGCTGTCTCCCTGGTTCTGTGCACTGTAGATTTGGGCAGGGCAACTAACGAGCTGTTTACTTTCTAGACACAGTACTGTGGTTGTTTACTTTCTAGACACAGTACTGTGGTTGTTTACTTTCTAGACACAGTACTGTGGTTGTTTACTTTCTAGACACAGTACTGTGGTTGTTTACTTTCTAGACACAGTACTGTGGTTGTTTTAACCTATTAACCCCACACCAGCATTTCCAAACTTTTGGAGGTGTTAACTAAGGACTGTGTACCAGTTGCAGGAGATGGATGGAACATGATGATTCAAGGGTGGTGCCAGATTAGCTTGGCGCCATCAGGCGCCAAGCTAATATGGCACCAACCTTGAATTATTACAGTTGAGCCATCTCCTGATGTAGCACATCCACGCTAAATGAGTACTGTTTGCAGGTCCGGTGCCTGTATGAACAAAGGAGTGCATTGTCATCCACTAACAATTTTCAAGCATCTTTCCACAAATGATCCAAGCGCCCTCAAAACAGGTTGTTGATACTGCCAGAAACAGGTTAGTCTAAATTTACTGCCAGAAACAGGTTAGTCTAAATTTACTGCCAGAAACAGGTTAGTCTAAATTTACTGCCAGAAACAGGTTAGTCTAAATTTACTGCCAGAAACAAGTTAGTCTAAATTTCAAGCGGTAAATTAACTCATGACATCCCGAGGCTGAGTTTTAAACATTTGCTCAGTGTCTTATGAAGGCTACATTACACATTAGGAGATAGATCAACCATTTTAGTTCAAGGGTGGTGCCAGAATAGCTTGGCGCCTCAGGCACCAAAAAGAGTTCAATATAGAGTGGTTGTAAATTAAAGCAATGCGGTAATCTTTTAACTCTTTGCCTAATAATAATAATAATAATACATAGTTCTTGTATAGCGCTGTTCTCCAGCGAAAAACTGGACTCGCTGCACATGCACAACGGCACACCCTCTCTCAGACACACGCACGGTTATACACTACTTTAAACCACCCCCATCCCTTCCCAACACCTTACAATCACTTCCTCTAGGATCAGGATAAAAGGCAGTCAGTCAACAGTTAGCTGAAGATGAGCTAAGTGTTAAATGCCCGACAAAAACGAAAAGTCTTTAAGTAAGCTTTGAACTGTGACAAGGTGGGCACACTCTGCATTTCAGTTGGCAGCGAGTTCCACACACTTGGGGTTAAAAAGGTGAAAGAACGCTCCCCGACAGTTTTCACGTTAAGCTTCAGGATTTTTTAAAGTTTTTCACTGGAGGAACGGAGGGTGCGCGATGGCTTATAAGCCTACTAAATTCCTTTTCTGTATTCTATACTCTGCCACAAAGTCGTTCTGTTAGAAGTTCATTTCTGGATCTAGTGTGTAAGTTCATTTCTGGATCTAGTGTGTAAGTTCATTTCTGGATCCAGGGTGTAAGTTCATTTCTGGATCCAGGGTGTAAGTTCATTTCTGGATCCAGTGTGTAAGTTCATTTCTGGATCCAGGGTGTAAGTTCATTTCTGGATCCAGTGTGTAAGTTCATTTCTGGATCCAGTGTGTAAGTTCATTTCTGGATCCAGTGTGTAAGTTCATTTCTGGATCCAGTGTGTAAGTTCATTTCTGGATCCAGTATTGACAGCTTGTAACAACACATTCAGCGCTAAAAATAGCTCACAACACGCACAGCAAGCAAACCTTGGCTGGGCAGATCTGGCCGCTTGTAGTGTGCTAGAGCAAGTTGTCTCACGGCAGCTGGACCCGTCGGCCATAGGCAAGATCTACAAATCTTTTTTTTGTGTGTGGGACGCAGCAGATGGGTGGGAGCTTGTAGAACTTTTTTGTTGTGTGTACACACAATGATCCTGACAGGAAAATGTGAATTTCAAATATCATTGAAGTACACAGGCTTACAGCTAGCCAGTGTGGTCTGCCACATAAGGGATTGCCACATACAGGGATTGCCACATACAGGGATTCCAGAGTTGCGTGTAAGGTCTCTCATTTACATCCATCTTGCTGATGAAGAAGAGACAACAGAAGCAGGAAACAGTTTGACATTATTGCTGCTTTCTATTACATGGATATTCATCTGCAACAGACATAGATTCTCATCAGCCCCTAGCAATTGCCGGGGCTCATAAGAATCTATGTCTTTTGTCATATGAAGAGATGAACTAAGCACAACACTACAGTAATCAGCAGATTTAGCACACTGTCGGCCAGACTTCCCGTCATCTTTACACCTGTCTTTTCCACAGTAGGTAGGACTTTTCCGGCTACAGCCGAATTTCCAGATTAAAATTTTTTTTTTTTCACTTAAAAAGTGCTTCAGGATTCAACTTTTTTTTGGGTCCCACCCATGAGTTGTACATTGAGGTGCAGCACTAGTCAGACCAGGGCCATACTGGTGGTACATTGAGGCGCAGTGCTAGTCAGACCAGGGCCACACTGGTCGTACATTGAGGCTCAGCACTACAGCTGAATGCAATAAGGAATTGTTGACATCACAGTAGAACTGGATTTTTTAAAAAAAATTGATAACATAGCTGTGACACTTCATGTTATGGAGGTCGTTTCGTGTTTATTATAAGTAAAACCAAAGTAAGTAAAACACTTGTGTAGGCTTTATAAAGTCAGTCCAGCCGTCATACTGGCATAACATTAAACAGGGATCATACATTGAATGATGGCTACTGATGATTTATAACCTCAACTTGCTTTTGACACACAGTTCTGGATCCTCAGCAGAGCCTCGAAGCTACAACTTGTGTGTCAGCAAGTCTCCTCAGCAGAGCCTCGAAGCTACAACTTGTGTGTCAGCAAGTCTCAGCTGGTAAACCCTGGCCACTGATGGTTTGACACGGATGTCTATTCTAGTACAGCAGTAAGCAGATCTTGCTACTGGTGCTGTGTGTGCAGAGCGGCATTTTATAAGACAGCCTCAAGCAGGTTTAAGAAAAGAGAACTGTGCTCAGCAACTATTGGTGCCATTGACCCGCAGTGCGATTTCATGAGACCAACAGAGAGTTTTGGTTTACCCATGAAACACGCCACTGCGGAAGTACGTTCATTTCCATTGGCATTTTGTTACAACCTGATGATGCCCAATAATCTAAATTAAATATAATGTTACGCGGCAATGACCTATTGAAATTGTTGTAAGGTGGAAGAATGTCCGATATTTGACCTATCTGTGAAAATTTCTAGTTGCATCCCTGTGGCACTACCCTTGAATTATCATGGTCGAACCATCTCCTGATGTAGTGCGTCAGGGCTAAATGGGTTGAGTTGATGACAAACTGCAAATTACACCAGGAATGATTGTATCATGCTGAAGAAAACAAGGGACACAAGTCTCCACCGGATGTAGATCAGTCACATGGCATTCGTGACTTAGTTACAAAACGACACAAAGTGTTGACATCCTTGCGTAATCCAATCCCCGCGCCCAGTGATCCCTGGGTACGCCAATCCCTGTCGCAAACTCCAGTCCCTGCATGTATACACCAGTCCTTGCATACTCCCATTCGTGCGTGTTCCGATCCTTTCCGACACCAGACCGCGCACAAGCTCAGATGTCTCAGAAAGCTTCTGTCCATTTTCACCTCATTCAAAGCTCATGAGAATCTATGCCTCTTGTTGACTTGGCATAGATACAGCAAACTGTTGGCGATATAGTGAGCTCTAGTTTCTGCTCTCATACAGTTGGTGATGTTGTAAGCTCTAGTTTCTCCTCTCTTTTGGGGCTGCAGGTTCGAGCCTCTGCCCAAACGTTCTCTGTGCTGACTGATCCCTTCAGTCCAAATTCACAAATTGGGACTTGTCAAGAAAATACCATATACCAGTTCAGGATATTGGTCAAGCTTGATAGTTCAAGGGTGGTGCCAGAATAGCTTGGCGCCTCTAGGCGCCAAGCTGTTCTGGCACCACCCTTGAACTATCATGGCCTATCATGGCCTTTGGTTGCCATGTATCAGGTCTGAATGGGTGTAAAATATTGTTGCATTGTATTTACAACTTGCTTTGTTTGATTTGTTGTACTGTCTGCATGCTAGTTTGGTTTGTTGTACTGTCTGCATGCTGTCTGCACTTGATTTCTGCTTGCATTCTAACGCTTTGAAATTGGCTTTTCGCCCGCTTCATTAGCATGAGGCTTTTGCTTGGGTGTGGGTGCCTGTGTTGCTTTTTTCCATCTGTCTGGTTGAGTTATTGTTATGTTGATGAGAATTATTTAATTGTTGTGGTTGAGTTCTTCTACTGACATGCGTGAGAAGTCTTGTTGATGACACTCAAAGGCAAATGTGAAATCTAAAACTAACAGGAAATTTCATTCGCTGTTAAATGTTTTGCTTTGAGTCAGCAATATGTGTTGTTAAGCGGAATGCTGCATTTGAATTTGACTACAGTTTGTAGTTTTGAGAAGCTGAGTTTGTAGTTTTAAGGTACATTGAGATTGTTTATTGTGCTTTAGAATAATTGTTTCGTTCATTGCGGTGTACTGCAGACTGAATCTGTTGCTAGGTGATCCCCCCTCCCCCATCTCTGCACCCAAGGAAAAGAAGTTTGTTGACTGCTTAACCCATTGAACCCCAAAGCCGCTGCGTCTACCACCTTGTGGAGCTGTCACCAAATGACTGTGTTCCAGTTGCAGGAGATGGATTGACCATGATAATTCAAGGGTAGTGCCAGATAAGCTTGGCACCGACGGGCGCCAAGCTCGTCTGGCACTACCCTTGAATTATCAAGGTGGACCCGTCTCCTGCTGTAGTGCGTCAGGGCTGAATGGGTTAAAAAAAATTGAAGTTTTAATAGTGCGGTCATGCAACAGCACAATAGGGATCTGTGGTGAGAGTTCAAGAGTAGTTACAGATTATCTTGATGCCAAGCTAATCAAGCACTACACTTGGAATATCACCACCAGTCCAAGTCCACAGTTGGTACAGAATGAACAATGAATGTACACAATAGACTGTATACATGCCATCATGAGTTGAAAAGGAGTGAGGAGCGAAATTGCTCATACGGCATTCATTTCCATGCCAGGTTGGTGAAGGGGTCGCCACGACAATGTACGAGATTGTGCGCACTTCCACCATCCCCTCGGACAACGTGGAGCACAAGGTGACGGTGGGCCTGGTGGACATCAAGCCCAAGATCAGCTACACCAGCGTGCCGCAGAGAACCCCCCACGCCTTCATGCTGGCCAAGGTCACCAACTCCTCCCCCTACACTTTCCTGGCGGGAGACACCAGCATCTTTCTCGACAACGCGTTCGTGGGCAAAGTCAGTGTGTCTATCATCGTGACCATGTCACCGCCCCGAAAAACTGAACACCGCCCAACCGCAAGAGGTATAGATCCTCATGAGCCCCCGCAGTTGCGGGGACTCATGAGGATCTATACCTCTTGGTCAGACCACCATGTTTGACAGCTGGGGAGCTGTCTGTCAGCTTCCATGTTTGACAGCTGGGGAGCTGTCTGTCAGCTTCCTTGTTTGACAGCTGGGGAGCTGTCTGTCAGCTTCCTTGTTTGACAGCTGGGGAGCTGTCTGTCAGCTTCATTGTTTGACAGCTGGGGAGCTGTCTGTCAGCTTCCTTCTTTGACAGCTGGGGAGCTGTCTGTCAGCTTCCTTGTTTGACAGCTGGGGAGCTGTCTGTCAGCTTCCTTGTTTGACAGCTGGGGAGCTGTCTGTCAGCTTCCTTCTTTGACAGCTGGGGAGCTGACTGTCAGCTTCATTGTTTGACAGCTGGGGAGCTGTCTGTCAGCTTCCTTGTTTGACAGCTGGGGAGCTGTCTGTCAGCTTCCTTGTTTGACAGCTGGGGAGCTGTCTGTCAGCTTCCTTGTTTGACAGCTGGGGAGCTGTCTGTCAGCCTCCTCTGGCAGTGAAGGAGTGACAGATAATCATAATAAATACAGTTCGTTACGCACTCCTTTTATCTCAGTTGATAAAACATTATGGCTGTCAACTTCCTCTGGCCATGAAGGAGTGAAAGATAATTATAATACAGTTCATTATGCATGCCTTTTGTCTCAGCTATATCTATGAGTGCATCTTACCAGGAACTGAAGGAAAGGGGTACACATGTCATCGTTCATTTACTCACCCATCAACTTTGACACGTTAACCCACTGGCCCCCCCCAACGCATAGCCACCAGGAGATAAATCGACCATGTTAATTCAAGGGTAGTGCCAGATTAACTTTGCCAGGCTCCAAGCTGATCTGGCCCTACCCTGGAAGTATTGCGGTCGATCCATTTCCTGCAACTGGCGCGTGGTCGTATAGTGACAGTTCCAAATTTTGCGAAATGGGCTAAAGTTATGCGGTGGCAAAGGTCAACTTTGCTTACGTTTCAGACATGTTTAACGTTTGTGTTTGAAGTGTATATTTATTAGTAAGTGGCCTGAAACTTTTGCGAAGTAGAATCCCTGGAGATGAAGAAAGAACCCCCAGCAGTCCGAAACACTGGACAGTGACTCTTGCGATACGAGAAAAATGGCAGACGGTGGAAACAGTAATCTTTGACTTTACTCTTAGTAAACAAAACATTTCCCTCTGTGCAGGCATCCATTAAAGATGTCTATCCCATGGAAGAATTTGACTGCTCTCTGGGCGTTGACCCTGCGGTCAAGGTGACCTACAAACCGCAGAAGAAGTTCCGCGCATCCTCGGGCATCATCTCCAAAGTAGTGAGCAACACTCACGAGCAGGTGATAGAGGTGAAAAATACCCATGACTACGCCATCAACATCCTCATCATCGACCAACTGCCACGCAGTGCTGAGGAAAGCATTAAGGTATCATTTCATTTTTGTGTTTGTGCGTAGCTCCGTCCGCTTAAGCCATTTGAGTCCGGCCCCGAGTATTCTTGTGGCCCGAAATTTCTCCATACACGTCCAGCCACGAGTTAATTTGTGGCCCAATTAAAATTAATTTAATTAAAATCAATTAAAATACCTCATTTAAAAACCTTTTCAGGTCTACATAATGTACACAATCAAGTAATACATTTCATTTAGTGAAAGTATACAAAGTTTTAGCTAATGCCATACATTTTCCTACTTTTGGTGATTTTTTTTTTTTTAAACATGACTAGTTTTTAGTTTTAAAAAAAAAATGGGACCAGGGAGAGCATAGACCAAAAATAAACATAGACAGGAATGGGTGAAGACGCATCTGATCATGAGCCTTACCTTAGTGTACCTTACCTGACCTCACTTTACCATAAGTGACTGTATCATACTTTACTTTAACGTGCCTTACCTGACATCAGTTTACCTTGCCCTGACCTGATTTCAGGGACTTTATTTATTGTTGTTACCTCACTCAGCCTCAACACATCGCAGCAAGACATGGGTCGAGCATGCTAGTTCAAGGGTGGTGCCAGAATAGCTTGGCGCCTGTGGGCGCCAAGCTATTCTGGCACCACCCTTGAACTAGCATGCTCGATTATGTCTCTAGAATTGTAATGCATTCCTTCAGAATTTGGGGATTTCGGTCCTGGGGTGGAATGTGTTGCATTTGTGTCCGTGTGTCAGGTGCACCTGATGGAGCCGCAGATCGACCTGAAGCACCCGGAGAAGAACAAGGACGTGACCTTGAACAAGGGCAACAACGTGGAGTGGAACCTGGAGATCAAGCCGGCCGAGACCAAGGAGATACTGCTCAAGTACACCGTGGAGCACCCCGCCAACCTCACGCTGTACACGCAGGAGACCAGCGTGCAGGGCTAGACCCGCGCACGTTCACCCTCGCTCAGGATCCTGAAGAATGTCAGTGAGGCGCATGCGTATTCATGAGCCCCAGCGACTTCCCGGGGTCTGTGAGCAAATCCCAGTAAGCAATGGATATAGGGCAGACACCGGCTGCAGTCAACCCGGGCACGGCTGTGCGCGGGCTGACTGCAGCCGATGTCAGCCCTAAATCCATTGCTTACAGGGTATTGCTGTTGCACCAGGTCTGAGCGTGACTTTGGTTTCCAAGCAGTGAGGAAGAAAACGCGGCCAAGCTTTCCCAGCAAGCGGCATTCATTGTTGGGAGCCTCTTCGTCTGCAAGGGTCAGTGGGCATCTACGCCTTCTGCAGCTGAAGAAGCATTTGTGCTGGAGTAAATAGAGCTGTCTTTCACCGGCAAGAGGCATAGATTCTCATGAGCAGGGGCGTCTGAGAATCTGTACCTATTGCCGAGGACCAGGCTGGTGGTGGATTGTAGTTCAAAGAAATTAGGACTAGACGTAGAATGTAGTGAGCTGGTAACGTGATTAGGATTGTAGTCATGTTGTGCCCTGCGTAGTGTATAGTTTTGGCTTCATCGTGCGATGCCTGCAACTTTTGACCTTAATTTTGCCTAACTTAGGGGGAGACCACAGGACTTGTAACCTTGTGGCTTACAGGGCTGTGTTTTGTGTGATGGGCTAGGTAGGCGACTGAAGGTTTAGAATCTTTTGTCATCTGTTTTGTGAAATTACTAGATAGAAAAGCAAGAGATTAATGGCCTGGACAAAAACGGCTGCCAAAGGCTAAAGGGGTAATCATGATTTTGTTACAGGCGATTGCGCGTGAAGCGGTGCCATCCCATACGTTAATACTCACATGACAGACTCTCTTAACCCATTCCATCCTTAGTCTGATTTTGTCAAATTTGCTTGTTGTACTATGAAGGCTACATTACAGATTAGGAGACAGATCAACTGTTTTAGTTCAAGGGTGGTGCCAGAATAGCTTGGCGCCTGAGGCGCCAAGCTTTTCTGGCACCACCCTTGAACTATCCAATTTATTTCAAGCCATGGGTGTATCAGAATGATAAGGATTAAACCTTTTCATCCTGATGCACTACTGCTTGAAATTAGTTTGACTATGATAGTTCAAGGGTGGTGCCAGAATAGCTTGACACCTGAGGTGCCAAGCTATTTTGGCACCACCCTTGAACTAAACTGGTTGGTCTGTCACCTAGACTGTAATGTTGCCTTCATAGGAAAATAAACAAATCTTTATAAAAAAAATTAGCCTCAGGCTGTAATGTGTTAAAGGTGTGAAGATATAGTGTGCCTGCCATTTTCTGCTCTGTATGACGGTAGGTTTAGCCCCTTTTCTGTAAAGTGATGGTGATATTTTGTCACGGACATCGTAGAAACTGGATTATTGTTGCACGTGCATTCCTTTATTTTGTCATTGTTATTGTTTCCTTTTTTTATTACATTTTTAAGACACGTGTACATTTTGTGTTGATTTTCAAAGGTATTTTTGCTGTTGCCTTGGCAGTGCTGCTTTTATGTTTTTGCTAGTAATCCAACCAGCGGATAGAATGTTCTCTGCAAGTCGGCCATGTCTCTTGTCAGTTTTGCTTTTGAAATAATGGTTTTGTCAAAAATAAAACTGATGCGATGGAGTGCTGGCTGGAGTTGATTTCACTCATTTAGTGCCGATGGAGATGAACCAAACATGATATTGATAATAATTAAGGATAGTGCCAGAGTAGCTTGGCGCCATTAGGCGCCAAGCTAATCTGGCACTACCCTTGAATTATCATGGTCGATCCATCTCCTGCATCAAGGCTGAATTGGTTAACCCATGCTAGTATAACATAACAGTGCTAGTCTGTGATTTTGGACATATGACTTCAGACTATTCATCCAGAATCACAGAGCAGCTGAGCTTTGTTAAGTTTGTCGAGCCTTACCTGTATGGTCGTTTCATATGCTATATTTTCCTACTTGTTGGCACTTTTTCTAGCAGTATTTTCCCGCGCTATATTTTGTACCATTTGTATTTTGTATTTGCCGTATGCCTGTTCTTATTAACACATCAATTTACACTGTGTACTTGCAGTATTTTGACACATGTATTGTTTATTCTTGTTAAACCAGTAATCGAGACTCAACTGTATCTGATCATGGTGCAACCATATACAATATACTGAGTGTTAAAACCAAGCACATGTAGCAGCGTATATTAGTTTGTGATCATAGAACAGGTGGGCTGGCGCTAGCACATTATTTCATTTACAGGCATCAGAGCACAAGCACTGCTGAGTCGTGAGTGTAATCCAAGAAGCTCTTTTGGAAACTGACTGCTGTATGTCATTCACTGCTGGTATCACCACTGCCAGTAAAGCACTAGTACATTCATCGCTGGTACCATCTTGCTGTCAGTAATAAAACACTGTAGTACATTCTGCGCTGGTACAATCTCGCTGCCAGTAAAACACCGTAGTACGTTCACTGCTGGTACCATATCGCTGCCAGTAATAAAACACCGTAGTACATTCACCGCTGGTACCACCACTGCCAGTAAAACACTAGTACATTCACCGCTGGTACCATCGCGCTGCCATTAAAACACTGTAGTACATTCACCGCTGGTACCATCGCGCTGCCAGTAAAACACTGTAGTACGTTCACCGCTGGTACCATATCACTGCCAGTAAAACATTGTAGTTCATTCACCGCTGGTACCATCTCTTTGCCAGTAAAACACTGTAGTACACTCACCGCTGGTACCATCTCGCTGCCAGTAAAATACTGTAGTACATTCACCGCTGGTACCATCACTGCCAGTAAAACACTGTAGTACATTCACCGCTGGTACCATCTCGCTGCCAGTAAAACACTAGTACATTCACCGCTGGTACCATCTTGCTGCCAGTAATAAAACACCATAGTACATTCACCGCTGGTACCATCTCGCTGCCAGTAAAACACCGTAGTAATTCACCATTGGTACCATCTCACTGCCAGTAAAAGACCATAGTACATTCACTGCTGGTACCACCATTGCCAGTAAAACACTGCAGTACATTCACCGCTGGTACAGTCTTGCTGCCAGTAAAACACTGTAGTATTTTCACCGCTGGTACCATCTCACTGCCAGTAAAACACTCTAGAACATTCACCGCTGGTACCATCTCGCTGCCAGTAAAACACCGTAGTACGTTCACCGCTGGTACCATATCGCTGCCAGTAATAAAACACCGTAGTACATTCACCGCTGGTACCACCACTGCCAGTAAAACACTAGTACATTCACCGCTGGTACCATCGCGCTGCCAGTAAAACACTAGTACATTCACCGCTAGTACCATCGCGCTGCCAGTAAAACACTAGTACGTTCACCGCTGGTACCATATCACTCCCAGTAAAACATTGTAGTTCATTCACCGCTGGTACCATCTCGCTGCCAGTAAAATACTGTAGTACATTCACCTCTGGTACCATCACTGCCAGTAAAATACTGTAGTACATTCACCGCTGGTACCATCTCGCTGCCAGTTAAACACTAGTACATTCACCGCTGGTACCATCTCGCTGCCAGTAATAAAACACCATAGTACATTTAAGTACATTCACCGCTGGTACCATCTCGCTGCCAGTAAAACACCGTAGTAATTCACCGCTGGTACCATCTCACTGCCAGTAAAAGACCATAGTACATTCACTGCTGGTACCACCACTGCCAGTAAAACACTGCAGTACATTCACCGCTGGTACAATCTTGCTGCCAGTAAAACACTGTAGTATTTTCACCGCTGGTACCATCTCACTGCCAGTATAACACTCTAGAACATTCACCGCTGGTACCATCTCACTGCCAGTAAAACACTGCAGTACATTCACCGCTGGTACAATCTTGCTGCCAGTAAAACAACGTAGTATTTTCACCGTTGGTTCAATCTCACTGCCAGTAAAACACTGTAGAACATTCACTGCTGGTACAATCTCACTGCCAGTAAAATACCGTAGTACATTCACTGCTGGTACCATCTCGCTGCCAGTAAAAAAACACCGTAGTACATTCACCGCTGGTACCACCACTTCCAGTAAAACACTAGTACATTCACTGCTGGTACAATCTCACTGCCAGTAAAACACCGTAGTACATTCACTGCTGGTACCATTTCACTACCATTAAAAAAAACACCGTAGTACATTCACCACTGGCACCACCACTGCCAGTAAAACACTGTAGTAAGTAAAGTTTGTCATTGTATTCCTACGCATATCTTTGTACTTTGCACACATCTTGTGGAAGGATTGTATAAATTTGTCTTGCTCATTTTTCCCCAAGGCGCTACAGAAGGAGATTGATCGACCATGATAATTCAAGGGCGCCAAGCAAATCTGGCACTATCCTTGAATTATCATGGTCAATCCATCCCCTGCAACTGGTACATAGTGGTTATGTGATGCCTCCAATATTGAGGAAATTCGTCTGTGGGGTTTAAATGGGTTAACCCCTTTGATACTGAGGCTAAATGCTTCAAATTTGTCCACTGCCATATGCAAGCTACATTATAGTATTGACAGATAAGGATATAGACCAATGGCTTTAGTTCAAGGGTGGTGCCAGAATAGCTTGGCGCCTCCAGGCGCCAAGCTATTCTGGCACTACCCTTGAACTATTTTAGTCTAACTTATTTCACACACTGGTGTATTCCGAAGGATAAGGGTTAAACATCACAATAACTGTTCATAATAATAATTATTCAACACGGGCATTAGCTTTCCTCCGATACCATCTGTTGGTGTCACGTTCACTATACACACGTGCGTGTACACACCATTCTCGCAATAAGTGGGCTGCTCTTTAGTTTGTAGCTATGTCACATTAACAATCTTTGCATTGAACCAATGTGTGAGTACCTGTCATTTTGGACAATTCTTGGGTACTTTTGGACCTTGTGGTGTCAAGTTGTCGGCTCCAAAAGCGCAGACCAGAGCACACATCCCTAGCCCTGAATGCATGGGTGACAGTCTTCAGTCCTGGAGACTGATTCAGCTTTGTTGGGAATTCCAGAAAGCTGAATTTCAGCTGTTTGCTTCAGACACAACACCCTTTCAGCCAGCCTGTTCCACCTGCAAGAGGCTCGTGAAAATGTATGCCTCTGACTGGCCATGGGGTTACGGACATTGTCCCTTTTCAGTCATTTCAGTTTTTCACACTGTCAGTTGTGTGAATGTCAGTCGTTTAACTCATTCAAGACATGCCGCCTCCGGATACGCGGCTTATGCCACGTATCTGCAGGCGGCACGTCTCGATGAGTTAAACGTATTAGTTGTGTTTGACTCGGTCATATGAATAATGTATTAGATTTGTTTGAATCAGTGCAGCAGAGATGTGTCTGGCTGGATCACACGCACACAAGCTGCTAGTGGGCGTAGAGGAATGTGTCCACAGAAACTTGTAAAATAAACATGGTGTTAGTCTGCTGCTTGTTGTTTTAGATTTATGTTTTAGTAGAAAATTATTTATGGCCCTGGTACATGGTCATATTTGTTGTAGAGACTTGAATTCTTGTTGTGGGTTGCTTCAAAATTGTGCTTGTGCCGTTGAATGTATTTTTGTAATTTTACTATATCCAAATTTTTGAATGCATTTTATTGTTATTTTATTGTTAATAGCCAATCACCTTTTTCTTTTTTACTCCCCACCCGGGTCTGCCCTGGGGGACTTGGGTGGGGTTAGGTATTTTTTAGTTCCCAGGGTCACCCTGGTCAGCCCCACAGGGTGGGTTTTTCTCTCTATTCTGGGGCATGTGTTTCTGTCTACCCTTTGTCCATTCACCTGTATTTGCCTTTTTAAAACTCTCCCTACTGTCTGCACTGCCTGTAGCTCTTGATATTGGATGTGTGTTGCTAAATGGTCTTAGCTTTATTTAGGCCCCATGTGTTAGGTTTATTTAATGTATTTGACCGGCTGGCGACATACATTCAATGTTCTGTTTATTTTTTTTTCACAAGCAGTGCAGGCACGTCCTGAGAAAGCCTTGTTGCTGTCGGGACGTTAAGCAATGTACAATCAATCAATCAATCAATCAATCAATCATTTTCTTTTTTACATAATTGTTTTTGAATTTTTATTATAAAGCAGCGTAATGAACTGTCAAAATCAGGCCAAAATCATCATGCAGGTTTGAATTTCTATTCTCAGGGTATTGTTGAAGTTGTTTTCAAATGTTGTGAGCATTTATCTACTGTGAATATTTAAAATTTATCAGTTATTCTTCTGTTGAAGTTTTCAGTACTGTGAAGATATGGCAGCACAAAAGCATGTTATTACTCCAGTTTATTTTGTGAACCAATGTATCCAGGTACTGTTTATGTATAGTCAGATTTTCTCCCTTTAACCATTTGGCTATCAGCAGCGATGTTTGTCACGATAAATCCTGTAGATATCATGGTGACAAAAGTAGTACCAACAGCCAGGGGGTTAATATAAAAGTCAGATGGCCAAGACAACGTTTGGATCACGTCAGTGCCATTTGTCTTTAGATCTGTTAACCACATTGTACATGCAGCCTCTGGTTCTGTTTACAGTGTGTGTGTACATGCAGCCTCTGGTTCTGTTTACAGTGTGTGTACATGCAGCCTCTGGTACTGCTTACAGTGTGTGTACATGCAGCCTCTGGTACTGTTTACAGTGTGTGTACATGCAGCCTCCGGTTCTGTTTACAGTGTGTGTACATGCAGCCTCCGGTTCTGTTTACAGTGTACATGCAGCCTCCGGTTCTGTTTACAGTGTGTGTACATGCAGCCTCCGGTACTGTTAACAGTGTGTGTACATGCAGCCTCCAGTACTGTTTACAGTGTGTGTACATGCAGCCTCCGGTTCTGTTTACAGTGTGTGTACATGCAGCCTCCGGTTCTGTTTACAGTGTGTGTGTACATGCAGCCTCCGGTACTGCTTACAGTGTGTGTACATGCAGCCTCCGGTTCTGTTTACAGTGTGTGTACATGCAGCCTCCGGTACTGTTTACATTGTGTGTACATGCAGCCTCCGGTATGTTTTACAGTGTGTGTACATGCAGCCTCCAGTACTGTTTACAGTGTGTGTACATGCAGCCTCTGGTACTGCTTACAGTGTGTGTACATGCAACCTCTGGTACTTTTACAGTGTGTGATTGTGCTCTTGTAACTCATTCACAACAAGCCGCAGTCAGATATGCGGCATAAAGCGACGCATCCAGATTGAGTTCTGCGTGAATGAGTTCGTTAGTTATTTGGGTGTAACGCCGAGCAGGCAACTAAGGCCATCTCACGGTGGTGCGTGAATGAGCCCTGTACTAATGACTGCACACAGAACGGGGTTAGGTGTCCTCACTACAGTATTTGCCTTTGATTTGCTTTCAAACGTGCAATCAGAAAATTGTCCTTGCTCAATACGCGTGTTCTTTCTTCCTAGGACTGATCATTTGGCACAGGTTAGAGCGGCTGCACTGTGCTCATGCTCAGTTTGTAACATTGTCATTTTGGGCTCACGTGTGATAGCAAAAGTGAGTCTGTGTGCCTGTACGGTGAGGCTAGAGGTCATCTGCTGCCTGAAAACCGCCATCATCCGTGGTCAACTTTAACCCATTCAGCCCCGAATCCCTACAGCAGGAGATGGACTGACCATGATAATTCAAGGGTAGTGCCAGATTAGCTTGGCGCCTGAAGGCGCCAAGCTAATCTGGCACTACCCTTGAATTATCATGGTCAGTCCATCTCCTGCAAATGGTATATATACACTGTATAGTCATTAGGTAACACCTCCCAAATTTGAGAAACGGGACCTTGGGGCTAATAGGGTTAATAACACACTCGGCGCTAAACATCGCCAAGCACACGCACTGCACGCAAACCTTGGCTGGACGGATCTCACCACCGATGGTGGTCTAGGGTTACTATAGTGTTTTAGGGTTACTATAGTGGTCTAGGGCTACTGTAGTGCTGTAGGGTTACTGTAGTGGTCAAGGGTTACAGTAGTGTTCTAGGGTTACTATAGTGTTCTAGGGATACTGTAGTGGTCTAGGGTTACTATGGTGGTCTAGGGTTACTATGGTGTTTTAGGGGTACTATAGTTTTTAGGGTTAATATAGTGGTCTAGGGTTACTATAAGTGGGCTAGGGTTACTATGGTGTTCTATGGTTACTCTAGTGTTCTAGGGTTACTGTGGTGTTCTAGGGCTAATATAGTGTTCTAGGGTTACTCTAGTGTTCTAGGGTTACTATGGTGTTCTATGGTTACTCTAGTGTTCTAGGGTTACTATGGTGTTTTAGGGCTACTATAGTGTTCTAGGGTTACTATAGTGGTCTAGGGCTACTGTAGTGGTGTAGGGTTACTATGGTGTTCTAGGGCTACTATACTGTTCTAGGGTTACTATAGTGTTCTAGGGTTACTGTAGTGGTCTATGGTTACTCTAGTGTTCTAGGGTTACTATAGTGTTCTAGGGCTACTCTAGTGTTCTAGGGCTACTATAGTGTTCTAGGGTTACTCTAGTGTTCTAGGCTTTCTCTAGTGTTCTAGGGTTACTATAGTGTTCTAGGGCTACTATGGTGTTCTAGTGCTACTATGGTGTTCTAGGGTTACTATAGTCATTAGTGTTCTGGGGTTACTATAGTGTTCTAGGGCTACTATGGTGTTCTAGTGCTACTATGGTGTTCTAGGGTTACTATAGTCATTAGTGTTCTAGGGTTACTATAGTGTTCTAGGGCTACTATAGTGTTCTAGGGCTACTATGGTGTTCTAGTGCTACTATAGTGTTCTAGGGTTACTATAGTGTTCTAGGGTTACTATGGTGTTCTAGGGTTACTATGGTGTTCTAGGGCTACTATAGTGGTCTAGGGTTACTAATCTGCCAATGGATGAAATTGACATCTGTAGGCAAAGAATTGTATACAATACATGGACTTCACAGGTACAAAAGCCAACCCTTTAGTTGAACACGTTCTCATTTCGGTGACTTTTTGGAAAGATTGAGGTTAGATTAAGTATATGGACTGATTATGCACATGAGCTGTACTGGCTTTGCCATTCTTGTTAGTGGGAATAGGTAGTACATGTATATATGTGATTTGATTGATAGGCAGAGGTCAAACTTTGTGATGTAGACTATTTCATATATTGTAGTGATGGAGGGTTGTTCATGAAAGTAGATATTATGTTATGTAGACTAGTGCCGTGTGATACATGCAATGTGTGGACATGTACTTCAGTTTTTTGTTGTTGATATTGAAAGTAGATGTATTCTATTGACTGAAAATTCATATTATGCAGCTTAATGTATTGTCGAGTCTAACTGCTTGAGGTATATGTGTGGTGCATGTAGTTAATAAAATAAGGATGTAACCATTTCATTTGTTTACTTGAATTAAATGCCTGTGCCATCAATCGGGGGAACATCAGGAGCTGATGTCAGTCAGCAAGACACAAAGATTCTCATGAGCCCCTGCGACTACACCAGTACAGCATTGCGACAACACCATGTGTACCAGTACAGCACTGCGACAACACCAGTACAGCACTGCGACTACACCAGTACAGCACTGCAACAACACCAATACAGCACTGCAACAACACCAATACAGCACTGCAACAACACCAGTTTAGCACTGCGACTACACCAGTACAGCACTGCGACTACACCAGTACAGCACTGCGACTACACCAGTACAGCACTGCGACTGCACCAGTACAGCACTGTGACTACACCAGTTTAGCACTGCGACTACACCAGTACAGCACTGCGACTGCACCAATACAGCACTGAGACTGCACCAATACAGCACTGAGACCACCAGTACAGCACTGAGACTACACCAGTACAGCACTGAGACTGCAGGAGCTCATGAGAATCTGTGTCTCGTGCAGATGGTAGAGGCTGGACGAGTGATGATTGTGCCATGTCTGCTGCATGGAAAGAACGTAGCTGGACGTATTCTGCACAGTGATAGATTGCTTCCAGTCTTACTGTTACGCTGCTGAAGTCATGCTTATTGTACATGTATCATATGCTTAATGCTATGTTGGGTTTTAACAAGGATTGTTACTGTTTCTCCTGCTGAAGTCATGCTTATTGTACATGTATCATAATGCTGTTAGGTTTTAACTCTCTGCATGTTGGTAGCAGTTTTTGTAGCGATGATTCCTTCAGGAATCGTGACAAAAACCACTACGGACCCGGAAAGGGATCAGACAAAAGTTGTTTTCTTGTACATTGCAGTATATTGATTGATGGTTTATTGCCGTATAGTGATTTATGGTTTATTGCAGTATATTGATTGATGATTTATTTGTTGACTAGTACACAAGCTCAGCTTAGTTGTCAAGTTCAGGTTCACACATGGAGAGTATGCACATTTCACACACGGAAAGTGTGCACATAATTATCAGTGTGAATCGCATGAACTACAGTTACAGTAATCTGGTTTGGTGTATGTGTCATCATTCCTCACAGTTGCAGTGGGACTAACTCCCTCACTGCTGAGGAAAATGGAACACATTTGTCCAGCTGCAAGAGTATAGATCCTCGTGAGCCCTCGCAGTCGCAGGGGCTGACGAGGATCTATACCTCTAGCCGAGACCATTTTGTACCCATGTTCTGTACCCATGTTCTGTACCCATGTTCTGTACCCATTTTAGAGTGTTGCCAGAGTCCTATAGAAGTACGCTTAACTCATTCAGCCCTGTGCACATATTTTCCCAAATTTTGGAGGCGTCAGCTAACGACTATGCACCTGTTGCAGGAGATGGATCGACCATCTCCAGCTGTTATGCGTCAGGGCTGAATGGGTTAAAGAAATTGATTGCGGAACCCTTTGGCTGTCGGTAGTTGTGAATGATTCCTGCAGGACAAACCCTGCGACCTACAGCCAGAGGGTTCATTTGAAGTTCACACCTTGTGGTCACTGCCATTCGAGAACGACAGTAAAGAAAAAAACGACATGTACTCGGCCAAAGTGGGCCTTGTGCATGGCTGTGTGCAAGCCAAATATAGCTGACATTGGTCCCGGCAGATTTTGCTTGCTTAATGTTTCACCAGGGACAATTGTTTTATTTAGTAAACTTTGTTTGTGTTTGCTGTGCATCAGGTGGTTTTTAATGTTGTTACACCCCAAGCTGCGGCACACCCCAACCCGTTTACAGGAGGTCTTCCGGTCTCGAATTCATCACGTGACCAGAAGAAATACTTGGGGTGTCACGATGTGCAGACTTAGGGGCCGATTACTTACGTGCAAAATATTTTAAAACGTGGTGCAGATTTGACCGTTTTAAAAACCAGTTTGTTTGAAATAAGCAGAAAAGTGCCCACGTAATGTTTTGTCGTTATGAAGTCATTTCAGTTGGACTTTCAGAATGTGTGCCTTTTGCGGATTTTTCACTGCTTACCGCTGAATTGAGACAGCTTTCTGTAACTAAGGTCCATTAAAACGTCATTTAATTTTCCAGATCTAGATCAAGATCTGTACAAGTCAGTTTGTAAATGGCGCCATCCCAAATGATCAACCAATCACCAAGGGACACGTCTCCATTATGAGACTACTCGAGACTGGAAAGATTTTTGTGTACTGGTTGGGGCATGCCACAGCTTGGGGGTGTAACAAATCTGAACCTGAATTTTCTCTCTGGTAATTGTCTTATTTTTTTGTTTTTGGGGTATCGGGCCAAACATGTTAATCAAAATATCCTTCGATGCTGCTGCATGCATTTATTTTTTTTTTTTTTTGCCTTGTATTTGATTTCCTTTCTTATGTTTTTCACTTTGTACACCACTTTGTAGAATAAATACATGTAGAAGCTTTTTTGTGTTTTATCGTTATGTTTTTTTGTGTGAGAAAAAAACGTAGTCCCACTAATATAGCTACACCCACAAACACACCAAAGCGCATGTGTATATCATGTGCACACACACTACACATTTTCACAAATTGACCCATTTAGCCCTGAGTCCCTACAGCACGAGCTGGCACTACCCTTGAATTATGGTCGATCTATCTGCAACTGGTACATAGTCATTAGTTGAGAAACGGGAGCTTGGGGCTGGAAGGGTTTAAACTGTTCAAGCCGGCCTTGTTGCTTGAGTCATTACATTTTCTTCATCATACATGCTTTTCCTCTTTATTTTCTGCCTTTTACTATTATCGATGCAACCTTCTTTTTGAAATCCCACTCGTTATCCACCTATCAGATAATCGTTGTCATGTGTGACTGCCTGACGTAGTGCACTGTACACTATCCGTCCCGGCCCCGGTAGCTGGACTCACAATCCAGGAGGAAAAAACGGATTTGTTCAATAGCATGTCCATTGAAAGGTCCTGGTAAATCAAAGTGGCACAGTTGGAGTGCGCCTGAGTTGATCAGTGTTCAGGTCGTACTCCATAGGCAATAGATTTCCCTGTCCCCCATAACCCGCCCGTCAGTGCCGTCCATTATCACTTCGGTGCCGTGGACGTTAAACCCCGAACTAATCATCATCATCAACACTATCCAGCTCAGAAAGGTGACTGCCACGCGTGTAAAATGCAGAGAAGAAGAATTGCCACATTCCTTCTGCGAAAATGAAAATAAGTAGCGACTGATCTGTCTATTTTAAAAAAGGGTATTTACCCAAAATATTAATAAATTGTGTTGTATACTGTCTTTTCTAAGCGTGTTTCTTTTCCTTTGGGTTCTTCTTTACACTGCACATTTACACATCATTCTTAGGCAATACACTATCAGGCCTTGTCATCGGAGTTGGATTCTTTTTTTTTTAACGTACCCGCAGCACTTCACGCTGTAACAGAATTCTCGGCGAGATGACATGCTTTTGTGCGCGGAGACCCCCTGTAAAGTCGGGGAACTCTCTAACGCTGAAAACTAATGTCCTCCGTCAAAATGGCGACCTTGAGAGGAGCCGCTTTGTTACCAAAGATAATTCGCCCGTTTTTTGCCAGACGTGGGCTGTCTACAACCGCCGTTTTATCAAGTATGATAACGTTTTATGCAAAAGTTACATGGTTTATATTTTATATGTGCATGTCCATGACTATGTTGCCATAATCTTGAACCTAGCTGTCGGTGCGAGAATGTTAAGCCACAATATACTCACATACTTCAATGATGATAGAACTTTATTGCCATATGTAACAATACATTAGGAAATCGTTGCGGTGCCGCGCAACATAAAAGGAAGAACATTAAACACATCAAAATATAATTAAGCTACTAACGTGCACACACACACACAGTATGCCTTAGTAACTATTGTGGTCTATAAGCATTGCTGCATAAAGACAATAAACACGATTTCACAGTAACACAAATTACATAGGACATATCGTAATATAAAACTGAACACGTCACTAGCATCATAGACACAGCAGTGTAGTTAGCCCTATTTCCAGGCCTACACATTAGTTTGGCCAGCCACCTGCTGCCGTGGTATGCAAGCACTCCCCGCTGGGAGCAGGCTATTTAGGTCACTGTCCGCATCAACTATTCCTTCTATAATCTATGTTGCGGCGGGACTAATGATGTGTGTGTTGTGCCCGTGTGTAATGTTCTCTAACTCTGCTTCCTCAGTTTTCTACATACCCTGCGGGATGTTTGACAGCAGATACAATATATATAATCAATATATATATAATCAGACGTGTTCCACTTCCACTTTGTATCATCATCATTGTGGGCCCAGAGGCGCAAGGCTTTTTATGGCTCGCTCACTCTTATGCCCCAACCAACAGTATTAGGAATTGTGAAATGTGCACCGTCGGCAATCCTCAACATGTTTGGTGTGGTTTTTTTTTGGGGGGAGGGGGGGGGGTGGAACATTCGGTTGCTATGGCTCGTAGTCAACTTGTAGGTCTGACTCGGAGTGCACCATATCAAGACGCCAGTTGTACTTATAGTTAAGATTTTAAAAATATGCATTTTCACACAAGCGCGTCCTGCTCCTTAATAAGGACCTTATTTGACACCTTATTTCTGTGGAACATTTTATTTAATGTTGAAAACATTATTGTATATTGATCAGATTGGAACAAGGATTGGAAGCCGGGACCATTTCCTCGAACACCAGAAGAACGAGCAGCTGCAGCCAAGAAATACGGCCTGCGAGTGGAAGATTATGATGTGTACCCTGATGACGGCATGGGCTATGGTGACTACCCCAAGCTGCCCTTTGCATCAGGAGACTCCAGAGATCCGTACGAGAACTGGGATATCCCTGAGCTGAAAAGAAACTTTGGAGAACCTGTGAGAGCCTTTGACTATTTTACTTGTCATAGGAATAATAGAATGTCTTAGTCAGACTTGACTTGATGGTTTGAATTAAGATTGTCTAATTTATCATTTGATAATATTGTTTGTAATATAGCTCATTCAAGACGAACGGCATCTGGATACACGACTTTAGCCAAGTATATGGATGCCATTTGTCTTGAATGAGTTAATCTTTTCATTTACATTAATAGTTTATGGTTTACTTTAAGTTTAAGACAAGGTTTTGTATGTGTCATTTATGTTGAAACTGCTGTGGCATTTTCTTTTATCTTGTGTGTTTGTAATTACAGTAGAACTTCCAATGAACGGTCACCCCTGTTGCCAAGTCGCTGTCTCTCTCATCTTATCTCGCATTGACTACTGCAACTCTCTCCTTTCCGGCCTTCCTCACTCCACCACTCTCACTCTCCAGTGCGTCCAGAACAATGCTGCCCGCCTCGTCCTCAGAAAGAAAAAATCCGACCACATCACTCCCCTGCTCAAGCTCCTTCACTGGCTCCCCATCCGCCAACGCATCCAATACAAGATTCTGTCTCTCTGCTACAAATCCCTGAACAACTACATTCCTACCTATCTCTCCAACTTACTTCACCCCTACACTCCTTCCCGCTCCCTCCGCTCCACCTCCGACCCTCTCCGCCTCCTCATCCCCCGCACCAAACTCAGCACTTTCGGCCCCTGCTCCTTCTCAGTATACGGTCCATCCACCTGGAACACTCTCCCACTCTCTCCGTCAGAAACACTCTCTCTCCTCCTTCCAGTCCGCCCTCAAAACTCACCTCTTTCAACAGTTCTAGCACTATATCACCACACTCCCCACCCCAAGCTGATCGTCGTAATGTATTTTCACTATTTGTGGTACGTGAGTCATGGTCTAAAGCGTGCGCATGCGGTGCGCGAGTTGTGAGTGCGCGCTTAGAGTTATAATTATTATAAGATAAGCGCATTATAAATACCGTAATTATTTATTATTATGTTTACGCAAGGCATTAGAAAACAGCAAATATGTAGTTGTGTACACTGTTTTTCAGCTGCACGCTTTGGCGGACATCATTGGGGAGGACAGGTGGGACGCCAACGCCAAACCAAGATATTCTTAGTAAGTACTGCCGTGGCAGACAGAGTCTGAGATGTTATGGCAGTTAACCCTTCTAGCCCCAAGGTCACTTTCTCAAATAATGACTATGTACCAGTTGCAGGAGATGGATTGACCATGATAATTCAAGGGTCTTGCCAGATTGATAATCCCTGTTGATATTATGATAATCCCTGTTTAATGTCATGTCGGCTGAAGGTTGGATGGACTCGATAGAGCGTACAAAAATGTTAGCTAACGTCGGCTTTTTTTATAATATCCCTGACAGCGTCTCCATGACAAAAAGTGCACCATCTAGGTTGTCAACAATTTTCTACTGTGTCCCGCCACAATACTTGCCCGAATGTTCGGCCAGTGGAGGATTGGTCTAAATGTAGTGCACAGTAGCGGAACACAATAAAAAAAAAACTTTGAGATCATATGACACACAGGTGACACAAATTGTGCTCCTATTCTTACCATACAGAGAAATAACCATGCAGAGAAATAGCCATGCAGAGAAATAGCCATGCAGAGAAATAGCCATGCAGAGAAATAGCCATGCAGAGAAATGGCCATGCAAAAGATGTGTGAAGATCAGAGAACACCTGGCCGACAGCGAGATGAAGTGCTGTACAAAGCTGATCTGGTGTTGGTACTGAACTGTTGTCAACATTTCTAATCTGTGTGGATCGTGTGTTTCCAGTCACAGATTACATTGCTGACTTTGCGTTTGTACCCTGATGTTTCTTTATTGTTTGTGTGGGTTGAAGTGTGAACTAGGACTGGTGGTAACTTACGTGATTATTGGTCTGTGTATGTGGTGGTGATTGTTGCTCTGTGTATGTGGTGGTGATTATTGGTCTGTGTATGTGGTGGTGATTGTTGGTCTGTGTATGTGGTGGTGATTGTTGGTCTGTGTATGTGGTGATGATTGTTAGTCTGTGTATGTGGTGGTGATTGTTAGTCTGTGTATGTGGTGGTGATTGTTGGTCTGTGTATGTGGTGGTGATTGTTGGTCTGTGTATGTGGTGGTGATTGTTGGTCTGTGTATGTGGTGGTGATTGTTGGTCTGTGTATGTGGTGGTGATTGTTGGTCTGTGTATGTGGTGGTGATTGTTGGTCTGTGTATGTGGTGGTGATTGTTGCTCTGTGTATGTGGTGGTGATTGTTGCTCTGTGTATGTGGTGGTGATTGTTGCTCTGTGCATGTGGTGGTGATTGTTGGTCTGTGTATGTGGTGGTGATTGTTGCTCTGTGTATGTGGTGGTGATGGTCTGTGCATGTGGTGGTGATTGTTGCTCTGTGTATGTGGTGGTGATTGTTGCTCTGTGTATGTGGTGGTGATTGTTGCTCTGTGTATGTGGTGATGGTTATGCGTGTATTCTCTAACAACTCTCCTGTGTGTGCACTGTCCACTACCGCGCTGGTGGGCGGCCTGTGCGTGCACTGTCCACTACCGCGCTGGTGGCCGCCCTGTGCGTGCACTGTCCACTACCGCGCTGGTGGCCGCCCTGTGTGTGCACTGTCCACTACCGCGCTGGTGGCCGCCCTGTGCGTGCACTGTCCACTACCGCGCTGGTGGCCGCCCTGTGCGTGCACTGTCCACTACCGCGCTGGTGGCCACCTGCACAAGGGCGTTAACCCTTTTAGCCCCAATGCACTACAGCAGATAGATCAGCCATGATAAATCAAGGGTAGACTAGTGCCAGATTAGCTTGGTGCATGATGGCGCTAAGCTGATTTGGCACTACCCTTGAATTATCATGTTTGATCTATCTCCTTAAACTGGTACGTAATCGTTAGGCGGCACCTCCAAACTTTAGGAAATGCGGCTTGCAGGTTAAATGGGTTAACCCTTTCAGTCCCAAGGGCCTGTTTCTAACAAATGTTGGAGGTGTTGCCTGACGACTGTGTACCAGTTGTAGGAGATGGATTGATGATGATAATTCAAGGGTAGTGCCAGATGAGCTTGGCGCCTTCAGGCGCCAAGCTCATCTGGCACTACCCTTGAATTATCATCAACCCATCTCCTGCTGCAGGTTCCTGGGACTAACAGGGTTAAATGAGAAAGACCTTGCTGTAGATAAAAGACAAGTATAAATGCGTGCGCAGAGACACAATATTGTCATGGCGGCTCTCTGTCTGTGTGTGCAGTTTGAACATGTTCCTGACGCTGTCCGGGTTCCTGGGCACGTTGCTGGCCATCTACATCCTGACCCTGCCCTACCCCCTCTTTCTGCCTGTGGTAAGTACTTCTACACTGGTCCACATGCTCCACGCTTGATAGTTGGTTATAGTTGGGGTTTTCTCTCCATGTCCAGTGCCTTCGTCTTGAGTGGGATACAAAGTAAAGAATACTCACTTTCCCTGCGATGCTTTGCACAGTTTGAATTCATGTCGGCCTCGTTATAGTTTATCACAATAAGCCATATAGTCGGACCATGTTATTCACTTTAACCCTTTGGCGGTCGGTAGGCAAAGAATGTAAGCACGGTGTCCTGGGGTGGAAACAAGCCTCAAGCCGCTGTGTGGACTAGTGAAGGCTGACGTCAGCCACAGGACTTTTTCATCATTATGCTTGGAAGCCATAGAGGTGACCATGGCTTAACCGATTTTGTGATATAAGGACGCTCCTTGATCATTCAAGATAGTGAAGGGAACTGCCTTACGGAAGACTGAAGAGATGGACAGAGTACTGCTCAGATTTGTACAACAACTGAGCTACAGGGGACCCAGGCATACTTGTCAACCTACCCATGATCAACAATGGCAACTATCCCATCCTCTGAGAAAAAGTAGAGGCTGCAGTGAAGTCGCTGAAAAAGGGAAGGCAGCAGGAGCAGACAACATCCCTGCAGAGCTAGTCCAAGAAGGGGGAGAAGACATGATAAGCGCCTTACTAACAATCTGCAATAAGATCTGGCAGTCAGGGGATTGGCCCACACCATGAACCCAATCACTTATAATAACTCTCCCCCAAAAAGGCAACTTACATCAATGCCAAAATAATCGCACGATCAGTCTTATATGCCACCCAAGCAAAGTCATGTTAAAGATCCTACTGAACAGGCTGAAGCCACAGGCAGAGGAAATCATAGTTGAACAGGCAGGCTTCAGACCAGGGCGCAGCACAGCTGAGCAGATCTTCAACCTGAGAGTTCTATGTGAGAGGTACCTCCAGCACCAGCAAGACCTCTATCATGTCTTTGTGAATTTTAAGAAAGCATTTGACAGGGTGTGGCATGCAGCCCTTTGGTCCACCATGAAGCTATACAACATCAATGCCAACCTGATCAAAGTCATAGCAAACCTTTACAACAAGGCCACTAGTGCAGTCTGCTTCAACGGCAAAATAGAAAACTGGTTTAGGACTACAGTCAGAGTCAGACAAGGCTGCTTGCTCTCACCTACTCTTTTCAACATCTTTCTGGAAAGAATCATGACAGACGCTCTGAAAGATCATGAAGGAACTGTCAGTATTGGAGGCAGAACAATCACGAACTTGCGCTTTGTGGACGACATTGATGGCTTTGCAGGAACAGAGAAGGAGCTAGCTCAGCTGGTGGAAAAGCTGGACAGCACAGCCATTGCGTATGGGATGGAAATCAGTGCAGAGAAGACCAAACTGATGACAAATAACACCAGTGGCATTGGCACTGATGTCATGATTGGAAGCCAAAAACTAGAAACAGTTAATAAATTCAGATACTTAGGAGCCATTGTGATGGATGAGGGATCTAAACCAGAAATACTGTCCATGATTGCGCAGACAACAACAGCACTGACAAGATTGAAGACCATATGGAAGGACAGAAACATCACGCTCTGCTCCAAGATCAGACTGATGCACTCCTTATTCATCTCAGTGTTCTTGTATGCCTGCAAGTCATGGACCCTCACTGCAGACCTTGAAAGGAGGATACAAGCCACTGAAATGAGATGTTTTCGAAGGTTGCTTGGCATTTCATACAGAGATCACATCACGAACGAGAAAGTGGGAAGCAGAATCAGGCAAGCCATCGGGCTCGAAGAAGACCTATTAGCCATTGTGAAAAAAGCAAACTGAAGTGGTATGGGCATGTCACGCGTTCAGTAGGGCTTGCCAAAACAATCCTACAAGGCACTGTGCAAGGAAGACGAAGGAGAGGAAGACAGAGGAAAAGATGGGAGGACAATATCTCAGAGTGGACAGGACTGAGGCTCGGCAATACGCTAAGAATAGCAGAGAACAGAGAGGAATGGAGGGAGCTGGTTGCCAAGTCATCAGTGGTGCCCCAACAGTCCGCAAGACTACGGGATATAGATAGATAGTGTGTATATGCTGGCACTAGTACAAGTATCTAGCATAAACATGAGTAGCAAGTATCTTAGTCTGAGATGTTGCATGGTATATGTTTTGCTATTTGTAGCAATACATGTACGTTTAGACTGATAATGGTGCATGGTATGTTTTGCACTACAAAAATGTAGTTATTGCGATACATGTAGCATTGTGTGTTCAGAAGGAAAATGGTAGGTATCATGGAGTATGGTTACATTTAAGATGTCTTACTGTAGGCTTGCTGTCTGTATTTAAATACAAGCCTGTGTTGAGAGTTGTTTGTGGTATATGTCTACAGAATTGTGCGTAGTATGTGTGTGCTTATGTTTTTTTAGGATTGGTCAAACCTGCCAAGGCAACCACCTGTCTAAACAGACACCTATCCCCCCCTCCCCCCCCCCCCCCCCCTGTCCCCATCCGCTATTTTTGGTCCCATGGTGACAGTGATCTCTCTGTTGTTTAGTGACCCTGTGTAAGAAGAAAGGAGACCACTTAAGGCGACCACTTTTTGATAGTCCCTTGGGTAGTGGTCTCACGCAGGTGTGAGTAGCAGGTTGCATGTGTTAATTGCATCTGATCTGTAGTTACTGGGGTAGTCACTGCCATCTGATCTGTAGTTATTGGGGTAGTCACTGCCATCTGATCTGTAGTTATTGGGGTAGTCACGCCATCTGATCTGTAGTTATTGGGATAGTCACTGCCATCTGATCTGTAGTTATTGGGGTAGTCACGCCATCTCATCTGTAGTTATTGGGGTAGTCACTGCCATCTGATCTGTAGTTATTGGGATAGTCACTGCCATCTGATCTGTAGTTATTGGGGTAGTCACTGCCATCTGATCTGTAGTTATTGGGGTAGTCACGCCATCTGATCTGTAGTTATTGGGATAGTCACTGCCATCTGATCTGTAGTTATTGGGGTAGTCACTGCCATCTGATCTGTAGTTATTGGGGTAGTCACGCCATCTGATCTGTAGTTATTGGGGTAGTCACGCCATCTGATCTGTAGTTATTGGGGTAGTCACTGCCATCTGATCTGTAGTTATTGGGGTAGTCACGCCATCTGATCTGTAGTTATTGGGATAGTCACTGCCATCTGATCTGTAGTTATTGGGGTAGTCACTGCCATCTGATCTGTAGTTATTGGGGTAGTCACGCCATCTGATCTGTAGTTATTGGGGTAGTCACGCCATCTGATCTGTAGTTATTGGGGTAGTCACTGCCATCTGATCTGTAGTTATTGGGGTAGTCACTGCCATCTGATCTGTAGTTATTGGGGTACTCACTGCCATCTGCCGCAGGCATAGATGATCATCAGACCCTGTAGCTACATATCCCCACCCGGGTCTGCCCTGGGGGACTTGGGTGGGGTTAACTACCTTTTAGTTCCCAGGGTCACCCTGGTCAGCCCCACAGGGTGGGTTTTTCTCTCTATTCTGGGGCATGTGTTTCTGTCTACCCTTTGTCCATTCACCTGTATTTGCCTTTTTAAAACTCTCCCTACTGTCTGCACTGCCTGTAGCTCTTGATATTGGATGTGTGTTGCTAAATGGTCTTAGCTTTATTTAGGCCCCATGTTGTAGGTTTATTTAATGTATTTGACCGGCTGGCGACATACATTCAATTTTCTGTTTAGTTTTTTTTCACAAGCAGTGCAGGCACGTCCTGAGAAAGCCTTGTTGCTGTCGGGACGTTAAGCAATGTACAATCAATCAATCAATCTATTCTGAGGCATGTGTTTCTGTCTACCCGAGGTCCATTCGCCTGTATTTGCCTTTTTAAAACTCTCCCTACTGTCTGCGCTGCCTGTAGCTCTTGATATTGGATGTGTGTTGCTAAATGGTCTTATTTAGGCCCCATGTGCTAGGTTTATTTAACGTATTTGACTGGCTGGCGACATACATTCAATGTTTTGGTTTTTTGTGTTTTTTTCACAAGAAGTGCAGGCACGTCCTGAGAAAACCTTGTTGCTGTCGGGATGTTAAGCAATGTACAACCAATCTGTAGTTACATAGGCCCATGAGATTGTATTCTAGCTTGCTGGCAAGCATTACATCTGTGTACATACTCTGATGTGGATGTTGTCCACCTTGAAGTCTAGGAATGCGTTTGAGGATAGAAGTCTTAAAACCCATCTTTTCCCATCTTGATCTTCAGTGTTGATGTATTTAGTCATTTGTTTCCTCAAAAACATTACCGATGACATGACTTTGTGGAAATGTCTACTACTAGCTCAATTTTAGCGCCCACACAACCCGGGAGGCACTCGGGGAACCCCCTAGAGGGGCCGAGAGTTGTCTCCCGTTCCTGCCCTACCGGATCCGGTCACGAGACCAGCCAGTCTTGCTACTTCGCTCGTACAGAGAAGACGTGTCTGGCTTTGCTCTCGCTCTGCCCCGACTGGTCTTCGTCTTGCCTACGCTCGTTGCCTCTTCGTGTGCTCTGCCGCCTTCTAGCGCTGACCTGCCTTCTCGTTGCCTGCCTCTGCCTTTGCGTCGTTCTGCTGCTCTCCTCTGGGCTGTGGAGGTGTATGGCTACCCTTCCCCCCGTTCCCGATTCGTCTCGGAGGTAAGGTAGTGGTAGCTACCCACAGCCGGCCCTCGGGCCGAGAGCCGGCTACCGTTGGGCTTTCCTTTCGGCGTTGTTTCTACGTTGGCGCCAGCTGTTGAGCTTACGTTCCGGCGCCTTGCACGACCTGCTTAGCGAGTCTCCTCGAGGGACATCGCCTTTTCTCTCCTTCTTGTGCCTCGCTGTTTACGAGTAGACTTTGCCTTTAGAGGCTGTTTTTTTTTTTTTTTGCAGGGCCTTTGGGCACCCACGCTCCGTTCGTCTAGCTTAAAGGCCCTGCGTTGTTCGCTGACCAGAGGACTGCCACTGCTGCCACGCCCGCTGACCCTTCCGGAGGGTCTTTTTGCCGGCAGAGCGCCCGCCTCACTGAGCCCGACCTGCAGCAGTCCGCCATGAGCCGTCCCACGTTGACCGGCCTTCCTCACCTCTCTCTCCCCGATAAGCCCACTGATCCTTCCGGAGGATCTGAACGCCAGCATAGAGCCCTTCTCACTGAGTCCGACCAGGAGAGACATCAGCTTCAGCCTGCGCGACGTGGTCGCGCCCCCGACTCATCCTGTTCCACCTTCAGTTCGAGACACTCGCGCTCGCCTCTCGAGCGCCGCCGGAAGGATCATTCCCCCCGCCGGGATCGTCGCCGCTCCCCCCGCCCCTCCTCGTCGCGTGCGCGTTCGCGCTCACCCTCGCACCGTTCGATGCGTTCGCCGCATCACCGCCATCATCGGCCCTCTTCCCGTGGTCGGCGCCCCTATCCGGTTGTTCGCCGTCCTTCGTCCAGACGTCGTTCCCGCGCACCGGACAGGACCCCTCCTCACTCCTTCTCGCATTCGCCTCGGCGATCCCCGCCTCCGTCGTCGCTGCCTGCTCGTTCCCGGGCTTCCCGCGATGTTCGACACGGTTCCCTGCCCAAGCTTCGGCCTTCCTCGGTGCCTCGCCCGCCTCCTCGCCGCCCCCTGGATGAAGAAGCCCTCAGTTTGCTGCCCGAGGACTCCGTCTCGGCCCTGTTGGATGAGGATGGTTGCTCCCTTTCGCCCGCCGACTTCGGTGATGATGTCCCCTCGGCCCTTCCGTCGTCGTCCCGTGCGGAGACCCTCTTAGCCTTGGACGAAGCCGCCAGGATCATCGCGGCCACTCTGCCAGCGGACTCCTGCCCAGCCTCTCCCCCCCTGAAGAGGAAGGTCTCCGCCTTCGTGGATGCCGAGCGTCAGGTTAAGAGGTTCAAGTCGCTTCCCCAGCCGCCTGAATTTAAGGAGCTGCGAGATGCCTTCTCAGCGCAACTGCAACTTCCCGCGTCTCGAGAGCCGGTGTTCTTCTCCGATCGTCGCTGGCCGGCTGGCCTGGACATCGCCTTCCGTCGGGACTGGTATGCCAGCCATTCCCAGGCTTTCTCTATCCCTCTTCCTGCGCTGGACCCCCCTGCCTTGTCGCAAGCTGGCGGCCCCGCTCTTCTTCGTCGTTCCCTCCCTCGTGGCCTGGATATGACTGCGTCCCTGGTGCGGAACACCTTAGCCTGCGCTGGGTTCCTGGAGCGTCTCACTCAAGCCCTGGTTCGTCGTGTGGAGGACTCCTGGCATCCTATCACGCCTCTCCTTTGGGATTTACTCGTCTTAGCGGAAGTTGCCAACCGCGCCGCCTACCACTCGTCGGTCAACGCTATGGCTGCCTCCGCCAATTGTGACCTGATGCGTCGAGACGCCCTTCTGCTTGCCTGCCGGGGGATGCCCCCTGACCTGCGTGCGCAGCTTCGTCGTGCTCCGCTGGGTGGTCCCCTGCTTTTCGGCGACACCTGGTCCTCCGTTCGAGCCGCTGGCCCGTGAGTGCTCCCCCTCCCCGCCGCTTTCCGTCCTCCCGCCAGGCTAGGGGTCGCGCCTCGCGGTCGGTTAGACCCTCTGCCGCTTCAGCCCCTGCTTCGGCCCCTGTGCAGGCCCCCGCCTTTGGCCGTCCTAGACCCTCCAGGTCCCGTGCCCCCGCTTGGACCCGTCCCGCCCGGCGACTGGGTCGCGGGCGGGCTGCCTGACTGCCCCCCAGCCTTGCCCCCGCCGACCACTTCGGGGTCTCCGTTCGGCGGGAGGCTAGCCTTTTTCAGCAGAAATTGGCTCACGCTCTTTCCCGACGACCCCTGGATTTGCGACACCGTCTCGGCCGGCCTCCGGATCGCCTTTCGCAGCCCGCCTCCTTTGCGTCGCTCCCCCCTTTGGACCGAGATTCCCAGCGACCCGTTGAAGGCCTCCGCTCTTCGGGGAGAGGTCTCCTCCCTCCTGAGGAAAGCCGCCACGGAGGTGGTTCGCGTCCCCGACTCCCCAGCCTTCTACAGCCGCTTGTTCGTCGTTCCGAAGCCTGGAGGGAGATGGCGACCGGTTATCGATCTCTCGGCCCTGAACAAGTACATTACGGCCCCCTCCTTCCGGATGGAGACTGCCCGAGCCCTGAAAGCCGCGCTCCAGCCTCTGGACTTCGCAGTCAGTCTGGACCTTTCCGATGCGTACCTGCATGTCCCGATGCACCAGGCCTCCAGGAAGTTCCTCCGGTTTGCGATCGACGGCGTAGTCTACCAGTTTCGCGCGCTCCTGTTCGGACTCAACCTCAGCCCCTGGGTGTTCACCCGGCTGATGGACGCCGTAGTCGCCAAGGCCCGACAGTCCTCCTCCAGTCCGACGTCGAATTACCTAGACGACCTCCTCCTACGCAACCAGTCCGAGACCTCGCTCGCGTCGGACAGGGATGCGCTGCTGCTTCTCCTGGCACACTTGGGCTTCCTAGTAAACGACGGCAAGTCGGATCTCTCTCCTTCCCGCCGCTTTGTGCACCTGGGCATGGAATTTGCTGCCGACCTCAACACGGTGCGCCTCCCGGCGCCCCGGATCCAGAAGATTGCGGATCTAGCCGGTCAGCTAGCACGGGAGGACGCGGCCCCCGCCAGAGTCTGGCTTCAGCTTCTGGGCTTGCTGAACGCCGCAGCGGACCTTATCCCCCTAGGTCGTCTCTACTCCCGGCCGATCCAGCTGCATCTCCTACTCCATTGGCGCCCGTCGTCTGGCGACTTAACGACGTTGGTTCCGGTGCCCCAGATGCTGCTTCCTCATCTTCGTCGGTGGACCGACCTCTCTTGGCTAGCGTCGGGAGTTCCCCTGGCCTCTCCTCCACCCCAGACCTCTCTGTGTGTCGACGCGAGCCTCACTGGGTGGGGCGCTCATCTCCTTCCTCGGTTCCTCTCGACATCAGGCCCCTGGCCCTCGGACCTAGCGCACACCCACATCAACTGGCTGGAGATGCAGGCCGTTTGGCAAGCCCTGCAGTTCTGGGAGGATCTCCTCAGGCACCAGGAGCTGCTCGTCCTCTCGGACAACACGACTGTGGTGGCTTACATCCAGAAACAAGGTGGCATATGCTCTCCCGACCTTTGTATGCTCCTCTACCGGATGATGCGTTGGTGCGAGGACTGGGGTATTACCATTCGAGCCCGACACATCCCCGGACACCTGAATGTCTTGGCCGACTCGCTGTCTCGCCGCGACCAGCTCTTGCACACGGAATGGACCCTTCGGCAGGACATCTTTCGGATGATCTGTGCCCGGTGGGAGACTCACCAGGTAGACTTGTTCGCCACGAGGTGGAACCATCAGCTTCCTCTCTTTGTCTCCCCGATTCCCGATCCCCTTGCCTGGGCTGTTGATGCGCTCTCCATTCCCTGGGACGGCCTTGTGGCTTACGCCTTCCCCCCGACGGTTCTCGTACCCAAAGTCCTTCTCAAGCTTCGGGGCTGCTCGGCGGTCCTCCTGTTAGTCGCACCGTTCGCCTGGAACCGCTCCTGGACCACCGACCTTCTCAGCCTCGCCACGGACCCGCCCCTGCTGCTTCCCGCCCCACGCACCATGCTCAAGCAACCGCGTCAGCCGTTGTTCCAGCCCTGCCCGGAGCGGCTCCTTCTTCACACCTGGAGGTTGTGCGGCAAGCCCTCGGAGCTAGAGGCTACTCGGGTGCAGCAGTGGAGGCGATCGCTGCGGCCCGCAGACCTTCGACCATTCGGGTCTACGAGGGAAAGTGGCGAGTCCTGTGTTCCTGGTGCTCCGAGCACAGCCTGTCCCCCATGGAACTGACTAATCCTCAGCTGGTGGACTTCTTCCTCTGGCTCTTCCGAGACCTAGGCCTAGCCCCCATCACTGTGAGGGGTTACCTGTCCATGATCGCTGACACTTATCGACACCTTGGACACCCAGACCCGGGCGCCTGCAAAGACCTAGCCGACCTTATGGGACACTTCGGCATCCAGCGCCCAACGCACCGCTCACTCCTTCCCCGCTGGGACCTGCCCTGGGTGCTAACGTGGTTGAATTCTGACAGATTTGAACCCTTACCTTTGGCCCGTTTCGCAGATGTGACACGAAAGACGTGCTTCCTGCTGGCCCTTGCTACCGCCTCTCGGGTGAGTGAGCTACACGCACTCTCGGCGCGTCCTACCTGCCTACAGTTCCGAGCGGACGGGTCTGTTCAACTTCTCACTGACCCTGCCTTCCTTGCCAAGAACAGGTCTCCTCTGACTGCGCCTCAGGTTATCACCTTACGGCCGCTAAGAACCAACCCTCTGTCCCAGGAGACCAGGCAACAGGATCCCGTGCGCGCCCTTAGAGTGTATCTGCGACGATCTAAAGCCTTCCGCAGAGGGCGTTCGCGCCTACCTCTGAGACCCAGCAGGAATGACATAACAGCCCAGACGATCTCTTCCTGGCTCCGCTCTGCCTATCAAGATATCTCCCTGCAGGGAGCAAAGAGGCTGCACATTCGCGCACATGAGGTACGAGCCATGGCCACGAGCCTCGCGTTTGATCGAAACTGCGCTGTCAAGGACATCGTGGCAGCTGTGGGCTGGCAGACCGAATCTGTATTTGCCCGCTTCTACCTCAGGGACCTGGCAGGCCAACGAGAGAATCTCGCACTGGTGGGGGACATCGCTGCGGCGCAACACTCCCTCCCGGCGCCACCGGCGCCGTAGGTATGCACTTCGCTAAAATTGTCGGGAGTTTGCAACCGGGAGGACGGCGCTGTTTACCCTTAAGAAGTTTTGCGCGGCACCCTCCTCCTCATCGCAATTCTTCCACAAAGTCATGTCATCGGTAATGTTTTTGAGGAAACAAATTCATTTTTCTCTAAAAGGTATTTTTTTGAAAAATACTTACCGATGACATGACTCGGATGGCCCTCCCACCTGCCCCGCTTGCCGCTTTCGAGCGAAGAATCAGACTGGCTGGTCTCGTGACCGGATCCGGTAGGGCAGGAACGGGAGACAACTCTCGGCCCCTCTAGGGGGTTCCCCCGAGTGCCTCCCGGGTTGTGTGGGCACACAACGGGTGAGTAGGCTAAAATTGAGCTAGTAGTAGACATTTCCACAAAGTCATGTCATCGGTAAGTATTTTTCAAAAAAATACCTTTTAGAGAAAAATGAATTTTCTGTTCTTTTGTGTAATTGTACATGTGGTTCTGGTTTTGTCACCTTGTGGTTCTGGTTTTGTCACCTTGTGTAATATTTTTTCTTGTTCATATGTACCACGCCTAGAGCACCTTACCATGTAGAGGCGCCTTATAAATCATCTTTATTATTATTAAGTATTCCTGTTTCATCCTGATGCTATGCTGTGGTCTTCAACAAGATTGGTGGGATGCAGTAATGTTGGTGTTGATGATTTCAGATGCCGAAACAGTATCCTTTCAACGACCTGTACCTGGAGAAAGGGGGGGACCCTGCCAAGGAGCCCCAAGTCAAGCACTACTTGTTTGATTTGATGGACACGGACTGGAAGCCGCAGATTCAAGAAGAACATGTGGAGTAATGAATGCTCTCGTAGTCAATTGACTTTTGGTATCTGTACATATGTCATGGTTTGTTTGCGGTAGTAAAAGACAAAACTTGTTTCTGCAACCGAGTAGTGTGGTTTGTGTGCCCATTAATATTTTCTTCATCATCTACAGTATTACGTGTTGTGTGTATTTGCGTACATAGGTGTATCAAGACATATGTGTATGTGTGTGTACATACTGACATACTCCATGTTCATAGATGGACACCTTGTGTGGGTGTTTTTATGCTGATGTGGCTTCTGTTTTTGTTTTGGGATTGTTGTTGGGTTTGTTTGTGGTTTGTTTGTTGTTGTTTTTTTTTTTGGGGGGGGCCCTCTGGGACTGCAATGCTGTCTGAGTATCGGGGACGCACAAACTTAGCTGATGTGTGGTGGTGGCGTATAATATAAGTTATTGGTAGCAGGGGTTTGCTACACGGACCCTTGTCGACCTTCTGGGTACGATGGTTCCTTTGACTTCTGACCTCTCGAAGGCCTGCAAGGGTCCGTGCAGCAAACTCTGCTGCCAATATGGTGTTTGTTTTCATTCCTCTACCATTTTCGTAAAAGAAATCAAGAAGAAATCTTCAGACCTGGATCACACCAAACATGACTGGTGTCAAGGAATATACATGTACCTGGATCACACCAAACATGACTGGTGTCAAAGGAATATTAATGTGCACATAATAGACTTAAGACATGATGCAAAATCTTTCATGACGTTGCCGTCTCCAGTAGTGCGCTTGTTGTTTCGAACAACACTAAATAACTTTGTACTTTAGAACGTTTGGTGATCTTTTATAGAACAAAACTGGCATCCAAGACGTGTCACAAAGAGGGCTACAAGAAGTCCGCCATTTGTCGCTACAAGGGTTTTTGTAGCGAGGTCCCATGGTACGGTTTGTGCTGAAGGGATTGGTCATGTGACGTAGGGATGAAAACAAGATATTTGGGATCCCCCAGGGAAGAGCTAAGTTCACTGTACGTCAGATAAGGTAAGTTCACTGTACATCAGATAAGGTAAGTTCACTGTACGTCAGATAAGGTAAGATAAGATAGTTTACTGCCATGTTTCCATGTAAAAAAACCAATAAAAACATTGCAAGTTCACTTGATGTCATTACTAAGACTAAAATAATACACACTCACCCCACACAGTAAACTCTAAAATATGATTTTCATGCTAAATACTAAGCAAATACTGGTATTAAACACGCCAAACGGGCACGCATCACTGATTCAGTTATAAGCTGACGGTACACATTCCCACAAGTTCTCACTCGCCGCTCGCGCTCGATCCATCCACTTAAGATGGCACACACTGTAACTTGATCAGATCAGTTGCTTGCAATTATTTATTTTTGTCGTTGGACCAAAAGAAAAAATCTCCATATGAACATGTGAACATCTGCGCGGCAGTGTTTAGGGAGAATGCTTACCTGGTAGTACATGATTGCTTATCATTGTTCTTTGTTTCTTCAAAAACATTACCGATGACATGACTTTATGGAAGTGTCTACTACTTGCTCGATTCTAGCCTAAGAACCCGTTGTGTTACCACACAACCCGGGAGGCACTCAGGGAACCCCGAGGGGGGCCGAGAGTTGTCTCCCGTTACTGCCCATCCGGTTCCGAGTCATGGTGTGACTAATCAGTCAGTCTACTTAGGCTCACGCTGTTCAGACGTGTTGCTCTAGCCTTCAGACTTTGGAAATTTCGACCGGTTCGCCGGTCTAATGCACTTTGGCTTCTTCACTTGGCTTCTACTTCGTCGGCCCTGCCTGTCCCACTGCGTGGCTCTGTCGTCCCCTCATCGTTGGCTGCTGCCCTCTTCGGCCGCTTGAGTGCCGGGGCTGCGCGGTGAGCGTCGCCGGGACTTAGCCCGGTCGTACCATGGGTGTTTCGGACATTTTTCCCCCGTTCCCGCTCCGGCGGAAAGGTAAGGTAGCTGGGTTGGTCCTCGGCCGGTTCCCGGGCTGGGCACTGGTTTGAGCAGGCTCGAAGGCAGTCTTCATCTTCGCTGTTGCTTGCGCGCCAAAATTCTCAACTCTTAGTTTGGCGGGGCCCCTCGCGCCCACGCCCACTCACCTTTCGGTTGATTGGTGTGGCATTATTGGCGCTTACCTACTCACTTGTACCTTGTGTGATTGGGGAATTTGTTATGCTCTAGGCCATGCCTTGACGCCATTACGTTGGTGGATGTGGCTGGGTCAGACGCTTACTTCGTTCTGATTCTGCCCTGGAATGCTTGTTTTTTGTTGTACATTATGCGTCGTATGCTCGCCTTAGCTTGGCGGGGCCCCACGTGCCCAAGCCCTGTCGCCATTACGTGGTAATGTTACTGGGCCAGACGCTTGTTTCATGCCTTTCTGTTTGAGTTGTTGTAGGTCATGTGTCATATGCTCGCCTTGGCTTGGCGGGGCCTCATGTGCCCACGCCCTCTTGCCATTATGTTGATAATGTTACTGTACCTGACGCTTGCTTCATGCATATGCTTGTCATGACATCCTTGAGTTTGGTTGTACATGATGTGTCGTATGCTCACCTTAGCGTGGTGGGCACTATGCCCTCCAGACCAAGGGTGACTGCCACGCGTGTGGAATGCAGGGAGGTACCCAGCGCAGGAAGGAACACGCTGGGAAGACGGGTACAGCGCTTTTTTGATGTTTGGGGAGTTGCCCTGGGCAAGATGGACAAACAGAGAAGTTAGCCGCGACTTCTTTTCTTCGCAGACTTACTTACTTACGCCTGTCACCCCTACCCGGGTATAGGCCGTCGACGAGAGACCTCCAGCAACTCCTGTCCTGTGCTTCTCCTTCGATTCTACTCCAGGTGGTTCCCAGTCTCTTGATGTCTGCTTGGAGGTCTCGACGCCAGGAGTTTCTCGGCCTACCTCTTTTCCTCTTTCCCTGGGGGTTCCATGACAATGCCTGCCTAGTGATACTGGAAGCTGGCTTTCTCAGACTGTGACCGATCCATCCCCATCTTCTTCGCCCAATTTCATTCTCTGCTGTTATCTGCTCTGTTCTCTCCCAGAGTCTGACGTTGATCTTCTCTGGCACCCCACCCGGGTCTGCCCTGGGGGACTTTGGTGGGGTTAGGTATTTTTTAGTTCCCAGGGTCACCCTGGTCAGCCCCACAGGGTGGGTTTTTCTCTCTATTCTGGGGCATGTGTTTCTGTCTACCCTTTGTCCATTCACCTGTATTTGCCTTTTTAAAACTCTCCCTACTGTCTGCACTGCCTGTAGCTCTTGATATTGGATGTGTGTTGCTAGATGGTCTTAGCTTTATTTAGGCCCCATGTGTTAGGTTTATTTAACGTATTTGACCGGTTGGCGACATACATTCAATGTTCTGTTTAGTTGTTTTTTTTTTTACAAGCAGTGCAGGCACGTCCTGAGAAAGCCTTGTTGCTGTCGGGACGTTAAGCAATGTACAATCAATGTACAATCAATCTTCTCTGGCCAGTGGATTTTCAAAATTCTTCTAAGGCAACTGTTCATGAAGGTCTGTACTCTGTTGACTGTGGTTTTTGTCAATCTCCAAGTCTCTGCTCCATATAAGAGAACTGCTTTTACATTGGAGTTGAAAATCCGGACTTTGGTGTGTTGTGACAGCTCTCTGGAGCTCCACACTTTTTTCAACTGGAGAAAGGCTGCTCTGGCTTTACCGATTCGTGCTCTGACATCTGCATCAGTGCCGCCTTTTTTGTCTATGATGCTCCCGAGATAGGTGAAGGACTCCACCTCCTCCAACGGGGTGCCAGCAAGCAAGACTGGTTCTTCCCTGGTTGTTTTCTTCGCAGACGGTAGGTCGCAAAGGTAGGGTGCTTACCTTAGCTTCGCCGGGCCCCGCATGCCCGCGCCCGCTGGCTTACGGGGTGGATTGCAGGCCCAGGCTCTTGCTGACGGCTTTGTTCCTTGCTGTTTGTGCCTTTTGTGTTGCGAAGGCTAGCCTTACCAGGGCGGGGTCCCACAGGCCCTCGCCCGCGTGCCTTCGGTTGTGTTGTGTGTTGCAGTGACCTGTTGCTGTCCCGTTTGCGCGGCAGAGGGTTCCTGTGGCCGTCACTTACCAGAGGTCTGTCTCCCCTGCACCGGATGCGCCCCAGACCACAAAGTCAATATGGCGTGTGACCCCCATTGGCGTTGATGACAGCTTGGCAGCGTCGGCACAAAGAGTGCCTCAGGCGGTTGACAGCTGCCCTGGGGATGTTGTTCCAGGACTGGACAATGGTATTCTCCAGTTCTGCGGCTCTCGTTGGTCTGGGGCGTACAGCGTTGACCTCCCTTTGCAGTTGGTCCCAGAGATGTTCGATCCATGCTGAGGGCAGGCCAGGGCATGACTGGGATGTTGTGCTGCTGCAAGAAGTGCTGGATGATACGTGCAGTGTGTGTACGCGCATTATCTTGCTGCAAGATGAAGTTTCTGCGTCCCTGAAAAAATGGCAGGACATATGGGTGTAGTACTTGGTCAGTGTAGCGCTGAGCTGTGATGCCATTTCCGCGACCTGGTACAAGTCCACGAAAGAACACAGGTCCGACTGTCTGGTTCAGGGTAATCCCCACTCCAAATCATCATACTTGGCCTGCCCCGGGCATTGTTCTCCAGCACACAGCCATCAGGATAGAGTTCACCCCTTCTCCGGCACACTCTTATGCGCCCATCTGCATGGCTGATGCAGTAGCGGCTCTCATCCGTGAACAGGACGTTCTGCCACTGTTGCCAGGTCCAGTCGACATGAGCCTGTGAGCACTGTAGGTGTGAAGGCGATGATGGTCAGTAAGAGCAGGTCCACGGGCTGGACGGCGGTTGTGCAGATTATGCTCCTCAGCTAGCCGTCGTCGCACTGTCTGGCCACTGATGGGTGCCTGGTGGTTCCCGATAACTTCTCTTGCTGTTTCCTCGGACAGCTGAAAGTGATTTCGCACGTGAGCCCAAAAAATGTGGCGGTCATGCCGTGGAGTTGTCACACGTGGTCATCCACTTCAGGGAGCGTCAGCAGAAGACACGTCCATCTCCTGCTACAGGGACTCTGGGCTTAATGGGTTAATATTTTGTGTTGTTTAGCACCATACCCTCAGTCCAACGTAACATTCACATAGTGATGCCCTGTGCTTTGGCTACGAGCTGAACATGCGAAATACAGTTGGTCTGTAGGCGCATGACAAGTAAACGCACACACACACACACACACACACACACACACACACACACACACTTCTGCCAACATCAGACTGAGATGCAAACCCTGCTGTGAGTTAGAGCACTTTAATATTCTATTTTACAATGCTAGTATCTTGAACCACAGCCAGGCACCTAATTTTATTTACTGGCTAAATATTGTCAAAACGAAGAGGGGGAACTTTTGTAGGGGAAAAAAAGTACAAAAGGTTTTTGCTTTGGAGGTCAGACGGATGCATGTACTTCCTGCGTCAACAAGGAAAGCCATCACTGTGGAGACGAGGGATGTAACTTCCAAGTACAGTTAATCCCCCTGATCTCCAGAGCGATGGCTTTTTGTGATCCACAAACATTGAGAGTTACACAAGTGAAGCAGGCAATGATGCAGACTCTAGTCATTAGTTAAAAAACACTACATGTCTTTGGGGGCTCCGGTAATACTTCATGGCAAGCCATGTCTAATCCTTGCACTCACAGGTGACGGTCTTTAATCATTGGAGACTGACTCATCCTTTTCAAAACCCCAGAAAGATGAAGTTCAGCTTGTGGGTTCCGACAGAACAGTCCAGCCAGTTTGTGCAAAAGACAAATTCTCACCAACCTCTGCATCTGCAGTCCTGTAATGGTACATCCACAGAGACTCATGAGAATTTGTGTCTCTTGCAGCAGGCCAGGGATTACAGAGGAAAGTTGGTCGGGACTGCTTTCAGGCATTTTAATTGTTCACACTGTCACCCGTGAGTACTGCTCTGTCATTTGGATCTTCAGCCCAGTCGTAAGGTTGAAAATCACAGATCAGTTCACATTTCACAGCGAGATATCACAGTCCACCATGCTGCCAGATGTAAACACCATCTACACAAGCACTTGATAACATTCTGTAGGCTTGTGGATCATCACTGTACAATCTACGTTGTTCTAGTCCTACACAAGGCACTGACTACAGATACGGACTTCCGTTAAAAACGCGAATTTTTCACCATAGCGCTTTTGTTCGTAAATACGCTTTAATCCGGGTTATTTTGAGGTCATTTATTAGAAAATGTTGTGAAGAGTGTGTTATGCCGTGTGCAAATAGAATGTTTAGTCTTAAAAATCCCACATCGATGACTTATGACATCATCAGTGACACTACTATCACAGGATACTGAAAGTGAAATGGGGAGCATCTGCAGAGGACACAGCTGAAAGTCAACCAATGTGCAGTGTCACTAGCGTCCGTGTGCATGAAAATCCAGGCTGTTTGGTCTTGACCTACTTTTCGTTTGTCAAAGGCACCTAAATAATCAACATGACCTACAAACATGAAAATTAAAAAGTTCTTTATTTTTAGGTTAGCGGCCATATTTACCTGATCAAATGGATATGGATGTGTTCTTTATCTCTGTGTCAGTCACTGGAGCATACAAATTGGTCTGAAAGTAATTCACATTAAATCAAATAAGATTTATTAAGATAATGATGTGTACCGGAAGTTCTGGTTCTCATAAATTTTTCGAGTGAAATTTTGTTTGAGGCGGTTAATAACATGAGTAATCCACACAACTTATCACAGAAAACTTGCATTACAGAGTGTGTCCAGTTTTGCTTATTTTCACCACTAATAAAACCCTGTGTCCTCCAAGGTAGCCATGGGCGATAACTCATCCAATTTTGTGTGTGAAGGTAGCTCAGACAGTAGGCTGAACATTTGAAGTACGCAACAAATAAAATGTTCTTGTTTTGCTGTCAGGGTGGCTCTTTGTGGGTACACTTACCGACACTGTTCGCATTTTTAACCTTTTGACGACGGAACACACATATGTGTGCCCCAAGCAAAGCTCCGTTGCCGACGGGACGCACACATATGTGCGCTGGCCTAGTTTCCCTATTGCCAATACCGGCAGTATGGTCTAAGGGAAGCAATCTACTATAATATGTCAAGCACTCATTTCTTTACTTGTAGAGTGACTTTTCTTGTTTGTATGGGCTGAAACCAACGAATTAGAAGCTCTAATACAAAACGTCCCCATGTGCAAAAAAAAAAAATGGCGGATTTTGGTGTAAAAACTTTTATGTGTGAAGAAACTTTTCTGTTGTGCCTTTCTTTCTGGATTATTTACTGGTGACACACTAGAATATGTCTCTGGAATGCTAGGTGAGTGTAATTTTCACACTCTGGCTAACTAATACACTAACAGCATGTTCAGTTTCAGTGGAACCCAGTGTGAAACTGTTTTTGATTTTTGGCTTCTTACCCCATCTTCTTTATACACCTGTAAAATCTTAACATTACAAAATATTTTCTTCAGCATAGTGTCTACGAGTTCACCTTGAATTGCTTTTTCCACTGATACCAAATATGGTGGGGTATGATAAGATTTTTACAACAGACAAGGCCAATGAAATTTGTCAAAATTACTACGGTAGCAGGGAAAAATCAAGTTGGCAGACTACGGTGGCAAAAGGTTAATGGAAGTCAGTATAGTTGACCCATAACACCAGGCAGAGCATTCTTCAAATAAACAGTTATTTCTATTGTAAGGTATTGATGGGTAACAAAGTGACAGTTTGGTGAAATACTAACAAAGTGATGACAATCTGTTCCAGTAGAGATGTTCAGGAGCACGTCCTGTATGGCTTTGATATATAGGCTATTTAACCCCACGGAGGTGCAACCAAACAACTATGTACCAGTTGCAGGAGATGGATCAATCCTGATAATTCAAGGGTAGTGCCAGATTAGCTTGGCGCCTTTAGGCGCCAAGCTAATCTGGCACTACCCTTGAATTATCAGGGTCAATCCGTCTCCTGGTGTAAGGCGTTGGGATATATACATATTTATCGCGACTGAATACAGGGAGACTAGTGGAGCAGGTACCATTAAAAATGACATACAAGCGCAACACTTGCTGAATGATGAAGAAATTTCATATGAAAAAAAAAAGATGAAGCACTGAAATTAAACATGAATCTTAAGAACATGTGGACACGTCTCTAAATGTGATTTATGAATGCGTCTAAAACAGAATGGACAAAATGTGATTTATGAATGCGTCTAAAACAGAATGGACAAAAAAAAAAGTCCTTAAACCAAATCCACTAAGAAGCATAGGAAAAACTGGGTGGCATACATCATACATCTGTAACTTGTAGTTTGGGAGAGGTGGGGGAGGGGGTGGTGTTGAAGACAACAAAAATGTTAACAAACATGAAAACATTTCCACAGCCACATCAAGTACAACAATTCTACTGACTACAACAATCTACGTTTACAGGGACATGGTAAACAGTACGGTAACTATTCATCATTATTACAATGCACACTTGTGTTTCAATTGGATCCTGAGAAGGAATAAACATTGTTTACAAGGGTACTGCAGTACGTTTAGGAACATGTTGAAAACAATCCAAATAAATGAGATCAAAATCTAAGAAGCGGACGACTTGAAACGTAAAATTTACACATCTGAAAGAGACATAGATCCTCATGAGCACAAGTTGTGATTGGGCTCATGAAAGCTAAGCTTCTTGCAGATGCAGTCGGTGTGCATGTTACATGTACTTGGTGGTGAACACGTCGCCTTCTACAATGGACAGGAAAACTTACTACAAGCACAGCTTGAACAACAAAAAAAGCCACACGTACAGTCGTCCATATGAACAATATGCAGACAAGTTTTTTTTTTATGAAACCGTCGTGATGAAAATGTACAAAGTTCAGAGTCTTTCATACTGTTAACAAAATACGTTATTGAAAACACTTAACAGTGAGCAACAAACGGTGATGAAAAACCAGACATCAGTTGCATGAGTCAGATTATATTTCTGCACCAGCCGCTAAGCAAGGTGCTCCGCTATCGCGGGGTGAGTGTAGTGGCGCTATAGCGGGGTGAGTGTTGTGGCGCTATAGCGGGGTGAGTGTTGTGGCGCTATAGCGGGGCGAGTGTTGTGGCGCTATAGCGGGGCGAGTGTAGTGGCGCTATAGCGGGGTGAGTGTAGCGGCGCTATAGCGGGGTGAGTGTTGTGGCGCTATAGCGGGGCGAGTGTTGTGGCGCTATAGCGGGGCGAGTGTTGTGGCGCTATAGCGGGGTGAGTGTCGTGGCGCTATAGCGAGGTGAGTGTAGCGGCGCTATAGCGGGGTGAGTGTAGCGGCGCTATAGCGGGGCGAGTGTTGTGGCGCTATAGCGGGGTGAGTGTTGTGGCGCTATAGCGGGGTGAGTGTTGTGGCGCTATAGCGGGGTGAGTGTAGCGGCGCTATAGCGGGGTGAGTGTAGCGGCGCTATAGCGGGGTGAGTGTTGTGGCGCTATAGCGGGGTGAGTGTTGTGGCGCTATAGCGGGGTGAGTGTTGTGGCGCTATAGCGGGGTGAGTGTTGTGGCGCTATAGCGGGGTGAGTGTTGTGGCGCTATAGCGGGGTGAGTGTAGTGGCGCTATAGCGGGGTGAGTGTAGCGGCGCTATAGCGGGGTGAGTGTAGCGGCGCTATAGCGGGGGTGAGTGTAGCGGCGCTATAGCGGGGTGAGTGTTGTGGCGCTATAGCGGGGTGAGTGTAGCGGCGCTATAGCGGGGGTGAGTGTTGTGGCGCTATAGCGGGGTTAGTGTAGTGGCGCTATATCGGGGTGAGTGTTGTGGCGCTATAGCGGGTTGAGAGTAGCGGCGCTATAGCGGGGTGAGTGTAGCGGCGCTATAGCGGGGGTGAGTGTTGTGGCGCTATAGCGGGGTGAGTGTTGTGGCGCTATAGCGGGGTGAGTGTTGTGGCGCTATCGTGGAGCACCTTGCTTATTGGATAGTGCAGGACTAAGCTGACTCAGGCAACTGACTCCTGATACACAAGCTGTTGGAAAACAATTAAACCTTAACGTTAGTGAATTTTGTCAGTGATTCCTGTTGGAAATACCTTGATCAAAAGTGCTGGTGGCAGTCAAAGGGTGAACAGTTAATAAAATAGGCCCATGAAAATAAAATAGGCCCATGAAAATAAAATAGGCCCATGCAGAAACAAGTTAAGCAGGTACAAGGTGACGGAGCTCACTTGTTTAGACATGCTATCACAGTCAGATAGTGGACTCCCAAAATTCATTAAAAACCAGTCCAATGTACGGTAAGTGTAAATGTCAGGTCTCTCCAGTGCCAATGCGATCATTCTTTATGAGACTATGATTAACTGCAGCCATGAAATTGCGCATCTCATATTGTGTTGGTTACACAGCATTGGATAGTTTCTACGTTCTTTATTATAATTCTGCCCATTCAGTTATATTATAAATATGAGAAATGCGCCATATAAATACCATGTATTATTAATTCTCATACTTAATAAATAGCCATCGTAGTAAATGATTTGCAAAGAAAATGGTTTGCAGTGAATCTATTCATTGTAATGTTTTTCTAACAAAAATACTGTTTACATAGTATCACAGTCAATTCCACCGATCAATGTTTTTGACACATGACCATTTCAACCTAGCCGGTGGTTTCAGTTACCATATGGTCTTTGATTTCCGAAGCCAAGTTTTTCACATTTCAGAATCATGCTCGAAGAACTCGCTCTGTATCGACCATGATAGTTTGCTGTATCAAACATGATAGTTCAAGGGTAGTGCATGATCAGCCTGGCGCTCTGTATGTGGTAAAAAGCTGTATCGACCATGATAGTTTGCTGTATCAAACATGATAGTTTAAGGGTAGTGCATGATCAGCCTGGCGCCGGACAGCACCAGGCTGATTATGCACTACCCTTGAACTATCTTGGTGGATTCATCTGCTGCATTCAAACTGGAAGAGAAGTGAAGCCTACGGGAAAACCTGTGAGCGATACAATGCTAGGTGTTGGTCTGTCACTGCCACGCGGATGTCCTTTTTCGCCTGCGCGGTGTCCTCTAGTCGCTGAAAATGGTGGATGCGCTGAAGCTTGGCACTGCGATGTTGTTTGTCGATGGTGGCCGCTTTGGCGTCGGCTTCCTCTAGTTGGTTTGTGATGATGTTGTGACGCGCAACACAATTTTGACGACGAATAGCCTGAGGAAAGGAAAGAAGGTTGATAAGAGTTTGTTTGCTGACGGGACATTGGAGCCATACATACTCCTTTTACATCTTTTGCGATGTAAACAAGGGTAAGACCCTATAAGAAAATGGCTCTGTCAAAGATAGCTCTGTCAAAGCCTGTTGTTGATGGGCATATCGCGCAGAAGCCTCAGGGGTGAAGGGAGCCTGTTCTCCCCCAGAGCAGTGCTGTGATGAAACAGCTTGAATCCTCATGACATTTAGCAGAGATTTACAAATCTGGATGACATATATACAGTTTTTGGATTGTTACAAGCTACAAGAGACAGATGTACCATCATAGTTGAGTAATTAGTGCAAAGCAGATCACTGACTGCCCTTGAACTCGTCTCCTGCAAAGTGAAAAGCTAACGGTGAAATATCGATACCTCTCTCCTCTCGGTTGTCTCCTCCATTTCTTTCTGTCTTTGTGTCTCGATGGCCTCGCGTCGTTCCCGCCTTTGTTTCATGACGCCGATTCTCTGTTCATCTCGCTCCTTCTCCCGAAGCTCGTTTGCCTCGATACGAGCCCGCAGCTCTGCGCTGATCTTTTTCTTTGCCTCACGAGCTTTTGTGATCATCTGCTGTTCCTGGGATAGAAAGATGCTGAAAATAACTATTTACATTGCCATCAATTTACAGTTGGATCATCATGTGCCAAATTACCCCAAGTTCGCATTTCCCAATTTTTGGAGGTAACCCCTAACCACTGCTTTGACCATGATAATTCAAGAGCAGTGCCAAACTAGCTTGGCACCATCAGGCGTTAAGCCAATCTGGCACTACCCTTGAATTATCATGGTTGATCAATTAGCTACTGTGGTGAATGCGAGGTGAATGGAGGCCCTGTTTTGCACTTGTGTGTCTTGGGCCACTGGTGTTCTTTGGAACATTGAGTTGAGACAGAGAAGGGATATCGTGTGCATGCTGGTGATGGACAGTTACCTGTTTCTGCCGCTCCTGTTCACGTGCGATCTGTGCCTGAACGCGCTCGCGGTGTCCATCCTGCATCAGCAGCTTCATGCGATCGTCCTCTGCCAGTCTCTCTTGCCAAGCCATCTGCCGCAAGATGTGACGCTTACGTCTGCATGGTAGAAAGGGAACATTTTACTAATCGATTCAGACCTGATAAGATATGGCTGACTGTGAGCTCACAAGACGTACTGACCATAAAAGTTCAAGGGTGATGGCAGAAGCACTCGGTGCCTAAAGGTGTCATGTGATTCTGGCACGACCCTCAGGGCTTTCCGTTTTTACAGCAACTTCAAGGGTCTGAATACCTCCGGGTGGAAAACTCAGAGGGTACACGGACCCCACTTGAACATTCTACAGATTGGACCAGTAATAGTAATACTGAATCATCAGCATGTTTCCTAAACCCATTTAGCCCCGGGACCCTGCAGCAGGAGATGGCTTGATCATGATAATTCAGCGCCAAGCTCACCTGGCACTACCCTTGAATTATCATGATCAAGCCATCTCCTACAACTGGTACATAGTCGTTAGGCAACACCTCCAAACGTTTGGACTGAAATGCGGCCGCGTGGTTAAGAGGGTTAAACAACAAACAACAGGTCTCGGACGCAGATCAGTGCAGTGAATTCTGGTCTGTCTGCCTGTCTGTCTGCCTATCTGTCAGCACTGTATCCGTTTGTCATATTTTCAGGACATGATTTTGAATTTTAGTGCCGCATTGCAGGCGCGGCACAGAGAGGGGAGCTGCGACCCTTTTGACCTTTGATGGTTGAACGGTTTCCTGAATATAATGTACATGTAGTCTCCTGTGGACGGCTCCCTCAGTTTAGGCATTATGACCTGATGTTAACCCTCTTGGCCCTACAGCCGAAAACAAAATTTGGGTTGGTGTCATCTAACAACGATGTACCAGTTGCACGAGATGGACTGACCATCATAATTAAAGGGTAGTGCCAGATGAGCTTGGCGCCTTCAGGCGCCAAGCTCATCCGGCACTACCCTTGAATTATCAAGGCCATTCTATCTCCTCACAAACCAGATAGGTGAGGCTAGCGCCGGCAGAATTGTACACAAACCAAGGGGAATCACTCTATGTTGCCTAACGACTATATAGGGTTTGTGTACAATTCTGCCAGCCCTAGCCTCACCTATCTAGTTTGTGAGTATCTATAACTCAAGGCAAATTTATAACGTTACATTGTTGAGTAATGTTCTGTGCATCTACTGTGGGAAATCAGGGTATTTACCTGACCACATATAGTAATGCACCTTCGTGTTTGTGTATGTATGTTTCTCCTGCCTACTTCCTAAGTTTCGGTAAAAGACATGGGCTATAAGCGAGACCTGATGCATCCTTTTTGAGGATGTAGATGATCGTCTTGTTCTATACCTGCGTATTTCTCTGTGGGCTGGCGATTGGGCGCCTGATAGGCGGGGGCAGGGGATCTAACTGTTTGTCTGTCCAGCGCTGAGTGATTCCCCTTGGTTTGTATACAATCTATCTCCTGCTGTAGGGTGTTGGGGCTAAATAGGTTAAAGTGCCTTGTTACGAGGTCCTGGGTGAGGCTCAGCATCTCTTTTCTTCATAAAGAAATAAAGAGACCCCCAGGCAAACTGGCAGTGAATGCAAAACACACCAATGCACGTACAGGCAAATGAAGCCTGCTTACGCACGATCAGTCCAATGCATGTACAGGCAGGATGAAGCCTGCTTACACCCGATCAGTCCAATGCACGTGCAGGCAGGATGAAGCCTGCTTACGCATGATCAGTGTTGACTCGCTCGCAAAACTGCTCTACTGAATGTTGGATACTCAGCTGTAACTGAACTTCACGAACTTCGCTGCATAACGCCAACCACACTAAATCATTTCTAGGTGTACACAGGCAGCCGAAACAAGACGCCATTAAGTTATGTTCATTACAGACTCCATTGTGGGGCAGAATCATCAGTCGTTTGACATCGGAGTGCAGAAAGACGCTTTTCTGTATCAATTATCTTAGAATGAATATCACTCAGCGCCATTTGACCTAATATGATTTTGTTTTAAGGAACTCGTACAATTTGCCAGTTTTGCTGTGCAGTCATAAAAAAGAGGATTAAAAATGACTGATTTTAGGACCCTTGCGTTCTCCGATGTCAAAAGATGTATACAGATCAACACAAAATGTACCATTGAGCTACACTGTATCATCAGACAACAACAAAAGCAATTAACCCTGCGGCTGTTGGTAAAGCTTTTCGGTAAGAATCACCTTGAGAAAGGGTGCTAGTGACAACCAAAGGATTAAACAATAAACATGCAGAACTGATACTAAACACCAACGCTATCTCAGACTAAACATCAGGTCCTACCATAGTCCACAATCATTCTGTCCTTAAAACATCAGATCCTACCATAGGCCACAATCATTCTGTCCTTATGATACTAAACACCAACACTATCTCAGACTAAACATCAGGTCCTACCATAGTCCACAATCTCTCTGTCCTTAAAACATCAGGTCCTAGCATAGGCCACAATCATTCTGTCCTTAAAACATCAGGTCCTAGCATAGGCCACAATCATTCTGTCCTTAAAACATCAGGTCCTAGCATAGTCCACAATCATTCTGTCCTTATGATACTAAACACCAACGCTATCTCAGACTAAACATCAGGTCCTACCATAGTCCACAATCATTCTGTCCTTAAAACATCAGGTCCTAGCATAGGCCACAATCATTCTGTCCTTATGATACTAAACACCAACGCTATCTCAGACTAAACATCAGGTCCTACCATAGTCCACAATCATTCTGTCCTTAAAACATCAGGTCCTACCATAGTCCACAATCATTCTGTCCTTAAAACATCAGGTCCTAGCATAGTCCACAATCATTCTGTCCTTATGATACTAAACACCAACGCTATCTCAGACTAAACATCAGGTCCTACCATAGTCCACAATCATTCTGTCCTTAAAACATCAGGTCCTAGCATAGGCCACAATCATTCTGTCCTTAAAACATCAGGTCCTAGCATAGGCCACAATCATTCTGTCCTTAAAACATCAGGTCCTAGCATAGGCCACAATCATTCTGTCCTTAAAACATCAGGTCCTAGCATAGGCCACAATCATTCTGTCCTTATGATACTAAACACCAACGCTATCTCAGACTAAACATCAGGTCCTACCATAGTCCACAATCATTCTGTCCTTAAAACATCAGATTGATTGATTGCACATTGCTTAACGTCCAGACAGCAAGAAGATTTTCTCAGGATGTGCCTGCACTGCTTGTGAAAAAAAAACAAAAAAACAGAATTTTGAATGTATGTCGCCAGCCAGTCCAATACGTTAAATAAACCTACGCCATGGGGCCTAAATAAAGCTAAGACCATTTAGCAACACACATCCAATATCAAGAGCTACAGGCAGTGCAGACAGGTGGGAGAGTTTTAAAAAGACAAATACAGGTGAATGGACCAAGGGTAGACAGAAACACATGCCCCAGAATAGAGGGAAAAACCCACCCTGTGGGGCAGACCAGGGTGACCCTGGGAACTAAAAAGTAGTTAACCCCACCCAAGTCCCCCTGGGCAGACCCGGGTGGGGGTCTTAAAACATCAGGTCCTACCATAGTCCACAATCATTCTCTCCTTAAAACATCAGGTCCTAGCATAGTCCACAATCATTCTGTCCTTAAAACATCAGGTCCTACCATAGGCCACAATCATTCTGTCCTTAAAACATCAGGTCCTAGCATAGTCCACAATCATTTTGTCCTTAAAACATCAGGTCCTACCATAGGCCACAATCATTCTGTCCTTAAAACATCAGGTCCTAACATAGGCCACAATCATTCTGTCCTTAAAACATCAGGTCCTACCATAGTCCACAATCATTCTGTCCTTAAAACATCAGGTCCTACCATAGGCCACAATCATTCTGTCCTTAAAACATCAGGTCCTAGCATAGTCCACAATCATTCTGTCCTTACAACATCAGATCCTACCATAGTCCACAATCATTCTGTCCTTAAAACATCAGATCCTACCATAGTCCACAATCATTCTGTCCTTAAAACATCAGGTCCTATAATAGTCCACAATCATTCTGTCCTTAAAACATCAGATCCTAGCATAGTCCACAATCATTCTGTCCTTAAAACATCAGATCCTACCATAGTTCACAATCATTCTGTCCTTATGATACTAAACACCAACACTATCTCAGACTAAACATCAGGTCCTAACATAGTCCACAATCATTCTGTCCTTAAAACATCAGGTCCTAGCATAGTCCACAATCATTCTGTCCTTATGATACTAAACACCAACGCTATTCAGACTAAACATCAGGTCCTACCATAGCCCACAATCATTCTGTCCTTATGACAATTTTGTATTCATGACAAGCTTAGACCGACATAAATGACAACATGACTACACACCTAAGACAACATGACTACACACCTAAGACAACATGACTACATACCTAAGGGACTAGAGCTCAATGTGGAAGGAAATGTTATCATCCAGGGAAAGGCTTATCATTCAGTTGCAGAGGATGGCGTGACTTTCAAGTTCAAGAGTAGTGCTTACTAGCTTGGCATCCTGGTGTCTGCGGGGAGACCAGGTGAAGCTGGCACTACTCTTCAACTATCATGGTCAACCCACCTCTGAGTAATGTGTTAGACTGGACTGGGTTGGACTGGACTGGGCTGGGTTGGACTGGGTTGGACTGGACTGGACTGGATTGGACTGGACTGGGTTGGACTGGACTGGGTTGGACTGGATTCTATTGAATTGGGTTGTGTTGAATTGGACTGGGTTCCGTCTGACCAAGAGTCAGCAGATTACAAGTCATGCCAGACGAGAGGTTGTATTCCTAACACTGATGTCACAGAAAGTCACACTACACTGTATACCTGTCATGCACGAGACAATGTTGCTGGGACAACAGTGTATTACCTGTGAAGAATGACCACTTGAACCCGAACATGGCTGGTGGGGGCACATAAACCAAACACGTCAGGCTAGAACACTCATCAATATTGGTGTAATATTGGTGTAATATTGGTGTACTGTTGGCGTACTGTTGGTGTACTGTTGTTCCACAAACTTCACTCACTGAAGAAGGGTTGAAAATGCCCCAAAATTGCTTGTAATTAATATTATATTAACCCCTTGCTGCTATGAAAAAGTGAACGCAATCTAAAAGCAAGAGACATAGATCCTCATGAGACCCCGCAACTCCGGTAAGTCAGTGCAGGGGCTCATGAGGATCTATGAATCTTGCTGAGAGCACTTTGTGGCCATGTTCTTTGGACAGTTTGTGGCTTTTGGTCATTAATACAGATTACAGAAACAAAATGTACATCTGCTGAATGTAGGTCTGCTGAATGTAGGTCTGTTCAATGTACGTCTGTTGGCCGGGAAGGGGTTAGGTGTCTTAGACTCCCTTGAAAATCTGACTTCAAGTGATTTATATTCATCTGTTGCAAAGTAGTTTGCATGTCTCGGCCGTAACTATACTGCAGTCCACAAAGTGACAGTGGCAGCCATTATAAAAACTGCATTTACTCTCTCACCTGTATTCCCGCCTCTTGTCAGCTTTTTCATCGTCGGTCGGTGGCTGCGTGTCTGGCACTGAGTGGCAGCCAATATAAAAACCGCATTTACTCTCTCACCTGTATTCCTGCCTCTTGTCAGCTTTTTCATCGTCGGTCGGTGGCTGCGTGTCTGGCACTCTGTAGTTGAGGTCCTGGCTCTTGTTCAGCCAGGACTGAGGAGGGTGTGGCGTGCGAAGACATTCTTCCACAGAGTTTGAGTAGTCATGCTTTGCAAACGTGTCCACATACTTGAAGGCGGGGCTTGTCCATTCCACTGTCGATGCGAGACAGAACAAATGCAGATACAATACGCTGCATGTGCGCATTTCTTACGGACCTCAACAGGACAATTCCCACAGTTATCAAAAGGAAAATTCCTGTTTCCCACATATATCAAAAGGACAATTCCTGTTTCCCACAGATATCAACAGGACAATTCCTGTTTCCCACAGATATCAACAGGACAATTCCCGTATCCTACTGGACAATTCCCACACTTTGATGCTGTGAAGCGTTGATATAAAGTTAAGCCTAGGCTGAAGTTTAAAGGTGTCATGAAACAACTATATATATACCAGTTGCAGGAGATGGTTCTACCACGATAATTCAAGGTTAGTACCAGATTAGCTTGGCGCCATCAGGTAGATCCACCTCCTCCTTTAGTGCATCGGGGCTAAATGGGTTATTCACAGACTGATGGGTCTGTTTTACTGAGGGGTCTGTTTTACTGAGGGGTCTGTTTTACTGAGGGGTCTGTTTTTAATATTTGACTTCATTGAGCATTTTGCATGTTCAGAGTAATCTCTCACCTATCAATGCCTTTGAGCATTTTGCATGTTCAGCATAATTTCTCACCTATCAATGCCTTTGAGCATTTTGCATGTTCAGAGTAATCTCTCACCTATCAATGCCTTTGAGCATTTTGCATGTTCAGAGTAATCTCTCACCTATCAATGCCTTTGCCAACTTGCAGGGGTGTCTGCAAACACTACATTCCATCTCTCAGACATGCCGCCGTGAGACGGCCTTGGCTGCCCGCTCAGCGTTAAACCCTAATAACTAACTACCCTCAGGCACGGATCTGCCATGAGAATCTAAGCCGAGTGCTGGATTACTTTGGCACCTCTCCCTGCACCAAATTGATCAGGCACTGCGCTTAAACTACCATGGCCTATCATTTTGTCCTGTGGTGTGAAACTGTCATACCATAGATAATGGTTTAGTGGTCAGTGATCCAAGTCTTCTCAATGTGTGCTGGTCTGTCACTCGGGCATAAAGCTGTAAGACCCGAAATCACAGACCAGCACACGATAACAAGAGTGACATTAACTCACTTAACCCCTTCAGCCCTGACGCCCTACAGCAGGAGTTGGGTCGACCATGATAATTCAAGCGTAGTGCCAGATTATCTTGGCACCTATCGGCACCAAGCTAATCTGGCACTACCCTTGAATTATCATGTCGTTAGATGACGCCTCCAAAATTTGGAAATACGTGCGTCAGCTTGAATGAGTTAACGCCAAGGCTGCATTTCCCACAGATCTGAGGTATCACCTAATGACTGTGTGCCAGCTGCAGGAGATGGCTCGACCATGATAATTCAAGGTTAGTGCCAGAATAGCCTGGCGCCATCAGGCGCCAAGCTAATGTGGCACTACCCTTGGATTATCATGGTCCCTCCATCTCCTGCTGTAGGGTGTCAGGGCTGAATGGGTCAAGCTTGAGTGCACGGCACACTCCACTGACTGTACGGGCATGCTTACACACTACTGGCAATGGAAGAGGGGACAAGGCTCAGAAGAGGGGACAAGGCTCAGAAGAGGGGACAAAGCTCAGAAGAGGGGACAAGGCTCAGAAGAGGGGACAAGGCTCAGAAGAGGGGACAAGGCTCAGAAGAGGGGACAAGGCTCAGAAGAGGGGACAAGGCTCAGAAGAGGGGACAAGGCTCAGAAGAGGGGACAAAGCTCAGAAGAGGGGACAAAGCTCAGAAGAGGGGACAAGGCTCAGAAGAGGGGACAAGGCTCAGAAGAGGGGACAAGGCTCAGAAGAGGGGACAAGGCTCAGAAGAGGGGACAAGGCTCAGAAGAGGGGACAAGGCTCAGAAGAGGGGACAAGGCTCACCTGCGTAGGGCGGCTTTCTCTGGTCTCGTGCCTCCAGGGGAGCTTGGAGGGCGGTCTCTCTGAATGGGCCGTGGGCGCTCCCCCCACCACCTCCTCTTTCACCTCCACCACCTCCCCTGAAGCGGGAAACAGGGGGAGCTGGGTCATTCTTCCAGTACTGCCAAGGGGGCCGGTCGGTGATGCTACGCGCGGGGGGGTACAGCAGGCTGGAGTCGGTGTTGATGCCAAAGCTGCGTGTATCGTGACAGCTGCGCGTGTCATAACTGTGACGTGTGTCATAATTCTCCTGCAGACGGTCCCGCCCGTGGTCGACATCCAGCTCTGGTGATGACGCAATACCGCTGTCCGCGTCCAGGGACTCTGACATTGGTTTGGGTCGGTCCTCGAGGACATCCTGAACCAGGTCGGACTCGCTGAAGGTGACGGATTTCTTAAGAGTGTTCTCCTCCTGCTTCTCTCTCCTCTTCAGCAGGCGAGCGGCATTGTGGGATGCTTCCACCTGCTGTGCGTGACGTTGAACGTCCGCCCGCTGTGCGCCAGTCAGCTGGTGTTCCTGTAGCTGTGACAGGACTCGCTGGTTCAGCTGGCGTCGCGTCATTTCCGTGCCGGGAATGACCTCATCTTCGTCCTCACTGTCCACCACCTTCCCTGACTCATCGCGCCGACGTCGGATGACCAGTGGGTAGGGAGGGTAGTAGCCCAGGTATTCTGGATAAACCCATCGGTCCCAGCCTCCGTAATACGGTGTGGGCTCGATGGTGTAGTAATCAGGCGTAAAGTACTCGGGAGGGTTGGCTTTAGGGCCAGAAGTTGGGTAGCCGGGCAGGTTTTCCAGGGGGTAGTGCTCCGTGGTCATGAAGGACGAGCGAGTGGCATGTGGCATTTTGAGCTCAAGAGAAACGCGCTCATGTATGGGCTGTGGGATCCAGATGGCTCTCTCCGGACAAACCTTCTCCGTGCGACCGTTGCTGAACGCCACCGTCAACTGGTGGTCCTCAGGACCTGAATAAACAGAGCACACAGTCACCATCATCAGCTGAGCGCTGTCACCAGCCCTAGCTGAGTGCTGCCACCTGCACTAGCTGAGCGCGCGCTGTCACCAGCACTAGTCACCAGCACTAGCTGAGCGCTGTCACCAGCACTAGCTGAGAACTGTCACCAGCACTAGCTAAACGCTGTCACCAGCACTAGCTGAACAGTCACCTCCTCCATCCCAAAAACTGCAGCATAAACAAATAGACATGAGGCATAGAGTCTAATGAGCCTTTTCATCTGCAGGGCTCCTAAGCATCTATGCCTCTCACATCACGGACTGTGTTTGCTGAAGGTCAAGGGTCATGCACATTTGTCATTACAGTACACAGGGTTGTTTGTCACGACAAGACCGGGGGACTGCTTACAATCACACAGCTGTAGATAATGATTTGACTCTAATTTCTTCATAGACATCTACCCCTGCGTGGCATCCACTTGAACTTGGTTACAGTCAAATCATTGTAACAAACCTTGAACGCTCAGCTGTATGCACAAACTTGTATTACACTTAACCTTTTGTATGGTAAGAGCATAATGCCAGTATAAAGTCTGCAGAACAAACACTGAACATTGAGTGGATGAAAGAGAATTAACCCATCTAGTGCCTACAGCAGGATATGGATCGACCATGATCATTCAAGGGTAGTGCCAGATTAGCTTGGCGCCTTCAGGCGCCAAGCTAATCTGGCACTACCCTTGAATGATCATGGTCAATCCATCACCTGCAACTGGTACATAGTCATTAGGCAACTCCTCCCAAATGTGAGAAATGGGACCTTGGGGCTAAAAGGGTTAATATGTAGACGTATATTGAAGCAGCAAATAAAGTGTTCAGATGGCAAAGACTACAGTCTACAGATGAAAATGGCTACCGTCTACAAATGGGGCTGATTGATTATCTTCACTCGTCATGCAGCCAATCCTTTTGATGATGGGTGAAACAATGTGAAGGATGGAAAGTGGTGACAACCAACATGGCTACCCGGTAATTAAAACAGCTAATGTAACCATACATAGACATGTATAATTATGCATAGGAACTGAAAAAAATATTAGATGAGTATGGACAGATAATGTAAACAGGCAATTGAGGATTATTGTATGTACATAAGGAGAATTATCTTTCAAGTTTGTTTATGCTTATCGGTGTATGTGCTTTTATCTTTTCATATTTTTGAGGCTTCTGCTAATGAACAGGTCACTCAGCATGCTGGGTAGGCCTGGCTGATTTACGGCTTGTTAGTGTTCTTCTTCTTCTTAGTTTCAGTTTTATGTCCCACTGGCACTGAGGTGATCAGGGAATTGTTAGAGCATTATATAAACCACTGACTGTGTACCTCAAGGACTACCCGCTCTTTCACGTCCAATGCCAACTAGGGAGATCCCATGGAACGCGAGAGCAGACGCCATCTTGTCAGGCACAACTGTTGAGCTATGTGCTGAATCCACCCAACTGCAAGAGGTATAGATCCTCATGAGCCCCTGCAACTGCGGTAAGTTAGTGCAACTGAGGGGGCTCATGAGAATCTATAGCTCTTGCCTCTCTGATCTCTACACATTCCACCTTCTCTAAAAGAGCAGTACAATGCCTCTCTGATCTCTACACATTCCACCTTCTCTAAAAGAGCAGTACAATGCCTCTCTGATCTCTACACAATCCACCTTCTCTAGGTGCGGTAGTCTCTACCCTGGTACACCTGTAATGACTAACATGGTGCTGTCAAATGTTGATTAGAGTCACTAGGCAGCCACTAACAGGGTGGGGTAGATCGTCCTTACCCCCTGGTAGATCTGTAACAACTATCAGGGTGGTGTCAGACACCAGGCAGCCACTAACAGGGCGGTGTCAGACACCAGGCAGCCACTAACAGGGTGGTGTCAGACACCAGGCAGCCACTACCAAGATGGTGTCAGACACCAGGCAGCCACTACCAGGGTGGTGTCAGACACCAGGCAGCCACTAACAGAATGGTGTCAGACACCAGGCAGCCACTAACAGGGTGGTGTCAGACACCAGGCAGCCACTAACAGGGTGGTGTCAGACACCAGGCAGCCACTAACAGGGTGGTGTCAGACATCAGGCAGCCACTAACAGGATGGTGTCAGACACCAGGCAGCCACTAACAGGGTGGTGTCAGACACCTGGCAGCCACTAACAGGGTGGTGTCAGACACCAGGCAGCCACTAACAGGGTGGTGTCAGATACCAGGCAGCCACTAACAAGGCGATGTCAGACACCAGGCAGCCACTAACAGGGCGGTGTCAGACACCTGGCAGCCACTAACATGGTGGTGTCAGACACCAGGCAGCCACTAACATGGTGGTGTCAGACACCAAGCAGCCACTAACATGGTGGTGTCAGACACCAGGCAGCCACTAACAGGATAGTGTCAGACACCAGGCAGCCACTAACAGGGTGGTGTCAGATACCAGGCAGCCACTAACAGGGTGGTGCACAAGTTTTGACCGTGTTACATGTAGACCTGTGGCTAACTGTCAGAAGCTGTGCAGCTGACTTGCAAGGGGCATGAACCACCGCAGCCTGCAGGGCTCATGAGGATCCACACCTCATACTGGTCACTAGCTTCTTTACTCATGTCACCTTCATGGAGGAGATGAGGGAGAGTTCAGTGGATATTGGGGCGGTCCGTGAAGCAGTGATAAAGGTGCCTGCCACCAATGCTAAAGGTACGAGGTTCGATACTGGGTTCCGGCGTCGGACTTTTCTCCTGTAGTAAGTGTCACCATTAATTTGGGCGGACCGTCAGGGTTCTTTCTCCAGTACTCCAGCTCTTCCTCCCCCTCCATTTTGGTATTGGTTTCAGGTCACTTTATAAATTTCAAGTACAAGCGATAAAAAAATCCAAAACTTCAGTAGCTGAACTGACCCTTCACACCAGGTGAATGTCCCATGTTTGTCTTGTGCTGTGTTTGTCTTCAGAGTGAATGCGTGTGTGTCATGTGAGCATGTGTGTTGGGTTCAGTTCGCAGCACTTTGAGCCGATTAGCAGAACTGGGTAGAGCACCTATATAATAACCGGTATTATTATTATTATTATTACATTGGTGACAGCGTTATGTGACTCATCTCTGGCACATGTTTCTGGTTGCCAAACATTTCTGCGTAAAGAATGAGATTCACAACACGAAAGGCCTCCTCCGTGTCACATACAGGTCTGACTGCCACTGCCACTGGCGATGCCCCCAAAATGTGGAAAATGCGACTGTGGGGTTAAACGGGTTAAAAGCATCCCCATACACAACCCTCCTGCCCTGCCGGGCGATGACACAACCCTCCTGCCCTGCCAGGCGATGACACAACCCTCCTGCCCTGCCGGGCGATGACACAACCCTCCTGCCCTGCCGGGCAATGACACAACCCTCCTGCCCTGCCCGGCGATGACACAACCCTCCTGCCCTGCCGGGCGATGACACAACCCTCCTGCCCTGCCGGGCGATGACACAACCCTCCTGCCCTGCCCGGCGATGACACAACCCTCCTGCCCTGCCAGGCGATGACACAACCCTCCTGCCCTGCCGGGCGATGACACAACCCTCCTGCCCTGCCGGGCGATGACACAACCCTCCTGCCCTGCCGGGCGATGACACAACCCTCCTGCCCTGCCGGGCGATGACACAACCCTCCTGCCCTGCTGGGCGATGACACAACCCTCCTGCCCTGCTGGGTGATGACACAACCCTCCTGCCCTGCCGGGCGATGACACAACCCTCCTGCCCTGCCGGGCGATGACACAACCCTCCTGCCCCACCCGGCGATGACACAACCCTCCTGCCCTGCCGGGCGATGACACAACCCTCCTGCCCTGCCGGGCGATGATACAACCCTCCTGCCCTGCCGGGCGATGACACAACCCTCCTGCCCTGCCCGGCGATGACACAACCCTCCTGCCCTGCCGGGCGATGACACAACCCTCCTGCCCTGCCGGGCGATGACACAACCCTCCTGCCCTGCCGGGCGATGACACAACCCTCCTGCCCTGCCGGGCGATGACACAAACCTCCTGCCCTGCCGGGCGATGACACAACCCTCCTGCCCTGCCGGGCGATGACACAACCCTCCTGCCCTGCCGGGTGATGACACAACCCTCCTGCCCTGCCGGGCGATGACACAACCCTCCTGCCCTGCCGGGCGATGACACAACCCTCCTGCCCTGCCGGGCGATGACACAACCCTCCTGCCCATGCCCTGCCCGGGTGATGACACAACCCTCCTGCCCTGCCGGGCAATGACACAACCCTCCTGCCCTGCCGGGCGATGACACAACCCTCCTGCCCTGCCGGGCGATGACACAACCCTCCTGCCCTGCCGGGCGATGACACAACCCTCCTGCCCTGCCGGGCGATGACACAACCCTCCTGCCCTGCTGGGCGATGACACAACCCTCCTGCCCTGCTGGGTGATGACACAACCCTCCTGCCCTGCCGGGCGATGACACAACCCTCCTGCCCCACCCGGCGATGACACAACCCTCCTGCCCTGCCGGGCGATGACACAACCCTCCTGCCCTGCCGGGCGATGATACAACCCTCCTGCCCTGCCGGGCGATGACACAACCCTCCTGCCCTGCCCGGCGATGACACAACCGTCCTGCCCTGCCGGGCGATGACACAACCCTCCTGCCCTGCCGGGCGATGACACAACCCTCCTGCCCTGCCGGGCGATGACACAACCCTCCTGCCCTGCCCGGCGATGACACAACCCTCCTGCCCTGCCCGGCGATGACACAACCCTCCTGCCCTGCCGGGCGATGACACAACCGTCCTGCCCTGCCGGGCGATGACACAACCCTCCTGCCCTGCCCGGCGATGACACAACCCTCCTGCCCTGCCCGGCGATGACACAACCCTCCTGCCCTGCCGGGCGATGACACAACCCTCCTGCCCTGCCGGGCGATGACACAACCCTCCTGCCCTGCCGGGTGATGACACAACCCTCCTGCCCTGCCGGGCGATGACACAACCCTCCTGCCCTGCCGGGCGATGACACAACCCTCCTGCTCTGCCGGGTGATGACACAACCCTTCTGCCCTGCCGGCGGATGACACAACCCTCCTGCCCTGCCGGGCGATGACACAACCGTCCTGCCCTGCCGGGCGATGACACAACCCTCATGCCATGCCGGGCGATGACACAACCCTCATGCCATGCCGGGCGATGACACAACCCTCCTGCCCTGCCGGGCAATGCCTGAGATCGGGAGGGCCTGGTCAAGCAGCACCAGCAAGTGTCTGTTACTTTTGCCATTCTGTCAGCTTCTTCATTGCCGTAGAGCAGACCACAGAGCACATCCTCCAGGACTGTGGGAGCCACCAGCCGCTGAGGGAGGAGATATGGCCGAAGCCCGCCACTCTACGCGAGAAACTTAATTGTACGGGCCTGTGGAAGATGCTACAGAAGACCACGGATTTCATTTTGAGAGCCAAACTCCAAGTGTGACGGCGTTCGAGAAGAAGAAGAAGACCATCCACACACACAACCCTCCTGCCATGCCGGGCGATGCCTGAGATTGGGAGGGCCTGGCCGAGCAGCACCAGCAAGTGTCTGTTAATCCTTGTAGCCCCAACACCCTACAGCAAGAGGTGGACTGACCATGATAATTCAAGGGCAGTGCCAGATTAGCTTGGCGCCTTCAGGCGCCAAGCTAATCTGGCACTACCCTTGAATTATCATGGTCAATCCATCTCCTGCAAATGATACCTAGTTATTAGGTAACACTTGCAATAATTGGGAAAGCAACAGAGGGGCTACATGGCTTAACATTAACTGTGACTGTGCGGCTTAAATGAGCTGGAAAATATTCACAGCACGACTGGAAAATAGTTTATATACACGGTAGTTAAAGGTAGCACATTCATTTGACACAGCCAGCCGTGCTGCTTTTGCTGTCTGAATATTTGTCAGTCTAGCACTTGGTCCATAATTCAGTAGATGAGCTTGTCTTATCTTGCCGGGAAGCCGGCAGACCCAGGTTTCTATCGGTACACAGAGCTGGAGATATACACTCTGTATCCATGTCTATATGTACACCCTCTAGCTATACACTCGTGTCTGGCAGGTGTCACTGACACTCCCACAACAGACAAGATGTACACGGGAGACTGGAGATTGGTCAGTGCCTGAGTGGGAATGCTTCACTTGACTTGGCACTATCCTTGCAGATATATACACGAGAGATTGGAGATTGGTCAGTGCCTGAGTGGGAATGCTTCACTTGACTTGGCACTATCCTTGCAGATATATACACGGGAGACTAGAGACTGGTCAGTGCCTGAGTGGGAATGCTTCACTTGACTTGGCTCTATCCTTGCAGATATATACACGGGAGACTGCAGACTGGTCAGTGCCTGAGTGGGAATGCTTCACTTCAAGTGTACTGTGGCGTACAGTGTGATACTGTCTGTTTATCCTTGTGTACTGTGGCATACAGTGTGATACTGTTTATCTGTGTTTACTGTGGTGTACAGTGTAATACTGTCTGTTTATCTGTGTTTTCTGTGGTGTACAGTGTGATACTGTCAATGTAGGTTTGTTGGATGATAAGCACTGTGATATTAGATCAGTTTAGATGCATCATAAAATATAAGTTATAGGTAGTTGGGTTAGTCCATATAGCACTTTGGATATATACACACACTGGGTGAATAAATAGTCTGTCATATGTGATGTCACACATGCACACACTGGGTGAATAAATAGTCTGTCATATGTGATGTCACACATGCACACACTGGGTGAATAAATAGTCTGTCATATGTGATGTCACACATGACACACTGGGTGAATAAATAGTCTGTCATATGTGATGTCACACATGACACACTGGGTGAATAAATAGTCTATAATATGTGAGGACACACATGCACACACTGGTTATTCGTTATTCTACATTCTGCAATACAATCCATAAAATTGGGGGTGGGAGTGTGGGGGTCGGGTGGACATCTGCATGGAGTAAGTGTAGGGAATGTGAATATTGGACAGCATGTACACAACTGTAAATATTGGACAGGATATACACAACTGTAAAGATTGGACAGCATGTACACAACTGTAAAGACTGGACAGTGTGTACACAACTGTAAAGACTGGACAGCATGTACACAACTGTGTGCTAGCCCACACACGACCAGCAAAAAAGTGTCAATAATAAAGGTTTTATAATAGGTGAGTATGAATACTTGCAGCGCTATACAATGTCAGGTTCTACTCGTACTATATACTCAGGTATACAAACTGCGTAAGAGATCAAACAAAACAATGTAATGATGCATGGTTACCTTCTAGCTGCCCACCTGCAATGACAATGAAGAGAGAAAATGAAATGACAAAAGGAACAACTACAGATGTTTGTGTGCGCGTCTGTGATTTTGGATCTTGCCACCTAGAGAAGTAAGGTCCAAAATATCAGACAAGCACCGAGATGAGAAACTCTGGACATCCATATACACACCGCACTCACACAATGTGACAACTTCATGCCATCAACAAAAAAATGTCTTCAAACAGGAACAGCAAATTCATTTAGCGTTTGACAGGCACAGCAAAGTCAGATCTATTGATTTTAACCACTATGTGCATGCAGCCACTGGTACGGTTGACAGTACTCACTGCATGTAACCACAGGTACTGTCTGAGCGTGCAGCCACTGGTAGTGCTTTATTACAGTACCTGCGGCTGCACCCACAAGGGGCTTAACACATTTTGGATGTGTTACCTAACAACTGTGTACTTGTTGTAGGAGATGAATCGACCATGATAATTCATGGGTAGTGCCTGATGGGTTATTGTGATTGATTCATCTTCTGCTGTAGTGTGTCAGGACTAGATTAGTTAAAAAGATGGTGTTTACCATACCTGTGTTTACCATACCTGTGTTTACCCTACCTGTGTTTACCCTACCTGTGTTTACCATACCTGTGTTTATCATACCTGTGTTTACCCTACCTGTGGCTGCACACACAATGGGGTTAAAAAGATGGCATATGGACCTTCACTCACCCACGGCCTGACGTTTCTCTTGTCCGTCGATCACAATGCCTGGTCCAAACCTCTCACCCTCGGGCTCCCATGGCGCAAGTACGTAGTCACCAGTGATGATGGTGTGGCGCTGGGCGTCGCAGTAGTCCACAATGTCAAAAACAAATGTGTCCTGGTATGTCGTCTCACAATATTTGCCGTGCTTACACGGACCAAAGGCAATGAGAAACTTTTCTTCCAGGATCTGTCCGAAACAAAGCAACAGAAATTGCATCATCTTGCAACATTATTTTCAAGCCTGTCACAAGAAGCAAATGTTACGATGTGTTGGAATAAGTGTCAAGCAATTTTTGTGTCATAAGCATGTTTACAGACCCTGTGTGTATGCAAAACTGAAAACGCCAGCATGATCCCTGTAGATACATAGATAGGAAGTTAATTTTTTGGCCGTCAGTTGCTCCTTTTGTCAAGGTGATTCCTGATGCTATGGACAGACAAATGGTGAATGAAAACAAAGTGCACTTAGTATAAAGACGTAATCCAAGTACCTGGCTCTGCACAGTGCCCATGTAGAAATATCCATCGGCAATCCTCCTGGCCAGCACTTTCTTCCCAATCAGCAGTGCTCCTGCCCCCGGTGACATGCCCAGAGACTCAGGCCCCTCCATCAGCTTGTCGTGTGCCTGTAGCCATGACTTGGCGGGGCGGTACCGGCTCCACGTGGAGGGGTAGTAATAACGCAATGGCTGCATGCCCAGCCCCCACCACCTCCACCCCCACCAGGGCGGCATGTAGGGGGAGTACGGGGGAGTGCCTAGGAGCGTGGAGCGAGGCAGCCCACCCAGCACTTCATCAGGATCGATCTGTAGGGTGGTGGACACGCTACACGTTTTGAAGTTTGGACGCAGCGTGTTGTTGACGGTGCGGATGACACGCTCGCTGGCGTGCTCTGCGCGGTAGATGGGTGTCATCCTCTCCACGCAGCCATGCGTGGTCAGCGTGACGATGTGGAACGAGCCAAAGGACTCGACCGCCAGGTCTTCCAGGAACTCCACCGCTGGTGTTTCCGCCTTGTCACGTGTCAGGTATACACAGTGTATGGGACGCCCTTTCGTGGCTTCAATCACCATGTCCAGAATCTCCTCCGCGAATGTGTCCGGCAAGCCGTCAGTGACGAGGTACACGGCCCGACATGCGTTATCCTGCAGGGCCGTCAGCAGAGCATCTAGCGTGTTTGTCCCGGTTTTCGCGCTCAACTTTCTGATCCAGTCCGCAGCCACCTGAACCGTCTCTGGTGTACATGCCACCATTTTGTCTGCCCACTGTGTGACCTCTGAGTTGAACTCAACGATGTTAAAGGTGGTGTCCCCCGCGCGTTGAGCGTGCTTCATCAGTGTCTCTATCAGCTGCTCCTTGACTGCGTGCAGACAGTTGAACATGCTGCCGGAAGTGTCCACACAGAAAGTCACGTCCCGCTCCAACACCTCCCCAAAGATGGTGGGCAGGCCGATCACACGGGCTGGGTGTGGGGGTGTGGACGAAATGGGGGACAGAGCAGGTGAGGGGTGGGAGGGGGCTGGGGCCGCCACCTTGTCATCACCTACGTCGGACATCCTGTAATGCACACACAACATGCCAGTAGCAAAAGGTCATGTGCAGGCTAGCTGCGGCTGATGTCGGCCAACTGCGGTCAAGGTCAGCCTGATGGCCTTTTGCTTACTAGAATAACACATTCCAATACAATGGGATGGGATAAAGCTTGCTTGTTGTTTTTGTTTCAGAGAAGTGGACAAAAACATGAGAAACAGGCAATGGATGTATGGCTAATCTGACGGTATGAACACTATATGATGTGATGGACACTACATTTACGTGACATCATGGACACTACAAGAACAAGGTGCACGTTTGAATGGTTTTCATCCACTACAACCAGGAGCGATGAGTGACGACTGATGGATTACCTGTCAACGATGCCGCACGGCGTGTAATCCACAGCAAGTGTAAGGCAGCAGCTCGTCACTATTTACACACTCCGCGCACCTGTCGCTAGGGAAGCCATATTTACAGTCATTGCGGTGGGCGTGACGTCAACTCGCCCATATGCCAACTCGCCCAGTCAACTCGCCATGGTAAGGTTTCAACTCGCCGAAGGTGGCAGTCATCTCGCCCAAATTGCAGTCAACTCGCCAAAGGCTCGTGCCAACTCACCCAAGGTTGGAGTCAACTCGCCCAAATATTTTAACCTAGTGTAACAAATGAACCCTCACATGTGACTATATGTATCCAGGGATATTTGTGTGTTTGTTCGATGTCCAGTTTGATTATATAAAAAAAAAACTGAAGAAAACAATGACGTTTGCCAAAGATAATCTACCAGACGGATTACTTAGTTATGTTAGAACAGTGTGTAAAGACACACTGTTATCTGTATATGCTGATTGGCTTCATATTTCATTAATCTTAATCGGGGTGATGCATTTTAATTAATGAGATATCTGCTACTGTGCAGATTGGAATGGACCAACAAATGGGAACCAAATCGACCGTGCTACCCCCCCCCCCCCTCCCCATCTCCACCCATCCTGCTACACATACACACACATCCCTTTACCCCTTTGGATCCACACACACACACACACACACACACATGCGCGCGCACTCAAGACAAGCACTGTGACGCTCTGATACACTCAAGTACTGAGACAAACATACGCTCCGTAGGAACAAACGCGCAAACGATCTTGGGCGACTTGACTTCATGGTTGTGCGAGTTGACCACTTACTTTGGCGAGTTGACCGCTTACTTTGGCGACTTGACGAGTACCTTGGCCGAGACAGTACATGGGCGAGTTGACAGGCAACGTGGTGGTACTAATTATTATAACACAAAAATCAAAAATAAATTGTCGGTATAAACCACTCCATATGTGTTATGTTTGATTTCATAATACTGAATTTCGTAATATTGAATTATTTGACTAATATATATATTTTTTATAGGTTGTTTGCAAGTGCGAGTCTACTCTGACCTTCACCTCAATGTCGTCTTTCAGTTCGCCTGTACGTGAGGCCGGCTGTTAGAATGTACTTTCTCTCACGTCTGAGGACAGCAGCCGCTGTTCTAAAAAACCGGCCCGTCCAACAGACTGTCCGCTATGGTGGCGAGTAAGTGATTTCGTGCAGTGTTCAGTATTGCCGCACCCGGGAAGCAAAATTTCACTTTTTTTGCTGTTGTACATTCACACTCCATCCAGACAGCTACGTTCTTCATCTGACACCCGCCCCGCACTCTTTGTGTTCCCTCCGCCAAATCCAAGTCCTTTGGGCAGCGCTGTTTTTCGTACCAGAGTCCTCTGCTATGGAACAGCCTCCCACAAGAAATACGCTACACACAGTACAGTCATTCGTTTAAAAGCTCACTCAAAACGTATCTTTTTTAAGTCTGCCTACTGATGACTTGTTTGTGTCGTGTGTGTGTGTGTATGATCGTGTATGTGCATGTTTTTGTCGCTGTTTGGTTTTGTTCTTTTGTTAATATTTTTTTATTTGTATATTTATGTTTGCATCACATTAACGAAATTTAATAAAATACATTGTAAAGTTCCTAGAGCTCCAAATACCCATTATTATTATTATTTCCTTCTCAGACTCTGTTGTCCACAATGTTCGCATATATTGAATAAAGAGCACAGTAAAATCTGATGTTCTAGAGTATTTTGGCTGCATGTCAGTTTTTGTGCAGCCGAGATAAATATTGGTTTCTGCATCACTTCGTTGGTTAAGATTTCCCCCAACACGTTTTACATACATCGTGCACATTTATTTCGATATTAAATTTGGTGAATTTTAACCAATTCACCACACCCTACCTCAGTCTCAAAATGTTCCATCTTTGCTTTCATCGTTCCGTTGCATGGAGCAAAAATAATCAAAATGTTGTGTGTTTACAGCTGGGCATACCGTCGCTTGGCACCCGATCCACCCAAACATATTTTCATCCTGGCGGAAGGCCTGGGCTTTTTTATGTGGTACTGGATCCTCTACCACATCTGGAATGAACCAGAACACCTCACTGTGAGTTGATCACTGGACAATTTGTGTGTGGGGGGATGGGTAATTGCAGTTATGGATTTGAGTTTGATGTGTTTGTGAATGTGTCTTTACTGTGTATAGAAACCTCCCCAAGGTGAACACCAACAGGTATTTCCAACCATTATCAATATTATGCACTCTGTACAAAGGTATGCACACTGTTTAACCCTTTCAGCCCCAACACCCTACAGCAGGAGATGGATTGACCATAATAATTCAAGGGTAGTGCCAAATGGGCATTATCCGGAATTCCGATGCTACTCTCTAACCCCATGATTTCGAGAGTTAACTCCCCTGTTACAGGGAACGCACAATGCCATTTTTAACAAAATGCCTTCAGTCAAACGTTGCGCTTGGGGAGAATGCAAAACAGACAGTAGATATCCTGAACGCTGCATTGGAGTAAAATTCCCTCATTTAACATGAGGGTAAAAGGTTTTTAAAATAAATACCATACAATACTGTGATACATGTATAGATTTTACCAGCACGATCAATACCATCTTGAATCTACACAACATACTACTAGGTTCTACCTCTAGTGTAGAATAGCAAGACCCATCATTTTTGGTTATTTTCTGCCACGATCCGATTTAACACAAACGAACAAGTGAAACAAAAAAATTTAAAAGTAACGGACCGGTTGCTTGCATAGACTAGTATCCGTAAAAATACATTACATAACATAAATTATTTAAAAAAATAATTGACTCACCCCCCCCTTGCAGGTGCAAAATGCAGATAAAATGCAGCTTCTTGTGTCAACATCCACTTTTGTCAGGATAGACCATGTAAAATAAAATGGGGCTTTGGTAACAGGATCCCTGTCTCTTGTCCTTGGTTTGACTGAGGCCTTCACTGCGAAATAGCCATCAGTCATTTGGATTGTTTCCAAGCTGTTCACATAACCATCTTGCATCAGGCTATAGGCTTCTGATCGTCTGTAGTCCCTTATGGCTGATAAGTTCATGTTCTGATTTAGTAAATATGTACAGATGTCGAATATAGAGAACTCTGGCAAAATATTCAGGTCTGTAGTCCCAGATAACAAAGCAGGGTTCGACAGTTCGATGTTCCCATCTTTGAGCTTTGCTCCGATCACTTCTACCCGATCTTCAGCACAGCACTCGGGATCAACGGGTAGTCCAATGTCAAGAGCCTTTTGTACGAGATCAAAAAGCTCTGCTTTTCTGCTTTGGCCAACACAAACTCCTCTTTCTTGCAAAAACCTTTGTAGCTCGCTCAATCGCCATGCTTTCTTCTCCACCATTTTGATCCCAGTAACATGGGAGTTAACTCTCTAAATCATGTGGTTAGAGAGTAGGCGCGGAATTCCGAAGTAGGTCTATTAGCTTGGCGCCGACAGGCGCCAAGGTAATCTGGCACTACCCTTGAATTGTCATGGTCAATCCACCTTCTGCAACTGGTACGTAGTTGTTGGGTAACACTTCCAAAATTTAGGAAAAGCACCTGTGGGGCTGAAAGGGTTAAATAGTTAATGGTAAACCCGTCTACTGGTCAGTCTCCCAAAATGAACTCACTATTCTGGCTGTACCATATCCAACTTGATGATGATGATGATGTCCACTTGTAATGCGCATCCGCTCCATGCTAGCATGCTCAGGGTGCAAAAAAAAAAAAAAATGGGTCTAATCCAGTCAACATCCCACGTTGTGACATCAGTTGTTCTTGTTTGTCTGGTACACATCTTATTCTTGCCATGGGGTCGGATTGTGCAAAATAACTTGAAATGGGCTAGTTTCCACTTTGAAATTCTATTTTCTGTATGCATTTAATGAAGCTGCTGTTTTCTTTCAAGGAGTCGGCATTTTTCTTGTCTCGTTCAGAATCATGTCCACTGGAACATTATGACTGGAATAATCTCTAAGACCTCTATGTATCCCGTGTTGCCTGCAGTTCAGGTGTCGAAATAATATATATATTATATATGTTGAACAAAGGACACGGAGCAACTGGGATTTCTCTCCATCTCCCTTATTTTTCATTTTTTTTAATTGTGCGTGTTGACCATAGCATGTCCATAATGTCAAAGGCGGGCAGGCTAAACCTCTAACAACTGAAGTAACAAAATAAAAATTACATCATGTCTAGGTACCCTAACCTCGCTGCTGAATGTACATTTGGCGTGAAGCGCCGTATGTATACATGTATGTATGTATGTGTGTGCGTAAACAAGAGAATCTCCGATATTTCTGTACACACAAGCTTGAAACTTGGTGAAATACTTACTGAAGTGGGTGGCTAAGAAAGCCTCCGAGCATATTGTAAATGAATGTCTCATTGAAGACATAAACAACCGTTTATAGGAAGTCGGTTGACCCATATGAGAGTCCGTAATATTTGTCATATTTACTTGAATGTTTGCATATAGCTAGTTTGGAGAAAGACATTGGATGAGTTCATTAGCCAGCTTTGTATCCTTTCAACTTCTTTAGGTAAAATTAATTCTTTTCAGAAAAGAATTAAAACACCAAAAAACCTTTGCTTCTAGAGAAAGTCATACAGTGGCAGTGACGTAAAAGAAGCAACTCCGTCACCATGCAGACACTGACATAATACTCTAAATATGACATTAATAATAATAATAATAATAATGAGTACTTGTATAGCGCCTAACCTCAGATTAGAGCTCTAGGCGCTTAACAAAAACTAATGTACAAAAAATAACTAATTACAAAAATGGAATTTACAAAAAGTACAAAAACAAAATACAACGCACTCTGTAAACAAGCTATAAAGTCACCATTCAAAAGTGCTACGCTCATGGACTCATACTGGCATTCACACACACACCCACACACACACTACTTCTATAAATAGATAGAGATGACTTTAACATGACAGGTGTGTGACAAAGTCATTTGTAGCTGACAGAAAACATATGGGTCTTTAGGGCACGCTTGAATGCCTCTCTCGAATCCACGTATCTCAGTTCGCGTGGGAGATCATTCCAAACAACTGGGCTCTGGTATCTGAATGACCTCTCACCAAACAACTTTGTTTTGACAAGAGGGATACGTAAAACTCGAGAGTCGGCAGCAGAGCGCAAATTCTGTCTCAAGGGCGTATACAGCTGGAGAAGAGAGGCAAGGTAGTGTGGGCAGGAACAGGTAATACAACTGTGAGTCATGCATGAAATTTTGTACTGAATCCTAGCTGTAACAGGTAACCAGTGTAGGGCAGACAGATGGGGTGTGATATGATCTGATCTAGGGACTCTAAGAATCAACCTGGCAGCTGAGTTTTGAATTTTCTGGAGTTTGCCAATCAGACACTGGGAACAGCCAGCCAAAAGAGCATTGCAATAGTCTAATTTAGACAAAACAAAAGCGCAGACAAGTACTTTAGTTGCTTCAGGTGTCAGATAGTGGCGGACTGAAGCAATACGTCGCAGTTCAGTATAGGCGGATCTGCAAACGTTGTTCACATGAAGGCGCATGGACAGGCTACTATCAAGTGTGACACCCAGATTTTTTACATGGGGGGAGAAGGGGACAGTGGCACCACAGATTTGTAATGACTGGGGGAGTGTCAGCGTCTTCGTCAACCTCGGGGAAGCAATTATCATGGCCTCAGTTTTTCCGTCATTCAACTGTAATTTGTTTGAAGTCATCCACATCTTAGTCTCCGAGACACACTCCTGAAGGCTCTCGATTGTGTCCATAATCTGATCAGGTGAACATGAGTCATGGAGTTGAGTATCATCTGCAAATGCATGATGTGATATAGAGAAACGGTTAAAGACACTGGCCAGTGGCTGAACATACAGGGTAAAGAGGACTGGTCCAAGAACTGAACCTTGTGGGACGCCAAAGCGCACCGTGGATGGGCTGGATAGTTTATCATTAACAACTATGCACTGAGTTCTGTCCGTCAGATATGATCTAAACCACAATAAAGCAGTTTCATGAATGCCATACACAGAATAGAGACATTGTAGCAAAATGTCATGGTCAATCGTATCAAAGGCAGCAGATAGGTCTAACAGTGCGAGAACAGATACTTTGCCATCATCAAGAGCCTCGAGGAGGTCATTAAGAATTTTTGCAAGCGCAGTTTCAGTGGAATGACCTGCACGGTAAGCAGACTGATTGGGACTAAGAAGATGATTCAGGTTTAGATGGTCGAGAAGTTGCGACAACACAACCTTCTCAACGATCTTAGAGAGAAAAGGGAGGTTTGAGACAGGGCGGTAATTCTGTAGATTGTTAGGGTCTAGAGAGGGCTTTTTTAGCAAAGGTTTAACAATGGCGGACTTGAAATCCGACGGAAAAATACCAGACCTCAGGGACTCGTTGACAATGTTGGTCATGACTGGAAGCACATCAATACACTCGTACAGCAATGTAGTAGGAAGTGGGTCTAAACTACAAGTTTTTTGTGCAGTTCTCTTCAGCACAGCATGAAGTTCCTGTTCACTGACAGGTCTGAAGGACGAGAGACACTGACCAGAAAAGGGAACGTCATACTGTGATGGAGACTGTGAAATAAGTCCATCAAGTCTATCACGAATGTTCTGAACTTTTTCATTAAAGAAATTTGAGAACTGATCAGGCAGCTCTAATGGTGAGAAAATGGTCGGGAGTGGAGATGGATCCCTTCTAGCAGTCAGTTTGTTGGTTACATTATATAGCTGCTTGCTGGTGGTGCACGCTGCAATCTTGGCATTGAAGAAAGCTGTCTTCGCCACGAGTACCAGACGAGTTACATATTTCTTAGCAGCGCTGAAAATCTGCTTGTGTACGGTAAGTCCAGTGGACAGCCATAGTCTCTCAGCTTGTCGTCGCTCTCTCTTTGCAGCGAGAAGCTTGCCTCCCACGGCGCTGAACCATGGTGAGGATGTCCGACATGACACTTTACGGCGAGCAGATGGAGCATGCTTGTCAAGTAGTGATCTCAGACCCGAGTTCAACTGTCCCGCAGAGGGATCAGGGTGTTTGCTAAGATATTCATGCAAATCAGCTTTGAAAGCCAGGCGATCAATAGCACGAATGTTTCGTTTTTGCACAAATACAGGCTGAAAGGGTGGCACTGAAACAACTAGATCAGCAATCACGCATAAATGATCAGACTCAAGTGCATATGACACATAAGTAGACTGAACGAAATTATCACTTGGTCGGTGTAGTAGCCAATCAAGAGTATGACCATGCTTGTGAGTTGGCTGACGAACAGACTGTTCAAGGTCAAAAACACTCAAAAGATCCATTAGTTTCATAGTACTAGAGTTCTGCGGGCAGTCAAAGTAGAAGTTGAAGTCTCCCAAAATAGCAAGGTTACCTGGGAGTGAGTTGCTGTATTCTCTCTCGCATGTGCGGCTCTCTCACACAAACATGCGCTCATCTCCAGGAGGAATAGATCCTTCTTGGAGATGTTTGGAGCGCGCGTGCACGCACGCACTAACACACTCATCGACATGCTTTTAGAAGAGCATGCAGGTGACCCGTGTACTTGTATATCTTGTAGCTAGGTAAAGTCAACCTGCGTTCACACAAATTATAGCAAGACTGAAATTGTACCGTGAAGTTCTAGTTTTGTCACCATTTTCTTACGCCTATGTATCGAAAGTGAAACTCGTATCACGTAAAATATAAAATTACGTAAAGACTAGAACTTTCATCATGACAAATGACGTTTGACAAATCAATGACGTGTATGTCCCGCGCCCCTTATAGAACTCACGGACACATTGGCAGATCTGCAAGACTTTTTCAATAGGAGACAATTCAACATCAGAATTAGGTCAAAAGAAAAGGTAGAGATCATTGACAGCGAGGACAGCTCTGATATAGAAGGGACTTTGTGGGTTATGGTTCATCCCATCTTGTTTTTTTGTTGTTGCACAAATCACTCTTTTTTTTGTGGGGGTGAAGGGGAGTAAACATTAACGTTGGCATTTATTTGAGACTATTCACACTTGCTTCGTGACAAAACCTTGCTAAACATTGTGGTGTTTGCGTTGTTCAAGTTCTTGCTTTATTCAAGTTCAGATCTTATTACCCTCGCTTTGATCATATTAACCCATTGAATGCGGAGGTCAAATTTGTTTCAAATTTTGTTTATAGTCCTATGGTGGCTACATTATACATTCGACAGATCAACTAGTTTAGTTCAAGGGTGATGCCAAAACAGCTGGACACCTATGGATGCCAAGCTATTCTGGCACCACCCATTAACCATCATGGTCAAATTTATTTCCTGCAAAAGTGTATCAGGATGCAAATGGTTAATAACATTTTAACTTACGTTATCATAGCGTTTAAACGTAGTCTTATTGTGCTTAGAAAATGTCATTCACATGTGTATTGGGTAGTGTGTTGTACAGTATGTGGTCTGTTTGTAGTTGTACATGTGGATTTGTTTTTCCTGCAGGGACATTTTCCATACCCCGACCCAGCTAAGTGGACGGACGAAGAACTGGGCATTCCCCCAGATGACGAGGAATGATGGTGGGGCTGGCACTAGTTCTCAGTAAAATGCTCGGTGTGCAAGATTTTCGTTGGACAATTTAATTATACAGTTGTGTGCTGGTTTGTTATTTTGGGCTGTGTGGTTCCCGGCCTAGACCCATAAGGTTCAAAATCACACATCACCACAGTGTTCAACTTTATGTTGGAATTGTAGGATGCAACATGTGTAAAAAGTGTGAAAGACGTTATGTTTGGAGACAACAAAATAAATATTCATTGCCTGTTCTTTCTTGTGGGTTCTTTCTTGACACGCTGTTGAGTGTACGTTACACACATGTTCAGCGTACTGTTACGCACATGTTGAGTGTACCGTTATGCACATGTTCAGTGTACTGTTGCGCACATATGTTCAGCGTACCGTTACGCACATATAAATGTAGTAGAACCCATTTAGCACCTACACACTACAGGAGACCAGATCAACCATAATTTGAGGATAGTGCCAGCTTGGTGCCAAACTAATCGGGCACTACCCTTAAATTATCTTGGTCCATCTCCTGCAACTGGTATATGGTTGCCGGGTGGCGCCTCCAGAATTTGTGAAAGGTGGCACTGTGTTTAGATGGGTTGGTGATGTAAAAAGTACGGCACGCAAATTGACTTCTGAACAAATGATATATGGCACAACAGCACAGGCAAATGACTTGGTGTTGTACGCATAAGCTTCCGGCAAATAACTTGGCCTTGTACACATGATAATCTTTGTGCAAATAACCGTGTTGTACACAATCTTCGTGCAAATAAATTGGTGCTGTACACATGATAAGCTTAGTGCAAATAATATTTTGCTGCTCTGGTGGCGCACATGCAACTTTGTTCCAGATGGCTTGTGTTAACATTTTTAGCCCCGGATCCCAACAGCAGGAGATGGCTTGACCATGATAATTCAAGGGTAGTGCCTGATTAGCTTGGCGCCTGACCTTCAGGCGCCAAGCTAATCAGGCACTACCCTTGAATTATCATGGTCAAGCCATCTCCTGCAACTGGTACATAGTCGTTGGGCAACACCTCCACAATGGGAGAACCGGGACCTTGGTGCTATAGGGTTATGGTAATGTATTGGTAGGAGTTTGCTACACAGATCCTTGTAGGTCTTTGGGAGGTCAAAGTATCCATTGTACCCTGAAGGCTTCAGGGCCAAAATGGTTATTTTGACCTCCCTAAGGTCTACAAGTTGGTGTAGCAAACCCATGCTACCAATAACATATTTTAATTCCTCAGCTATATTTGTAAAAGTCAAGTTGATCAAACTGCTGTGGCATTCGCTATAGTTGACCTCGATGCATGTTCTGCTCGAGTCCCTGCAGTTGCAAACACGGCTCTTGCTGGCAGCTTGTCAATTCCAGTTTGACTTTTGAAAAGAGTTACGAGCCGCACTGTTTACATATTGTCCGAGTAATGCACCACTCATCTTCTGATAATCTAGCAAAGGCCTGTTCTGTTTTTGGTCTTTGTTATTCAGTCGAAAAAGAGGTCACAACCCTTCACAAAAGTACCTAAATGAAAGTCTACCATTAGTCACAACAAGCGTTTTTGTAAATTTGCAGGGAGGTCATATTGTAAAATTTGTGCTATTGTTTTGTGACATAGGAGAGAAAACAATTATGTATGTACATTTTTAAAACTCTTAATTTCTCAGTGGAGAAACATATTTGCATCCCTGTACTTGTATGATGACTGGCACATAGACTGCTCGTGGCAAGACCTTTTTCAAATTCGACCCATTACCTTGTGAGACCTTCCTAGGTTTGGCCACTGGGTTCATCTCTAAACATAAAAGGGCGAGTGACCGCTAATGTCACGCTTTGCTCACATCTGATAGCAAAAGTTATTATGCACCTGCTGGGCCAGTGGTCATCTGTCTGCGGTAATGTATTGGCCACGGTCTTCAAACGGCGCAAGGATGTTTTGTGGGAGGTAGGCGAGACACATAAGTCACATGGGTCCAAAACAGCCGTACTGTACCGGCATACATTTAGTCCTTCATCCGACAGCACATCTTGACCCTTCAGCAAGACGACCACTGTCCACACGTGGCCATGGGCGTCGGGCAATACTAGCCTCCATCAGGACTGGAATATCCAAAAACTAGTGCCTGAGATCTGTGCCTCTTGCTGAAACCACTTGAATCCATCTCCCTGGGACACGCAGCTCAGGTTTTCTGGTGCTGGATTAACGAAGACTGCAGGAAAACGGTCTTCATCAACTGGCACTGAACGTGTTAAAAACTTAAAACAAACATTTTGTTCAGTTCATCTTGTTACTTGTTTGAATAATGCAGGAAATTAAATATAAAAAACAAGCTATACTGACTCCACCAATCACAGGCTGGGCATTAATAAACACGCTATACTGACTCCACCAATCACAGGCTGGACATTAATAAACAAGCTATACTGACTCCACCAATCACAGGCTGGACATTAATAAACACGCTATGCTGACTCCACCAATCACAGTCTGGACATTAATAAACAAGCTATACTGACTCCACCAATCACAGGCTGGGCATTAATAAACACGCTATACTGACTAAACCAATCACAGGCTGGACATTAATAAACAAGCTATATTGACTCCACCAATCACAGGCTGGGCATTAATAAACATGCTATACTGACTCCACCAATTACAGGCTGGACATTAATAAACAAGCTATACTGACTCCACCAATCACAGGCTGGGCATTAATAAACATGCTATACTGACTCCACCAATCACAGGCTGGACATTAATAAACAAGCTATACTGACTCCACCAATCACAGGCTGGGCATTAATAAACACGCTATACTGACTCCACCAATCACAGGCTGGACATCAATAAACAAGCTATACTGACTCCACCAATCACAGGCTGGGCATTAATAAACACGCTATACTGACTCCACCAATCACAGGCTGGACATTAATAAACAAGCTATACTGACTACACCAATCACAGGCTGGACATTAATAAACAAGCTATACTGACTCCACCAATCACAGGCTGGACATTAATAAACAAGCTATACTGACTCCACCAATCACAGGCTGGGCATTAACCCTGTTAGCCCCAAGTCTCATTTCTCAAATTTTGGAGATGTTGCCTAACAACTATGTACCAGTTGCCTTAAGGCGCCAAGCTAATCTGGCACTACCCTTGAATTATCATGGTCAGGACATCTGCTGTAGGGATCTGGGGCAAAAGGGTTAATGAGGCTTATAAGCTGCAGTTGTTGCAAACTCTGTACTCCACAACAAAACATAAGCAACCGATGCAGGAATCCATAAGAATAGATCATAAATCCAGTTGTTGCAAACTCTGTACTCCACAACAAAACATAAGCAACCGATGCAGGAATCCATAAGAATAGATCATAAATCCAGTTTGGTCATTTTGGATTTTTCACCCCTCTGGTGAGTAATGGTTAAAAAAAAAATTATTTCAATGGTCACATAAATATTTCTTTAGTTGAGATCCAGGCACCCAAATTAAGGGGGAGTTTTGCTATAACTTATAGCAAAACTATAGTACAAGTATGAATTATTTGTTTGGTCAATGCATGGCTTTGAGACCCAAGTCAGTTCGCAGGAGTCAGGGTCACTTTACCCTGCTTCCCACTCCCTTCCCCAATATTTCAATAAAAACACACACACAAAAGACACACTTCATTTCGTTTCTTCACCCCCCCCCCTCCCCCCCCCTGAAAAAAACAAAACAAAAACAAAAAAAAAAAACAACACACACACACACAAAACAAAAACCAATAAAAAACAAAACAAAAAATTCTTTTGTTCACAGTTCACACACACACCCCAAATTACTTTGCTTTCCTTCACACCGACCACCTCTTTCTCTTCACCCACCCACCATGGTCAACTCTCCGATGCCCAAAGACCTAGTCTGCGGCTGCTCATGTACCTAGCACAGGAAAAGCACCAATATATTAGAAAAAAAAACAAACTTTTCAAGAAGAGGCAGGTTGCCGACAACTGACAAGACAGCTGGACCATTCTGTGATATTAAAGCCAGGAAATGCTGAGCTTCACCATCCCGTCCTCCTGAAGCAAATGATACATTTGGATGTGTACGAGCCACTATGGTATGGAACACTTACACTGTGCTCACACCTGACATAGCAAATAACAGACACATGTCAATCCACAATCCAGGTTATATTCACATGTACACAATATATCATTCACACGTCAGTTTTACTGTTTCCATTTACATCAAATATAAAACACATTCTGTGACCCTCAAAGGACAGACAAATTGGCTGTTACTGTTCAGTTCATGTGACAATATCCTTGCACTGAGCTCCTCTTCAATACTGTCCCAGCTGTTGACTGCCGGTGATGACAAAGGTCTGGGACAAGACGTTGGAGGGAACCTGATGTTGTTGTTGAGGCTGCTGACCACCCACAGACAAAGTCATCTGACCTGCGGACATCATGCACATCATATGCTCACGCCTGATGAAAAATAGTTATTAGTTAGTTATTTGGGTTTAACGCCGAACAGGCAACTAAGGCCATCTCATGGAGGGATGGGTAAAAATCTGGCCAGCCAGACTAAAAGAAAGGTCTTAAGACAAGATGTAAATATATCTTAAAAATATTTCATGCAAAAATATCTGATGAAAAATAGAGCATGCTCTATTCCCATAGGGCATAGATTGGGACATCATATTCAGACTGTCCCCAAAGCAAATCATAAGATCTATCCCAGTCGTAAGGCATGCCCTTATCGTGGATTGGGACATCATATTCAGACTGTCCCCAAAGCAAATCATAAGATCTATCCCAGTCGTAAGGCATGCCCTTATCGTGGATTATGGTCTACCTCCATCAGGCATCCGACACACAATGGCGTCATATTCAGCCTGTTCACATAGCAACTCACGTGATCCGTCACCATCATATGGCTATGTAAAGTATGCTTGGGCCAAGTTTGAAGACTGTGGTTTGAGTAGTCTCTGAGAAAATGCCAACGTTAAAGTTTTTACCACAGGCGACGGCGGACTAACAACAGACAGACGACCACTGGCCCAGAACATACTCACTTTCGCTTCGCACAGGAGTCCCCCCCAAATTTGGATGGAAATGAACAATATGACCTACACATAGCACATTCTCTTAAGTTAAAGTGTCTTAAGTTAAAATTTCGACCTTGTGACTTCTTATGAGGGGGTACTCATGTTTCAAAATTCAAGCATCATAGCTAAAAAAAAATAATAATGGAAAATAACATGGTTTGCAGGGTTGGAAAGAGAATTAAAAAGGTTTAAAACAATGTAATCCATAGTTTAAAATTTTAAAAATATCATGTAATAAAATATTGCTCTTTCTTTTGTCTTGCCTTTTGTCTTTGGTTGGTGCGTTTACATAGTTACCTAACCCGCCCTGTGTGAACTCAATGTGCACAAATACACAAATACTCTCAGTGTGTCCATCACAAGAACCGTCATGTCTCTACACTGAAAGATCTCACCTACTCAATGCACACAAATACACAAATACTCTCAGTGTGTCCATCACAAGAACCGTCATGTCTCTACACTGAAAGATCTCACCTACTCAATGCACACAAATACTCTCAGTGTGTCCATCACAAGAACCGTCATGTCTCTACACTGAAAGATCTCACCTACTCAATGTGCACAAATACACAAATACTCTCAGTGTGTCCATCACAAGAACCGTCATGTCTCTACACTGAAAGATCTCACCTACTCAATGTGCACAAATACACAAATACTCTCAGCGTGTCCATCACAAGAACCGTCATGTCTCTACACTGAAAGATCTCACCTACTCAATGTGCACAAATACACAAATACTCTCAGTGTGTCCATCACAAGAACCGTCATGTCTCTACACTGAAAGATCTCACCTACTCAATGCACACAAATACACAAATACTCTCAGTGTGTCCATCACAAGAACCGTCATGTCTCTACACTGAAAGATCTCACCTACTCAATGCACACAAATACACAAATACTCTCAGTGTGTCCATCACAAGAACCGTCATGTCTCTACACTGAAAGATCTCACCTACTCAATGCGCACAAATACACAAATACTCTCAGTGTGTCCATCACAAGAACCGTCATGTCTCTACACTGAAAGATCTCACCTACTCAATGTGCACAAATACACAAATAGTCTCAGTGTGTCCATCACAAGAACCGTCATGTCTCTACACTGAAAGATCTCACCTACTCAATGTGCACAAATACACAAATACTCTCAGTGTGTCCATCACAAGAACCGTCATGTCTCTACACTGAAAGATCTCACCTACTCAATGCACACAAATACACAAATACTCTCAGTGTGTCCATCACAAGAACCGTCACGTCTCTACACTGAAAGATCTCACCTACTCAATGCACACAAATACACAAATACTCTCAGTGTGTCCATCACAAGAACCGTCATGTCTCTACACTGAAAGATCTCACCTACTCAATGCGCACAAATACACAAATACTCTCAGTGTGTCCATCACGAGAACCGTCACGTCTCTACACTGAAAGATCTCACCTACTCAATGTGCACAAATACACAAATACTCTCAGTGTGTCCATCACAAGAACCGTCATGTCTCTACACTGAAAGATCTCACCTACTCAATGTGCACAAATACACAAATACTCTCAGTGTGTCCATCACAAGAACCGTCACGTCTCTACACTGAAAGATCTCACCTACTCAATGCACACAAATACACAAATACTCTCAGTGTGTCCATCACAAGAACCGTCATGTCTCTACACTGAAAGATCTCACCTACTCAATGCACACAAATACACAAATACTCTCAGTGTGTCCATCACAAGAACCGTCATGTCTCTACACTGAAAGATCTCACCTACTCAATGTGCACAAATACACAAATACTCTCAGTGTGTCCATCACAAGAACCGTCATGTCTCTACACTGAAAGATCTCACCTACTCAATGTACACAAATACAACAAATACTCTCAGTGTGTCCATCACAAGAACCGTCACGTCTCTACACTGAAAGATCTCACCTACTCAATGTGCACAAATACACAAATACTCTCAGTGTGTCCATCACAAGAACCGTCATGTCTCTACACTGAAAGATCTCACCTACTCAATGTGCACAAATACACAAATACTCTCAGTGTGTCCATCACAAGAACCGTCATGTCTCTACACTGAAAGATCTCACCTACTCAATGTGCACAAATACACAAATACTCTCAGTGTGTCCATCACAAGAACCGTCATGTCTCTACACTGAAAGATCTCACCTACTCAATGTGCACAAATACACAAATACTCTCAGTGTGTCCATCACAAGAACCGTCACGTCTCTACACTGAAAGATCTCACCTACTCAATGCACACAAATACACAAATACTCTCAGTGTGTCCATCACAAGAACCGTCATGTCTCTACACTGAAAGATCTCACCTACTCAATGTGCACAAATACACAAATACTCTCAGTGTGTCCATCACAAGAACCGTCATGTCTCTACACTGAAAGATCTCACCTACTCAATGTGCACAAATACACAAATACTCTCAGTGTGTCCATCACAAGAACCGTCACGTCTCTACACTGAAAGATCTCACCTACTCAATGTGCACAAATACACAAATACTCTCAGTGTGTCCATCACAAGAACCGTCACGTCTCTACACTGAAAGATCTCACCTACTCAATGTACACAAATACACAAATACTCTCAGTGTGTCCATCACAAGACCCGTCACGTCTCTACACTGAAAGATCTCACCTACTCAATGTGCACAAATACACAAATACTCTCAGTGTGTCCATCACAAGAACCGTCATGTCTCTACACTGAAAGATCTCACCTACTCAATGTGCACAAATACACAAATACTCTCAGTGTGTCCATCACAAGAACCGTCATGTCTCTACACTGAAAGATCTCACCTACTCAATGTGCACAAATACACAAATACTCTCAGTGTGTCCATCACAAGAACCGTCACGTCTCTACACTGAAAGATCTCACCTACTCAATGTGCACAAATACACAAATACTCTCAGTGTGTCCATCACAAGAACCGTCATGTCTCTACACTGAAAGATCTCACCTACTCAATGTGCACAAATACACAAATACTCTCAGTGTTTCCATCACAAGAACCGTCACGTCTCTACACTGACAGATCTCACATACTCAATGTGCACAAATACACAAATACTCTCAGTGTGTCCATCACAAGAACCGTCACGTCTCTACACTGAAAGATCTCACCTACTCAATGTACACAAATACACTCAGTGTGTCCATCACAAGAACCGTCACGTCTCTACACTGAAAGATCTCACCTACTCAATGTACACAAATACACAAATACTCTCAGTGTGTCCATCACAAGAACCGTCATGTCTCTACACTGAAAGATCTCACCTACTCAATGTACACAAATACACAAATACTCTCAGTGTGTCCATCACAAGAACCGTCATGTCTCTACACTGAAAGATCTCACCTACTCAATGTGCACAAATACACAAATACTCTCAGTGTGTCCATCACAAGAACCGTCACGTCTCTACACTGAAAGATCTCACCTACTCAATGTACACAAATACTCTCAGTGTGTCCATCACAAGAACCGTCACGTCTCTACACTGAAAGATCTCACCTACTCAATGCACACAAATACACAAATACTCTCAGTGTGTCCATCACAAGAACCGTCACGTCTCTACACTGAAAGATCTCACCTACTCAATGTACACAAATACTCTCAGTGTGTCCATCACAAGAACCGTCACGTCTCTACACTGAAAGATCTCACCTACTCAATGCACACAAATACACAAATACTCTCAGTGTGTCCATCACAAGAACCGTCAAGTCTCTACACTGAAAGATCTCACCTACTCAATGTGCACAAATACACAAATACTCTCAGTGTGTCCATCACAAGAACCGTCATGTCTCTACACTGAAAGATCTCACCTACTCAATGTACACAAATACACAAATACTCTCAGTGTGTCCATCACAAGAACCGTCATGTCTCTACACTGAAAGATCTCACCTACTCAATGCACACAAATACACAAATACTCTCAGTGTGTCCATCACAAGAACCGTCATGTCTCTACACTGAAAGATCTCACCTACTCAATGTGCACAAATACACAAATACTCTCAGTGTGTCCATCACAAGAACCGTCATGTCTCTACACTGAAAGATCTCACCTACTCAATGTGCACAAATACACAAATACTCTCAGTGTGTCCATCACAAGAACCGTCATGTCTCTACACTGAAAGATCTCACCTACTCAATGTGCACAAATACACAAATACTCTCAGTGTGTCCATCACAAGAACCGTCACGTCTCTACACTGAAAGATCTCACCTACTCAATGCACACAAATACACAAATACTCTCAGTGTGTCCATCACAAGAACCGTCAAGTCTCTACACTGAAAGATCTCACCTACTCAATGTGCACAAATACACAAATACTCTCAGTGTGTCCATCACAAGAACCGTCATGTCTCTACACTGAAAGATCTCACATACTCAATGTGCACAAATACACAAATACTCTCAGTGTGTCCATCACAAGAACCGTCATGTCTCTACACTGAAAGATCTCACCTACTCAATGTGCACAAATACACAAATACTCTCAGTGTGTCCATCACAAGAACCGTCAAATCTCAACACTGAAAGATCTCACCTACTCAATGTGCACAAATACACAAATACTCTCAGTGTGTCCATCACAAGAACCGTCACGTCTCTACACTGAAAGATCTCACCTACTCAATGTGCACAAATTCTCAAATACTCTCAGTGTGTCCATCACAAGAACCGTCACGTCTCTACACTGAAAGATCTCACCTACTCAATGTACACAAATACACAAATACTCTCAGTGTGTCCATCACAAGACCCGTCACGTCTCTACACTGAAAGATCTCACCTACTCAATGTGCACAAATACACAAATACTCTCAGTGTGTCCATCACAAGAACCGTCATGTCTCTACACTGAAAGATCTCACCTACTCAATGTGCACAAATACACAAATACTCTCAGTGTGTCCATCACAAGAACCGTCATGTCTCTACACTGAAAGATCTCACCTACTCAATGTGCACAAATACACAAATACTCTCAGTGTGTCCATCACAAGAACCGTCACGTCTCTACACTGAAAGATCTCACCTACTCAATGTGCACAAATACACAAATACTCTCAGTGTGTCCATCACAAGAACCGTCATGTCTCTACACTGAAAGATCTCACCTACTCAATGTGCACAAATACACAAATACTCTCAGTGTGTCCATCACAAGAACCGTCACGTCTCTACACTGACAGATCTCACATACTCAATGTGCACAAATACACAAATACTCTCAGTGTGTCCATCACAAGAACCGTCACGTCTCTACACTGAAAGATCTCACCTACTCAATGTACACAAATACACTCAGTGTGTCCATCACAAGAACCGTCACGTCTCTACACTGAAAGATCTCACCTACTCAATGTACACAAATACACAAATACTCTCAGTGTGTCCATCACAAGAACCGTCACGTCTCTACACTGAAAGATCTCACCTACTCAATGTACACAAATACTCTCAGTGTGTCCATCACAAGAACCGTCACGTCTCTACACTGAAAGATCTCACCTACTCAATGCACACAAATACACAAATACTCTCAGTGTGTCCATCACAAGAACCGTCACGTCTCTACACTGAAAGATCTCACCTACTCAATGTACACAAATACTCTCAGTGTGTCCATCACAAGAACCGTCACGTCTCTACACTGAAAGATCTCACCTGCCGTGATTTGCCACCCAGTGTTCAGCCACAGCGCCATGGACCGTGCAGACACAGTAAAGTCAAATGCGGCTGTTTCATTCACACCCAGCATGACACGGTCAAAGTGCACCAGTTGTCGTCGTGGGGCTGGAAGAGAGCCATCCAGCCATGTCAGGTACACTTGATATACCTGGTGACATAGAACAATGTACTGTGACACATTGCTCTGCCAAACAACATACACACAGAGGTCGAGACAACATACACATGGAGACACACTCAAAACTGTTCATCAGTAGAACCTCTAATGAGCCATCCAGACTTGTCAGAGGTACACTTGATACACCTGACGACATATAACCAAACACTGTTAAAGAGCAACATACACATGGAGCTCAACACAACATACACATGGAGCTCAAGACAACATACGGAACTCAAGACAACATACACACGGAGCTCAAGACAACATACACACGGAGCTCAAGACAACATACACACGGAGCTCAAAACAACATACACACAGAGCTCAAGACAACATACAGAGCTCAAAACAACATACGGAACTCAAGACAACATACACACGGAGCTTAAGACAACATACACACGGAGCTCAAGACAACATACACATGGAGCCCAAGACAACATACACAAGGAGCTCAAGACAACATACACACGGAGCTCAAGACAACATACAGATGGAGCTCAAGACAACATACACACGGAGCTCAAGACAATGTACACATGGAGCTCAAGACAATATACACATGGCGCTCAAGACAACATACACATGGAGCTCAAGACAACATACACATGGAGCTCAAGACAACATACAGATGGAGCTCAAGACAACATACGGAACTCAAGACAACATACACACAGAGCGCAAGACAACATACACATGGAGCTCAAGACAACATACACACGGAGCTCAAGACAACATACACACGGAGCTCAAGACAACATGCACATGGAGCTCAAGACAACATACACACGGAGCTCAAAACAACATACACACGGAGCTCAAGACAACATACAGAGCTCAAGACAACATACACATGGAGCTCAAGACAACATACACACGGAGCTCAAGACAACATACAGAGCTCAAGACAACATACAGAGGGAGCTCAAGACAACATATACACGGAGCTCGACACCATACACATGGAGCTCAAGACAACATACACACAGAGCTCAAGACAACATACACAAGGAGCTCAAAACAACACAAACATGGAGCAGAAGACAACATACACACGAAGCTCAAAACAACATACACATGGAGCTCAAGACAACATACACACGGAGCTCAAGACAACATACACACAGAGCTCAAGACATCATACACACGGAGCATAAGACAACATACACACGGAGCTCAAGACAACATACATACAGAGCTCAAGACAACATACACACGGAGCAGAAGACAACATACACGCGGAGCTCAAACAACATACACACGGAGCTCAAGACAACATATACATGTAGCTCACGACAACATATACATGGAGCTCAAGACAACATACACACGGAGCAGAAGACAACATACACACGGAGCAGAAGACAACATACACACGGAGCAGAAGACAACATACACATGGAGCTCAAAACAACATCAAGACAACATAAACACGGAGCTCAAGGCACACCCAAACTGTTCATCAGCAGAGCCTCTAACAAACGGTCACCCCTGCTGCTGTTATAATAAATGAATAAATGGGTGCAGCTTGTTGCATGACATTGTTAGTACGGCGTTTGTGGGCCTAAATAAACTGTGACAAGTCATTCATTTTACTGACCGAGCACCGATGATCTATATAATTAGTCTGACCATCAAAACATTAATTTTTCTAACATGCTTTTGTACCTGTGAAATCTTCTTTTTTCTCCCCAAAGGTATGCATTTTTACCATATTTGTTAACCACCACCACCACCACCCCCCCCCCATTCCCCCCCGCTCTTGACCCTTATTTTTGTGAAAGGTCGAGCAAATTAGTGTGCTTAGTAAGGTCTCATCAGCAGCTACCTCTATGCCATCAGGCGCCAAGCTAATCTGGCACTACCCTTGAATTATCATGGTCGATCTATCTCCTGCTGTGGTACGTCAAGGCTAAATGGGTCAACTGATCGGTGCCCACCTCCTCAGCAGGGCAGGGCCCCAAGTTGTGAATGATCACTCGCCCCAGCAAGTCTGTGCCTGCATCCACTTCCCGCGATATCTTCAGGCCCAGGTACCTGAACGTGGAGTAGGACAGACCAAAGCCGAACGGATACAACGGGTCACCAGCAAAATACCGGTACGTCCGCCCCACCATTGAGTAGTTCACCATGGGGGGCAACTGTAATGATACACAAGTTGTTTTTGCATTTCACTCACCAGTACAACAGTACAAGTAGTGAGAAAAGGCATGCAGAACTAGCCGATGCTGGCCAACCTCCAGGCTTCTAGAGGTCTGAAACTCTCAACATCACACACCCACAAACACAATATGCCCAAACAAATTGAGCAAAGAAATGTCAGTCCTTTAACTTATTTAGGCCAAATGCCCTACAGCAAGGAGATAGATGGACCATGATAATTCAAGGGTAGTGCCAGATTAGCACTACCCTTGAATTATCATGGTGCATCTCCTGCAACTGGTACCATTATCTCCTGCAACTGGTACCATCATCTCCTGCAACTGGTACCATTATCTCCTGCAACTGGTACCATCATCTCCTGCAACTGGTACCATTATCTCCTGCAACTGGTACCATCATCTCCTGCAACTGGTACCATTATCTCCTGCAACTGGTACCATCATCTCCTGCAACTGGTACCATCATCTCCTGCAACTGGTACCATCATCTCCTGCAACTGGTACCACCATCTCCTGCAACTGGTACCATTATCTCCTGCAACTGGTACCAGACCTGCCTACCCTTTACATTTGAAATGTGTAGTGTTCCGGACCAAATGTGTAGTTTTTCAGGCAAATGAGTAGTTTCAACCGAAACTTGACAAGGTTAATTGTGGCACGCCACTCACTCACACACACACACACACACACACACATATACATATATATATATATATATATATATATATATATATATATATATATATATATATATATATATATATATATGTGACGTTTGGTGTCGGCAGACAAATTTTGACCAACTTCTACCGGGCAGTTATTGAAAGTATTTTGACCTTCTCCCTGACTGGTTTGGCAGCACCACACAGAAAGAGCGATCCAAATTAAAAAGAGTAGTAAAAACTGCATCGAAAATCATAGGTATTTAGAGTCCCTCTTCCACTCACGAAAGAATGCTAAAAAAAAAAGGCTAGATCCACCCTCCGAGACGATTCCCACCCAGCCCATGAGTTGTTTGAGATGCTGCCATCCGAGTGCCGTTATAGAGCGATCGGGACACGCACGATTCGTTTTAAAAACAGTTTTTATCCAACCACTGTCCAGACGTTCAATGATGCAAACAAACGTCAAACCTGACCCATCCGTCCCACTGTTTGGGCATGTAATGTATATACAGTATTGTCCAGCTACATCAAGCGACATGTTTCATTATTACGATATGTTCTCGGTGACTTGTCTCACTGTGAAATCATGTTTATTGCCTTTACGATTAGACCACAATAGTTCAAGGCATGCAGGTGTATGCGAGTGAATGTGTGTGTGTGTGTGCACGTGAGCAGCTTAACTATATTTTGATGTAGTAAAACTGTTGCCGCTAGGGTTTCATGTGAAAGAAAAACAGAAGATAGTGGTGGAAAACTCTTTAAAATAGAAACAAGGAACGACGTTTCGGATCAAAGATCCTTCTTCAGGTGACATGCAGTGTGGTTGCTGACAAGAGTGTGTGCCAGGTGGTAAGGTGTGAGATGCGCGAAGTGAACTGATGTGTCACGTTTGCCAGCGACCAGCGGAGGCTCAGGAAATATGTCTTTTATTACTGTGTCATTTTGAATGATGTGGAAGTTTCTGAGGAGAATGTTTTTGATTAGGATGTTGTGAGGATGATACGTGATACACAGGACCGGCCGGTCCTCTGCAGCACTGTGAGTTTTCTCCCGCAAAGCTTCACTTCTGCTTGTGGCCTCATCTTTAGAACGAGCGGTGTTGACGATGTCTTAGGGGTATCCCTGGTGTGAGAAGAAAGTGGCCATGGTTTATCTCGTGTTCTTTTCTGTTCTACGTTTGTTTCCATGTCACCTGAAGAAGGATCTTTGTTCCTTGTTTCTATTTTAAAGGGTTGTCCACCACTATCTTCTGTTTTTCTTTTATATTTTGATGTGTTTTACTTTTATGTTTTTCTTTTTAAGTTGCGCAGCACCGAAACGATTTCCTAATGTATTATTACATATGGCAATAAAGTTCTATCATAATCTTAATATAATTATGCAAAAATTCAAGGTGGTGGGTGGGTGAGTGTCAAGCTGTCAAAACTAATTTCTGGCCCAGCGCCTGATGACGGCATCGTGTTTGTTCAGGTCCCTCCTTTTTCTCTCTTTAGCACCAGCCAGCAGTCAGCGGCACTGTCCGTCTCTGAGAGCCAGCACAGTCTTTCTCTTTCGTTGTATTACTGAGCTGGCAAACCGCAGGTACTGCGTTGAGATATCTAAACTAATCATTTTTTTTTTAATTCAGGCTAAATGAACCGATAGATTCGATGACGGAACACAATGTGACACCTAATTTTGAAACTGAATCTCGAAACAATATTTCTAAACAATTATTTGCAGAGATCGTGGATTTAATACGTACACTACATTCGTATCAGAAACCCACATTTATATGCCCACACAGTTTCATATAGTATGTGCAACGTACTCTACTTCTTCTAGTCTACTCTATGCTTTAAACAGTAATAACGTCCTCAACTTTAGGATGCAAACAAGGCCGATCCAAAATAATGACAATCAAACAGAGCCCTTTGATTCTCAGCAGCCTCTACAACATGCATGAGCTTATGAAAATCTATGCCTCTTGTAGATGGAAGGCCATGGATAAAAGCAAATAATTCCGCAGTGGCTTACTCATCCAGGGAATCTAAAAAGGTGTAAAGTAGGCCTGCAAAATGCACAGATTCCCATCAGCCGATTCAATCTCTGGGGCTTCATCATGATCTATGTCAAGTGCAGTTGTAAAGGTCCGACTAAGACACTGTTTCCAGGCAAAATGAGGAAGGGACAGAAAAGAATGGGGAAGTGTTGTATCGGTAACGGTCGACTGCACAAGATAAACATTGGGCTATGGGCACCAGCTTGATGAGTTTTCTGACCTCAGCCCGGGGTCAGGGGGTATCGGATTTCACTGAAATTTCAGACATTCCAGTGGCCCGCTTGCACACACACTCATGGAACACCGCGGGCAGTAACACAAGCTGAACGGATCGGCGCGATAAAAAAAATTTGGTTCTGAAGGCAAGTTATTACGTAGAATCGTGAAACAGAATTACGTAGTTGGACTCAGAATTGCGTAGTTACGTAGTTGGTTAAAAAATGCGTAGTTTTCTATGGCCAAAACGTAGTGTAGGCAGGTCTGTGGTACCATCATCTCCTGCAACTGGTACCATCATCTCCTGCAACTGGTACCATCATCTCCTGCAACTGGTACCATTATCTCCTGCAACTGGTACCATTATCTCCTGCAACTGGTACCATTATCTCCTGCAACTGGTACCATCATCTCCTGCAACTAGTACCATCATCTCCTGCAACTGGTACCATCATCTCCTGCAACTGGTACCATCATCTCCTGCACCTGGTACCATCATCTCCTGCACCTGGTACCATCATCTCCTGCAACTGGTACCATCATCTCCTGCACCTGGTACCATCATCTCCTGCACCTGGTACCATCATCTCCTGCAACTGGTACCATTATCTCCTGCAACTGGTACCATTATCTCCTGCAACTGGTACCATCATCTCCTGCAACTAGTCATAGTCGTTAGGCAACACCTGCAACATTTGAGAACTGGGACCTTGGGGCTAGAAGGGTTATGTTCTCCTGTCCTACAGGAAGGCAAAACAAACCAACACCAAGCAGCTTTGTCACGTTAAGCCATCAGTCACCTGAGTGAGGTATTTAGGCCAGGTGTACGGCAGGCGGCCGGCAGGTACGGCCCCAGGTGCCTCATTCAGCAAAACCCGCCGCAACGCCTCGCCCGTGGCCTGGCCTGGGAAAAAACATTCCATGATGACTGCCACACCAGGGTCCAGGTCGGCAAAAGTGATGTTGACAGGACCGGCGTTAAACAGCAGGATGACCACGGGGGTGTGGGGTGCTGTCGGACAGAAACAGACACGTCACAAGGTCATGGTCAGTTCATGCCAGGTACTGTAACTATGGGCATGTTTGGTCACAAAATACCTGTGTTGCGATTTATGGGCATGGTTTGTCACAAAATTCCTGTGTTGCGATTTTTATGGGCATGTTTTGTCACAAAATTCCTGTGTTGCGATTTATTTACTGCTGATTTGGGTCGACACGGCTTCACGTTAACAAACTGCGTTACGTTGATGCAAGTGATGAAGCTGAAACGTGTACACTTTGTAATCTTGTAGGTGAAGGCGAGCACCACTTTTTACTCGTGCATCCATCTTACCAGGAACTGAGGTTCGAATTTCTAGAGGAATGCTTCAACCTGAATCAGTCTGATGAGAATTTGCACATACTAAACACTTCTAACCCGAGGCAGATTCTCTCACTTGCACAGTTCGTGTTCCATGCAGTGAGGCCGAGACAAACTTTAACTACATGTACAAACATGCTTTGTACGCATCTTTTTACATATTAACTCTTTCCCATCGGAACGCTTCCGGTTTAGTGTTAGCCCAAACAAACCCTTAGCCATCAAAACGCTTATGTTACAGCGTTAATGCTCGTGCCGTCTATAGACGAGTCGCTAGTATTCTTGGGTTGCATTTTTACAAAAATCGAATGAAGCACAGCTATCGGTCTAAGGGAAGCAACCACTATAATGTTTCACCAACCATTTCTAAAATATCTGAAAGTGAATGCCCTTGTCGGATGATGTCAAAACAAGGCCAAAGTAACCGACAACGTGCCTTGGATCATCTCTGACAATGAGCTTGTTCGATCCTCATGAGCGCGATTTTTACCTCATAAATTTTGTTTCAAAAAGGGACAGATCTCTTGTGTGATTTATGTGCTTGTGGAATACATTTTCCTGCCATTTTGGTGAGTAAATCTGGATTTTTCGTTGCATGTGCTTACACTGTTGCTACCAAAACCATGTTTCTCATTTTTTGCTCCGCCATGTTTGTTCTGTTGCATAATAATCAAATTGGTTCGACTTCCCACTAAACTGATGCACAAACACGTGCAGTTTTGAAAAGTACTTGTAATGCTCTTTCCAACGATACCCAATTTATCTATGGTTGTTAGCTTGGGAGGCTGTGAAAATTAATTCAATCTACCCCAAAAATGTACGTCAGCAGGGAACACACGTCCTTTTCCTTCTACGACTGCAGGGAACTGACTCGCTGAGAATTTTACAATGGGAAAGAGTTGTAACCTGTGGTGGATGGCCATTTATTCTGTACCATAAGGGTGCAAATTAGTGTATTAATTCCACATTAACGCATTTAGCCCCAATGCACAACAGAAAGAGATGGATCAACCATGATAAGTGCTAATCTGGCACTACTCTTTAATTATTCTGGTCAATCCATCTGGTACATCTGTACACATCAAATTTGGAATATGCGGCTTTGGGGTTCAAGCTGTGAAATTCAAACTGACAGAACAGCAACACATGACAGACTGCATTTGTGACTGACAGCCTTGAGCACTACCAATGAACTGACCCAGGGTGAGGACGTTCAACACCAGCTGTTTTTGCCTGCCAGGCAGCTCCAGGTCGGGCCGATCATGGTCCTCATTCTCCACAGACGGACCTGGAACACACGCACATTTCACTTTGGAGCTGTCACCTGGTGACAAGTTGCAGGAGATGGATCAGCCATGATAATTTAAGGGTAAAGCCAGATCAGCTGGCGCATGATCTGGCACTACCCATGAATTATCATGACTGATACATCTCCTGTGGTAGTGCATCAGGGCCAAGTGGGTTGGTATCATGTTGTAGACAGACCGCATATCAAACATACCGCTTACTACAATACTACTTACGACAACAACAACAAAACATTCCCAACACTGGTTGCCTCCCTACCACTGATCAGCAGTAGATAATTAAAGGAGACAAACAATGAGCTGAAACCCGCCGCCAAGTAAAGCATTTGCCAACAGTGGACAAGTTAATTTGAATTTAACAGTGAGAAGTCTACAAAATGTCATCTGATGGTGTTATCAGCAATTCAACGTGACCAGTAGTCAAGAACCGTGGCTTACCAGTCTGCCCGTACTATATATGAAGCGCACCCAATCACACTCACACAGTCAGCATACAATAAATAACAATGTCAACTACACGCAACATGCTATTCTGGCACCACCCTTGAGCCGTTACAGTCAAATTGATTACAAGCAATAGTATATCAGGATGAAAAGGGTGAACCGACATATTGTAGGATATCAGGATGAAAAGGGTGAACCGACATATTGTAGGATATCAGGATGAAAAGGGTGGACCGACATATTGTAGGATATCAGGATGAAAAGGGTGGACCGACATACTGTAGGATATCAGGATGAAAAGGGTGGACCGACATATTGTAGTATATCAGGATGAAAAGGGTGGACCGACATACTGTAGGATATCAGGATGAAAAGGGTGGACCGACATACTGTAGGATATCAGGATGAAAAGGGTGGACCGACATACTGTAGGATATCAGGATGAAAAGGGTGAACCGACATATTGTAGGATATCAGGATGAAAATGAATTTTTCTCTAAAATGTATTTTTTCGAAAAATACTTACCGATGACATGACTGTCAGGAAATAGTCTAATAATAATAATAATAATACCGTTATTATATAGGCGCTTTTTCTCAATTTTGGGGAAATCGACTCAAAGCGCCGCGCCTGAAACCCAACACACACACTCACGAAACAGACGCGGATTTACGCCATTTAAGACAATGCTTACCAATTTTAGCCTAAGACCCAAAGGGTCCCTCCAGGAGGCTCTCGGGGATCCCTAACAGGGACGAGAGTAGCCTCCCCTGCCCATCCGGTCACGTGCCGGGTGGTGTCTCCTTTAGCCAGTTGTCTACGGAGTTACCAGCGGCAAGTGGGGAGGAGGGAGGGACCTCCGAGTCATGTCATCGGTAAGTATTTTTCGAAAAATACATTTTAGAGAAAAATTAATTTGTTTCCTCAAAACACATTACCGATGACATGACTGTCAGGAAGAATGACAAAAAGGAGGAGGGTGCCGCACAATCCCTTCAGAAACCTCGTTCGGGACAAACCAGCCCGTCACTCCTAATCGCACACTCCCGACAATTTTAGCAAAGTGCAACCTAAGGCGCCGAGGGCGCCTGGAAGGAGTGTTGCGCTGCAGAAAGTCGCCCACCAGTGTAAGGTTGTCGCGCTGGACTGTCAGGGCGCGGAAGTAGAAGCGGGCGAAGGTAGATTCGTCCCGCCACCCCACTGCAGCCACAATGTCCATAACCGCACAGGTGCGGGCGAAGGCGAGGCGTGCGGCCCTAGCGCGCACTTCATGGGCACGGATCCTCAGTGCCTCGGCTCCCTGTGGGGAGAGGTCGCGATAGGCGGACCGTAATACCCAGCGGAGCGAGGAGGAGAACGTTTGGGCTGAGGTGTCGGTTCTGCCGGCGGTCAGCGGCAAAAAAGAGACGAGTCCGTCCCCTCCGCACGGACTTGGGGCGATGCAGGTAGATACGAAGTGCACGCACCGGATCTTGCTGCGGGGTCTCCCGAGGAAGTCGGGCCCTGAAGCGGCCGAAAAGCGATGACCTGAGGCGCCGTCAAGGGAGACCTTGTCTGAGCGAGAAGGATCCGGGAGTAGTCGAACGGAGCCATCCACTCGGAACTGCAGGCAGGAGGGGCAAGACGAGCGCGTGGAGCTCGCTAACGCGGGGCGCCGTGGCAAGGGCCATCAGGAAGCAGGTCTCCGAGTCACGTCCGTGAAGCGGGCCAGATGGAGCGGTACAACGGTCCGAAGTCAGCCAGGGGAGGACCCAGGGAGGTCCCAGCGTGGAACAAGGGAACGGAAGACAGGACGCTGCACGCCGAACGCGCCATAAGTCGGGCAGGTCCTTGCAAGCACTGGGTCGGGACGGCCGAGGTGACGGTAGACGTCGGCAATCAAGAGGGGTAGCTGCGGAACCAGAGGGGAGCCAAACCTTGGTCTTGGACGAGCCCGAGAAGAAGTCCGCGAGCTGAGGAGTCGTCGGGCCGACGGAGGAGAGGCGGCGGTTAGAGCACCAGGCACGAAGCACCTGCCACTTTCCCTTGTAGACACGTCTGGTAGAAGGTCTGCGGGCTGAAGCGATAGCGTCCGCTGCCGCACTCAAGAAGCCTCCAGCAGAGAGGGCTTGCCGCACAATCGCCAGGCGTGTAGGAGCAGTCGCTCGGGGCAGGGGTGGAAGAGCGGCTGGCGGTGCTGCTTGAGCATCGTGCGCGGGGTGGGAAGAAGAGGGCGAGTCCGTGGCGAGACTGAGAAGGTCGGTAGTTCAGGATCCGGTCCAGGAGAACGGGCCCCCAGGAGAAAGACTGCGTTGCATTCCCGGAGCTGGAGCAGGACTTGGGGACCAGGACCGTCGGAGGGTAGGTGTAAGCGACCAGTCCGTCCCAAGGGATCGAGGAACATCGACTGCCCAGGCCAGAGGGTCGGGAATCGGGGAGACGAAGAGGGGAAGCAGGAGGTTCCACCTCGTGGCGAAGAGATCGATAAGGGAAGTCTCCCAACGAGCACAGATCCGGCGAAGGATGTCCCGGCGTAGGGTCCAATCCGTGTGAAGAAGCTGACCCCGTCGCGAGCGGTAGTCCGCCAGGACGTTCAGGTGACCTGGACTGTGACGGGCCCGGAGGGAGATGTCGCGGTCCTCGCACCAGCGAAGGAGTCGATAGAGCAGGATGCAGAGGTCGGGAGAGCGGATTCCTCCCTGCTTCTGTAGGTAAGCCACGACTGTGGAGTTGTCGGAGAGGACGAGGGGGTCCTGTGCCCGAAGATCGGATTCCCACGCGCAGAAGGCTTGCCGAACTGCATACAGTCCCAGCGGGTTGACGTGCCGCGAAGTCAGGTTAGCGGGCCAGCGGCCGGCCGTCGAGCGAAACTCGGAAGAAGGTGAGCGCCCCAAACGTCGAGACTGGCATTGACGCAGAGAGAGAGACGGGCAGTGGCGAGGTCAGGGGGATCCCGGAGCTGAGCCAAGAATGTCCGTCCAGCGAAGCAGATGGGCCGCAGCACTAGGGTAGAGAGATTGCCGGAGGACGGTCTCCAGTGGAGGAGAAGATGCAGTTGGAGAGAACGGGAGTACAGAAGACCGAGGGGAAGCAGATCAGCCGCCGCACTCATCAGGACGAGGAGCTGGAGCCACAGACAGGCGGGGACCGCCGCGTCCTCAGCTACCCACGGGCTAGATCGGCAAGTTCTGGAACCGAGGCTCGGGAAGACGCAACAAGTTGCGGTCGGTCACAAACTCCATCCCCAGGTGAACAAGTGGCGAGAGGGCGAGAGGGACTGTTGGCGTTGACCAGGGCGACCAGGCGAGAAAACAGGAGGAGAAGAGCATCCCTGCCCTACGAAGAGAGACCACCGACTGATTCCGCAGAAGCAGGTCGTCTAAGGAGGAGATCTGCCGGAGGAAGACCGAAGGGCACGGGCAACCACGGCATCCACGATCCGCGCAAGGACCCAGGGCTGAGGGAGAGACCGCACAGGAGAGGCCGAAACTGGAACGGTCCCGTCGACGGCAAGCGAAGGCAACGGTGGGGGGCGGGAGGCCTGGGGACGCGTAGAAGCATCGGGCAGATCCAGGCTGGCGGCGACGACCATGGGCTGAAGGCGACGCGAAGGGTCCGAGGCGGGGGAGTCGTGCCGAGTGACGAGCACCATCACAACTTCCCGAAGAAGAGCGGAGACCTGCGCGCGAAGGGCGAGGGCCTTGGTCCGAACGGGCGGGAACTCAGTCCACAAGGGTGGCGCTGGGCCCACGGGCCTAGAAGGGTTCCTTCAGAGACTGCCAGGCAGGGCCGAAGGGCGTGGGTACCCACAGGAGCACGGTAGAGCTGCGACGTCGCATCAGGGGGGAAGGCCAGGGAAGGGAGCCAGTCCACCACGAACGAAGGAAGGCTAGGGGGCGGAGGGTCCGAAGCCACGCGGAGGATCCGCTTGAGCTGGGAAGAGTTGCCGCAAGCACGAGTGCCGGCAGAACTACCGGAGGCAGCGGGCACGAAGGGGAGCGAGTGGCCAGCGAACCAGGGAGGCGAAGGCGAAGACGACACCAGCAGGCCAGCGGCGAACGGAAGGACCGTGTCAGCGGCGGAACTCGTTGGAGGGACAGAAGAGCGTCTACAAGGCAGCAGCATCCTCTGAGCGGTGGCAAGGCGCGAAGAGACGGGCCTCGTCGCTCCAAGGCGCGTAGAGCCCGTCACGAGGAGGGACAGGGCAGCAGGACGCCGAGTCATCCACCGGAGAGGGTCGGGGAGACGCTGGAGGCGAAGGGTGCTGAGAGCCGGGAAGACGGATGTCCCGAGGAGAACGACAGCGCCGAGCACAAGGCGAAGGTCGACAGGGACACAGGAGGGAGTCGAGCGGGCGGGCGACGAACGCCGGGTGCCGCAACTATCCAGGCGACGAGGCTAAGATGTCGATCCCCTCTGCACTGGGTGTACCCAAAGGGCACCCATCCAAGTGCTAACCGAGCGCGACGTTGCTTAACTTTGGTGAACAGACGAGAACCGGTGAAAACAACGTGGAAAGGCCGTAGGGAAGCAGATGGGCCGCAGCACAGGCGCCAGGGGAAACGGCCCGAAGTCCCGAGGTATATGAAAGACGATCCAGATGCAGTGCCCGAGGCTCAAGGAGGGGGCACGTAGCTGGCTGGGCGACTCGACGAAGGAGTCAGCGGGTTGGAAGGAGGGCCATAAGGCGACTAGGGTACTAACAGGCGATAAGGGTCGCGGTGCCCGGGGCTCAAGGAGGGGGGCACAAAGCGGCTTGGCGACTCGCCGTAGGAGTCAGCGGGCCCAGAGACTGAGGCCGAAGCGCCGAAGTGAGAACGAAAGGCGACAAGGTCGCGGTGCCCGGCTCAAGGAGGGGGGGACACATAGTCGGCTTGACGACTCGCCGTAGGAGTCAGCGGACTTAACAGCTGGGGCCGAAGGACGACGCGTGAACTAATAGGCGACAAAGGTGGCGGTGCCCGGCTCAAGGAGGGGGGCACATAGTCGGCTTGACGACTCGCCATAGGAGTCAGGGGACTTAACAGCTGGGGCCGAAGGTCGCGGTGCCCAGGGCTCAAGGCGGGGGCACGTAGCAGCTCGGGGACTAGCCGGAGGAGTCAGCAGGTGTAGGAGGGTCCGTGAGGCCAACGCGTCTACAAATAGGCGACAAGGTCGCAGTGCCCGGGGCTCAAGGAGGGGGGCACGGAGCCGGCTTGGCGACTCGCCGCAGGAGTCAGCGGGCTTAGAAGGTCCGAAGGCAGACGCGTAAACTAATTAGCGACAAAGTCGCGGTGCCCGAGGCTCAAGGAGGGGGGAACGTAGCCGGCTTGGCGACTCGCCGGAGGAGTCAGCAGGCTTAGAAGTAGGGCCGAAGGCCGACGCGTAAACTAATTAGCAACAAAGGTCGCGGTGCCCGGGGCTCAAGGAGGGGGGCATGTAGCCGGCTTGGCGACTCGCCGGAGGAGTCAGCGGGCTTAGGAGGGGCCGCTAGGCCAAAGCGTCAACTTTTTTTTTTTTTTGTATGTAACAGGCGACAAGGTCGCGGTGCCCGGGGCTCAAGGAGGGGGGCACGAAGCTAGCTAGGCGACTCGCCGGAGGAGTCAGCGGGCTAGAAGTTGGGCCGAAAAGCCGACGCGTGAACTAATGGCGACAAGGTCGCGGTGCCCGGGGCTCAAAGGAGGGGGGCACGTAGCCGGCTTGGCGACTCGCCGGAGGAGTCAGCGGGCTTAACGCGTCTACGAATAGGCTACAAACTTACCAGGGATGCGAGGTGTGGACTATCCCAAGTCCGAGGGGAGCTTGAACAATCCCACCGTGCCGCGGGAGGTCCCAAGGAAGGCGGACAGTCGCGGGTCGCTCGCCGGTCGAAACACCAGAGTAGAGACCAAGAACCTCCGGTCAAGAGGCGTAGCCAGCGCAGCCGATGACAGAGGAGCAGCTGGCACCCGGTCGACACACTGTGTGGCGGACACCAGGCCACTGGAAGTCGCCGTCCTGGGCAGGGGTGCACTTGGTAACTGCAACACATACCCATACATGAAAGGCGATGGGTGGCGGGTAACTAACCCCGCCAGTTAAAGCTCAGAAGTAAGTAACGAGTGAAACTCACCGTGAAATGCGGAGAGAAAACAAACAG